>BSBK01001524.1:0-600000 GCA_027943335.1 Chamaecyparis obtusa | reverse complement strand
GATCTTAGAATTATTCAATAGAATAATATGAAATATATTACCTCCTTCACACTATGCCAAAACCACACTCTTTGCTACACAAGATCACAATTCTAGATCTTTGTACTCACAAGTCTTCCTTCATCACTGAATTAGCTCTTTTCTTCACTTCATGCATATATTCGCATCTCAACCTTCACAATACATATTGAAACAAGAAAAAAATTCCTTCTTATATACAAAACTCAAATAATTACAAATGAGTCGGTCCTTAATTATAAAATAATAATTTCTACACGCTACACACAAAATTCACATAAAACTATTGGCTTCCAGATACTGTAACTTTCTCCAAACATATCCTCAAAGTTTGTGCTATGAACCATTTCATCATTAATGAGTCTCCAACATCCCTTTAACTATGAAAAATTAGATTCCATCCCAGCTAAGAGATATCCTCTAATTTCTGAAAATCGCTTCACAGAAACACTGTCTAAACACTACTTTCACCAAAATGCTCATAACTCTCATGAATGAATGAATTTCTTTTTGTGCTATTAACCATAGGTTAATAACACACCAAAGAACATACCATAAAGTATAAAAACGCCAATCTACAATAAAACATGTGTGTAAAACAAAATTGTACCTACTTTCTTGCTGATATCCAGAATATCACTGTGTTGACATCAATGACAATCCAAGTCATGAATGCAACAACAATTGCTATAGAATGACTGCCAAAATACTTTACAATCATTCCTAATAGATAGTGCACATATTAAAGTTGATTTTTTGGATGAGCACCTTATGTATTTGATTGCAAGAACATGGAAGATGTTCTTTGATGGATCTTTTATGCAAAATGGTTCTGGAGCTGGTGTGTTGTTTGTTTCTCCTCATGGGTACACGATTCCTAAGACTTACAAGTTATTGTTCCCATGTAAAAACAAAATTTCCAAGTATGAAGCTTTGAAAAATGGGCTCAAGATGGCCATAGAATGGAGAATCACAGAGCTACACATCTATGGGGATTGATAGTTGATAATCAACCAAGTCAATAAAGAATATCAAACAAAAGATCAAAAATGGGTACCTTATAAGAAGATGGTTGATTCATTGAGATGGTATTTCACATTTGTCATGTTTTAGCAAATCCCTAGAGTAGAAAACAAAGAAGCTGATGCTAAGGCCACACTTGCTTCACTTCTTCAGTTAGAGCAGCATGAATCCATATTTCAATTCTTGGTGGAAGAACTACATTATCCTATCTATGACTCCCAAGAAAGCCATGTTATATGTACCCTTGTTGGTCATGAATCATCTTGATATGGTGCCATTTACTCATACCTTCATGATGGCATTATCCCTGATACCTTTAACTACTCTAAATGAAGAAACCTTACCCAAAATGCCTCTCTCCATACCCTTATCTCTGGTGATTTGTATAGGAGGTGTCTAGATGGGACACTTCTTAGATGCTTAGAAAAGGAAGAATTTGATCAAGCATTAGTTGACATTAATGAGGGCATCTGTGGGGGACATTCCAATGGTCTTTCCATGGCCCAAAGGTTGCTTAGGGTGGGGTACTATTAGCCTACCATGCAGATTGATGCAACAACTTTTGCAAAATCATGTGAAAAGTGTCAAAAACATGGTCACCCGATACATGCTCCAGGCAGGAAGCTTATTCCTTCTATATCTCATTGGCCATTTCAGCACTGGGCCTTTGATCTTATTGGGTAGATTCATCCCAACTTATCAAGTGGACAAAAATTTATCATCACTACTACTGACTACTTTACTAAATGGGTAGAAGCTATCCCACTTTCTGTTGGCTTGGGCAAGATAGTTTCTCTATTCATCCTAAACCATATCATCTGTCGATATGGAGTGCCTTCAAAGATAATCACTGACAATGGAGGTTAGTTCAAAAATAAGGACCTTAAACAACTCTGCTAGAAATGCAAGATTAAACAACATTGGTCCTCCATTTACTTCCTACAAGGAAATGGTCAAGTAGAGGCTTCAAACAAAACCATTCTTAAAATCTTACATAGAACAGTTCATAAGAATGGTAGAGATTGACATTTATAGATAAATCTAGCTTTCTGGGCTTATAGAATGAGTATTCATACTCCTACAGGGGCTACTCCTTTTCCCCTTACTTATGGTGCTAAAGCAGTGTTACCTTTAGAGGTTGAGATTCCTTCACCTAGAGTTTCTCTCAAAGGTCTAGTTACCAATGAAGACTACTATGCCATGAAAATCCAAGAGTTAGAACTTCTAGATGAGAAATGACAAGCATCATTTGACCATATGAGGGTCTATCAAAAGCGTATGTCCAAGGCCTTCAACAACAAGGTTCACCCTAGAGAATTCCAAGTGGGAGATCTTGTCCTACGTGAAAATCCTAAGAGCCAACAACATAGAGATCAAAAGGGAAAATTCAAACCTACTTATCTTGGACCTTACATCATTACTATAGCTTTTGGGATAGGTGTTTATTTATTATCTACTAAAGAGGGAGAGCAACTCCCTGATCCTATCAATGTCTTGCACCTGAAGAAGTTCTATCCATGATGCCTATTCTATCTGGGGGCATCCTTTGTACATATTTATTGATCCTAAAAAAATTCCAAAAAAATTCATATATGATGCTAAAAAAATCCTAAAAAGCATATAAAGTCCTAAAAAAATAAAGAAAAATAAAAAAATTGCAAAAGAATAGAAAAAGTGCCTTGGTGTAAACTTGGAAACAGGCGCCTTGGTAGAAAAAATACAAATAAAATTGAAAAAATCCTAAAAAATAAAAAAATAAAAATCTACCAAGTGGTGAAAACCTCGAAACAAGTGCTACTTGAGGCTTTTGCACACTTGTTTCTCACCACGCGTCCTCAACACTTAGCCTTTCTCCATCATGCCTTGTCCTTGTTGCCTTGGTTTGGAATTGGTCTTTGTCTTTATCTGGGGGGCATAAATATGTTAGTTTTGGTCTCTTGGATGTATTAGTCTTTAGGAAACCTCACAAATGGTGTTTTTCAACACCTCCCCAACTGTGTTTTTCAACACTTCCCTAGCGTCAAGTATTTCTTAACACTTATCAGATATCCCACCCATAGTCTAGAATGATATGATATTTCTCACTGGTAGATGCGATACTCAAAGTTTGACTCTATGACCTACACACATGCACTTAAACACTTGACTCATTGAGACTTGCTTGAATTTATTTCTTTGTGTGATGTCTATGATGATTTCTTTGTTGAGTGTTCTCTCCCTAATAGTTTTCAATGATGTCGAGCTAGAAGACTGGGGGCATGAGGACATGTTTTATTTATTTTTTGCCTATGGGTATATTTTGTTGATCCTAACTGTCAGGAGCATTCATGCTTGTTCCACTTGACACTAGGATCTACAATGTATTATCCTTGACTATTCTCTGCAAGTGCCAGCTTGTAGTCATCTTGACTTTCTTGTGTCTCGATGCAAGCATAATCTTGCTATACCAAACTTAGGGAACCTCATTGCACTAGTCATCTTGACCTACATGTCTTTGATGCTTAGGTGGGATTCCCACATACCTATCTGATATAGATCATACTCATATACCCATAGTTATACTAGTGTGTATTGTATGATATTGCGACAATACCAATAAAGCTTGATGATGATTATTAGAGTCTAATGGCTTTGTGACCTTGCAAGTAAACCACTTTTCATAGTAGCTTGCATTCTTAGGTTCATTTTAGTTTAGTTTTCATCTTGCATATGGAGAGAGCTCTCCTTTCATCTTCATGGACTTGTCAGTCAACTGTGCTCACCTTTCACTTCTTCTTGATCATGTCTTTCACTTGTTATCTTTTACATCACATCCTTTTCCTATCATCACAAGGGGTTAATCTTATCATAATATCTATATCATAAAGAGACCATTTTCAGAAACATGAGTCTATATCATAGCATAAGAACTAAACAAACATCTATGAGAGAGACTATACATGAGCATATATAAGCATATATCATACATTTGCACAATATAACAAGACAATAATGCTGAAACATCCATCACAAGTGAGACGAGTACACAAGATACATCATAAATCTAGTCATCTCATATATATAAATCATGATACAAGTACAATGTGAGATCCCAAAATCTAGATCAAAGTCTCAAGATATGTCTGTACATCAAAGCCCTAGACCTAGGATTGACTCTCTCCATCATGGGGTGGAGGTGGTGGTGGAGGCAGTGGTCCCATCCTGTCACCTACCATGTCTAATCTCCCTACCCTCTCAGAGTAGAGTGGCACTCTCTAACCCTTAGGCATGGCTACTATGTACAAACCATGATAATATGCCACCCATGCTACCTCCCTCCAGATCTCCGTAGCATCATCTTGTGCTACTCTCTCACACTGCTCTATCTTGGCTTGTGCATCTAGGAGCTACTGATCATATATGGAAATGGTAGTCCTTAGCTACTGTATCTTGGTCTCTAAGACCTAAATCCTAGTACAAAGATCCTCTCCTCCCCTATCTATAGGTTGCTCCTACCCTACATCCACCTATTGATAAACTGGTCTCACCTCATCCTCCTCTCCCTCCTCATCATCTAATACCTATCTATGTGACCATCTCTAACCACCTAATCAAGATCCCTGTCCTCTATCTACTGCTCTCCTCCCTCATCCCCCTCCTCCATCTCCCCATTATCATCATTCCCATCCCAACCTATTGCCTCCAATTGTGCATCTTGGACTGTGAAGTTAGGAAATGGGCATCTCTAGCACTCTGCTTTATATGCAGCATCTACACTTTCATCTGCCATATCAGCTAGGTAATCCCATGGCTCTCTTCGTAATCTTGTAATCTCCTATGCTACCTACTGGTAGTCCAGCATTGGCAGCCATCCCTATCCCTCATCCTCCCTAACCCTAGCATATGTGGTGGTCTCCACTGCAACCCTCTACTAACGATCGAGCTACCTCCATACCCGAGTAATCACAAAATGCTCAATGATCTTTGCATGTTGACCTAGTAGTGGTCAACTGCACAACATGTATATGAGCTCATGATCCCTATCACTCCACTTCTCACACTGCCTATATGGCCTCCACTCAAAGGTTTTCAACTCATCCAATAGCCTCTTGTAATAAGTAAGATTGCCACTATGAGGCTGGGTGATGAATCATGTATACTTGTATATATAGGGTCATCTCCACTCCCGAGGCTGTACTCATGGTTGCATAATGGTTATGTGCTCCCACACCCATAATTGTGCCAGGATGGCTCCACATGCCCATGATCAACCATCCCTATATATGATCTCATGTAGCTCATGATACATGTTTTCTAGGATGGTTGGGCCCCATGCTATCCATCTCAGGTGTGCCACCAAGTCTACCACCAATCTCCCCCAGCCTAGTGCGAACCCTCTCTGGCTTTGATCAATGATCAAAGCCTGTGCTACTATTGAGCACATGATGCACGCCACTAGGTAATCTTGACCATAATCCTCTATTAGGCAATCCCACCTGAGATGTCTATGTATAATGGTCACATCCTGGAAAAGGTCCTGAATGGCCTGTCTCCCATCTGTGGGAGTCTAATCATAGTATACTTGTACCAATAGAAAATCATGTCATTTTTCATCAGATGGAAACATTACATTTATGAACATCTACAAACATGATTCTACTCACCGCATCTCCATGGCTGGGTACATGTAGGATCTGGTAGACATCCTCCAATGTGATCGAGGCCTCTCTGATCAGAAAATGGAAGGTTTTATGCTCACTGTGCCACCTCTTTGCCAATTCTATTAGCAACCCATGGTTTGCCCATATATGAGGCATGTCCAACAAGTACCTGAATCCCATACTAATTAGGTCATCTCTTCCTAGATTATCTAGATCCCGAATATAGCATAGTTTGACTACCCTTAGTGCTTTGATGGTGAGCACTGCAAAAACCTCCTACAAGCCATAAACCCACAAACTAGATGTCAGAACATATCATGATGGATGATTAAAATCAGTACAAGAAATCTCAAACGCAAAAATTATCTATACCCATGTTATATTGCTCAAATTAAAAGCATGCGATACTTCTCATTATACTTCTGTGATACTATTTTTTGATATTGTATCATGCGATACTTTATTCAATATCAATGCGATACTCTTGCCTTGTACTATAGTCCGCACAAGGTCACATGACATTTTGTCCAGTATCATGTGATACTTTATGGAACAACCGTGTGACACTTTGTGGACCCACGAACTATTGCACAATATAGAATATACCATGTGTGTGATACTTTAAAATAATTGTATAATTTTTCTCATTAATATAATTTGAAAATCTAAAAATGTGCTTTAAATGCAATAAATGACTCAAACGGCTAGTTTTTTTTAAAACTTACCGGGGCACCGTATTGAGGAGGCCTGTTGTGCAACTGACTATGCTTGAATCAATGTGTGTAGATAGGAATCATTTCCTATTGAGCCATAATCTCTCTCTGATCTCTCAAAGTTCTCAAAATCACAAAAAATAAATGAATTTGAAAATGACCTTTTTCACCCCTTATATAACATTTTGACTTTTTGACCTAATTTTTGAAACATCTCATAATTTTGTGAAAATTGCACCCCTGGCTAATGTTGATGTCTTGGATCCATTTTCAGGATCAAAATTGAAATTTGAGTTCATCTTGATAGTCAAAATTGCATTTTAAAATTTCTCCTTCTACGTAGTTGGCTGACCGTTTGACGCCTGATCCTTCGATCTTCACTGGGGCATATTCATTTCTTCATCTCCATCTCTCTCACTACCCTATTCTTCCATTCATCTCCTTCACTTCATCTCTCTAAGGTTTGACTTCATCTTTATCCTATATCTTTCTCAGTTAAACCTAGTCAAACTGTGGAATATCTTCACTGCTTGATGGTTATTCTATCATCTTTCATCTTCAATTATGATTTCTAGTGATTTGATCAAATTTATCAATTTACTATTTCTCCTCTACCTAATTTCAATTTCAATCACGAGGGGGTGGTACCTATCAAACTTCAATCCTTGATTCAGCTTTATCAAAACTATTAATCAAACCTTGCTTGAGACTTGACAATTACCTATTTACAAGGGTATTGACCTTGTCTTTTTCAATCAGCTTATCTTTGTCATGATGTGTTCCCATCCATCAAACACACATTTAGGTTGTTTTGTGATCCCAAATCGATCTCATATTTCAACTTCATTCTTTGACTACATGGATCCCAAATCGATCTCACATTAGTCAAAGAGGGGCAAAAGTATGCACCCTAAAATAGTCGCCTAGACTTTGGGCCCCATTCTTCAATTTATCAATTTCTTGAATCAATGCTTTGCAATATTTTCAAATTAAATCAATTTTCTTGATCAAATCCTAACTCTATCATTTATTCAATTATATTCTATGGATTAACCATTTTATCCCAAGTCTTTATTTAAATAAAAAATCCCCCACTTACCTCTTATCCTAAGTTGCACAAATACAACATTATTCCTATTTTATAAAAAGAAGAAAAGTCCTTTTTGTCTCACATGGGGCACAAAAGTCAACACTTCTTTCTCATTGGAGGAGATTTGTGCACAAGGATTGATCCCACTTTCAAAATCCACCCTTGATCTATTGGATACAATTGTCTGAAGGAGATTTTTGGATTAATTTTGTGTTGTCTTTGATGTCACACAAATGCTATATCATTTACTAAGCTCAGTTAGTCAGCAAAGTAGTTCCCAGTATTTACTAAGCTCAGTCGGTCTGCAGGTGATTTTTAGTATCTACTAAGATATTTCAGGTGTCAAAGAAAAATATGGCAGAAAATAGTGTTAACCAAGCTTCCATGGTTATCAAAGGAAATTTAGTGTTTACTGAGTTCACTCAGTCTCCAAAGGATGTTATAAAATTTGCAGTGCTTACCGAGTTCTCTCGGTCACCAAAGGAAATCTCTAAGGATTAGTGTTTATCGAGCAAGGTTGGCCCAGTGAAGGAATTTGTTATTTTGAGAAATAAAATTTGTTTATTCTAGCTGACTGTTGTAATGATTAGTAATGTTATTAGTGCCGACTTGACAATCTGAATGGACAATCTGAATGGTATATATAGAAGGTCAAGTTGTGAATTAAAAAGTGTGTGTGCAAGTGAAAAGAAGAAAAGTGTGAGCAAATTTTGAATGATGATTAGATATCCTTGAAGAGCAGTAGAGATATATTTGATCAGGAAGGATCTAGTGAAGCAAAACAAAGATCTATAATCAGCAATTTAGTTGCATCATTATTCAAGTCACTTCATTGTTACTTTCTTACCATTGTAGTAGTGATTTCAAAATCTCTTAACCGAGTTGGTTTAACAACCATTTTGTAAATCCTCTAACAAGGTGAAAGTTCTATTGAATTATTTCAAGACCTCTTACAAGGTCACTCCTAATAGGGTGAATAAATCCTCTAACAAGGTCACACCTAACAGTGTGTTTTGTAACCTTTAACCGGGTTGGCTCCTAACAGGGCTCACTTCAAAAGAGTGAAAAATAGTAACTAGTTACATTGGTGGTTTTTTCCATATTGGGTTTCCACATTAAATCTAGTGTCTCTTGTGTTCATGATACTTTCTTTATTCATGTATGTTAATCATTGATGAATGCTTAAGAACAGTTATAATTAATACTCACTACAATAACTGAGTTTTCAGTATAACAATAGTAAATGATTTAATAAAATATCTAAGGGATATATGGTAATATTTTTGTGGTTAACTGATTCATCCCCCCTCTCAGTTACTCCATCTATATTTCCAACAATTGGTATTAGAGCTTTTGGTTCTTGCAGGAAGGGTTTCAAGGACCTAAGCTAAAGATCAGGATGTCTTACAAGGGAGAAATTCCAAGGCTTAATAGAGATAAATTTTCAGCTTGGCAAGGTCTCATGAGACTTCATCTGGCTTCCATTGGTGATTCAAGATGCAAATATATTGATCAAGAATATACAGTTCCTACTGGCACATTAACTGTTGAAGACATTGCAGAGAAAAAGAACCATAACACCATGATGATAGACATTGCATCAACTCTTAGCTATGAAGAATTTGATGAGATCAAAGACTGCACAACTACTTATGAAATGTGGAACAAGCTGAAGAAAATTTATGGTGGTGATGACAATGTGAAGAGAGCCAAAGCAGAAAGCTTAAGAGGACAATTTGATCAGATGAAGATGAAAGAAGATGAAAACATTGCAAAATATGTTGAAAGGATCAAGGTGAGTGTTAGTGCAATCAGAGCTTCTAGAGGAAAAATTGATGATGAAACTATTATAAGTAAGGTTCTTAGAACATTGCTTCCTATCTATGCAATAAGAGTATCTTCTATTCAAGAAAGAAGATGTGAACAAAATCACAATATAACTTTGGATGCCCTAGTTGGAAGGTTGGTAGCTTTTGAATTAGATAACTATGACAACTATGTTCCAAATTCTAAAAATATTGAATCAGCATTTGAGGCCAAACTTTCACTTAAGAAGGGCAAGAAAATCTATTCAGAAAGTGAAGAAGAATCAGAGGAAAGTTCAGATAGTGATCTTGAAGTTATTGAAGCATTACTTGCAAAGAAATATACTAGAGGCAGAGGTAAATACAAAGGTAAAACTCCTTTAATCTATTTTTCATGTGAAGAAATTGGTCATATTGCAGCTAGGTGCCCAAAAAAGCAAAGCAAGGATGATAAAAAAGGTCGCAAGTACAATGGCAAGAAGAATTTCAAGTCATTCAAGGATAAAGGTAAGAAAGCATGTTTTTTGGCTAAGGATTTTGATGATAGTGAAGAAGAAATTGTCTTCATTGTTGTAAAAGATGAATTTGATGATGATGAAGATGAGATGGCACTTATCTCTCATATAAGCAAAGATGATACATGGATTATAGACAGTGGATGCTCACATCATATGACTGGTGACAGAACAAACTTTGAACACCTTGAAGACTATAATGGTGGTAATGTAAGGTTTGGAAACAATGAACCTTGTTGTATAAAAGGAAGAGGATGAATTTCATTAACCAAAGAACTTATATGTGATAATGCATATTGGGTTGAAGGACTAAAGCATAATCTTCTAAGTGTAGCACAAATAATCAACATTGGATTCAAGGTTGAATTCATGAATGGCAAAGCAAGACTGCTGGATGACAAAGGAAAATTGATTGGTTCAGGCAAACAAACCAAAGGTAACCTATTTTATCTTGATCTTTGTGAATGCTCATGTTTTATTGCTCAAATTGAAGAAAGTTGGTTATGGCACAAAAGGTCATGTCATGTAAATTTTGATAATATGGTGAAAATAAGCAAATTCAAGAAAGTAAGAGGTATTCCTACTTTGAAGAAACCTGATGTTGGTCTATGCAAGAATTGTCAGATTGGTAAAATGGGAAAGACTAGCTTTAAAAGTAAAAACTATCAGTCTAAAGATATTTTGGATATTGTGCATACTGACTTATGTGGACCTATTGGAATTGAAAGCTATACTGGAGAAAAATTCTTTATTCTCTTTGTTGATGATTACTCTAGAATGATGATTGTTATGTATTTAAGAGAAAAATCAGAAGAATTTGAGAAATTCAAATGGTATTTGGAAAGAGTAGAAAAGAAATAGGAAAAAGAATGAAGTGCTTAAGATCAGACAGAGGTGGTGAATTCATCTCCCATGAATTCAATAATTTCTGCATTGAAAGAGGAATCAAAAGATAGGTATCAGCCCCAAGAACTCCTGAGCAGAATGGAATAGCTGAAAGAAGGAATAGATCTATCATGGATTGTACAAGGACTCTAATGATTGAAAAAAAACATTGCTATGAAATACTGGAAGGAAGCTATTAGCACTGCAGTTCATACCTTGAACCGAGTACAGTTGAGGAAAGACACATTCAAAACTCCTTATGAGTTATGGTATGGCTATAAACCCAATGTAAGTTACCTGAAAGTATTTGGTAGTAAATGTTACATCTTAAAAGAATCTAGAAAAGGAAAATTTGATGTAAAAAGTGATGAAGGAATATTTTTGGGATATTCTTGCAAAAGTAAAGCATATAGATGTCTGAATTTGTCTACTCACAAAATCATAGAAAGTGCACATGTGAAAGTTGATGAGTTTGCAGAAAAGACTGAAGAAGAAAGAAAAAAGGAACCAAAGGATTACAAAAGATTTGTTTACATTGAACCTGATACATTGCTAGACACATTAGTCAATAAGGAAACTGCATCTACTGAGCCCAGTACAGTAACCGAGTCACAAGAAGAAGTTCAAACTGAGTCATAAGAAACCGAGTCTCAGCTTGAAGCTACTGAGCAAATATCTACTGAGCCTGAGCAAACTGAACTTGAAGATAAAATTCAAGAAAATGACAATATAACTCATTCAAGAGGCAAGGAACCTATATTGGCCAAGTATGTCAGGAAGCATCATACACCAAATCAGATTATTGGAAACAAATCAGATGGTACTATGACAAGAAGTAAACTAAAAGGTACATGTTTACTTGCTGATTTTGAACCTAGAAATGTTAAAAATGCATTGTAAAATGAAAGTTGGATTGAGGCTATGAATGAAGAAATATAACAAATAGAGAAAAACAAGACATGGACTCTTGTACCTAGGCCTAAAGACAAAAATGTAATTGGAATGAAATGGGTATTCAAAAACAAGCTGAATGAAGATGGTCAAGTATCTAGAAACAAAGCTAGATTAGTGTGTAAAGGGTATTCTCAAGAAGAAGGTATAGATTATGGAGAGACTTTTGCTCCTATTGCAAGATTAGAAGGTGTAAGAACTCTAGTTCCATATGCACCACATAAAGGATTTAAGGTATATCAGATGGATGTAAAATCTACATTTCTCAATGGTATTCTTGATGAAGAAGTCTACATTGAGCAACCTAAAGGTTTTGTTGATCCAGACAAAAAGGATATGGTCTGCAAGTTACACAAAGCATTGTATGGTTTGAAACAAGCCCCTAGAGCATGGTATGAAAGATTACATAACTATCTTATTCAGATTGGTTTCAAAAGAGCTAATGATAATAGTAGTTTATACATCAAAGAAGGACCAGATAATAAAATTATTTTGGCAAAAATATTTGTGGATGATACTGTGTTTACAGGGAATGATGATCAATGCAAAGAATTTTCAGAGCAAATGAAAAAAGAATTTGAAATGTCTATGTTTGGTCAGATAAAGTTTTTTGTTGGTCTTCAAATTCAGCAGAGCAAGAATGGTATCTACATTACTCAGTCTAAATACATCAAGGAAATACTTAAGAAGTTTGGTATGGAAGATGCAAAACTAGTTGGTACACCCATGTGTACAGGACTAAAGCTTACAAAAGATGATGATTCAAAAGAAGTAGATCAGACCTTATACAGATAAATGATTGGAAAATTATAGTATGTAGTTCATACAAGGCCTGATATTGCCTTAGCAGTTGGTATTGTAGCAAGATTCTCAGCAAAACCCAGAGAAAATCATATGATGGCAATCAAAAGAATCTTGAGATACTTGAAAGGAACTAAAGATTATGGCTTGTGGTATAAATTTGGAGGCAATCTGGACTTAAAAGTGTTTACTGATGTTGATTGGGTAGGAAACATTAATGATAGAAAAAGTACAAGTGGTGGAGCATTCTTTCTTGGAAAAAGGTTGGTATCTTGGACTAGTAAAAAGCAAAATTGCACATCCCAATCCACAACAAAAGAAGAATATGTTACTGCAGCAGTAAACTATAATATTGTTTGGTTCAAATAGTTATTGGAAGGCATGAAAGTTGAGATCAAAGAACCAGTTGTTATGTTTTGTGATAATACAAGTGCAATAAATATTTCAAAGAATCCAGTAATGCATTCCAAAACCAAACATATTGCTATAAAATATCACTTTGTCAGAGAATTGGTGCAAGACAAGGAAATCAGATTGGAATATGCTCATACAAAAGAACAAATTGCAGATATCTTCACCAAGCCACTACCTAAGGATGCATTCTTGTATCTAAGAGGTAAGTTAGGGGTCATTCCCCTATCCGAGGCTCACTAAATGAAGTTTTAGTGATGCATCAACCAGAGCATATTGAAGATCAGTCAGTTGATGTAGCTTAGTCAAGGAATCATTGCATATGAATCAGTACTCAAGGTATATTTCTATTCACCTAGTATGTGTTGTCTTTGGCATGTGTTGTCAAAGAGGGAGAGTTTGTTGTCATACTTCAAGAAATTTCTTAAGATTTCTAAGAGTTTTCTTGGAGAGTTTTCAGTCAAAAAGAGAAGTTTTCTGACAGAGGGAGTTCTCATAGATGAGAATTAGAATGAAGCTAAGGATATGTTCCTTACTCTATTTTTTCTATGAAATTTCATTGTGCTATGACATGTTTTGTTGCCATCAATGCCAAAGAGGGAGATTGTTGGATACAATTGTCTGAAGGAGATTGTTGGATTAATTGTGTGTTGTCTTTAATGTCACACAAATGTCATATCATTTACCAAGATCAGTCGGTCAACAAAGCAGTTCCTAGTATTTACCGAGCTTAGTCGGTCTGCAGGCAATTTTTAGTATCTACTGAGATATTTTGGGCGTCAAAGAAAAATATGGCAGAAAATAGTGTTAACTGAGCTTCCATGGTTATCAAAGGAAAGTTAGTGTTTACCAAGTTCACTCAGTCTCCAAAGGATGTTATATAATTTTCAGTGCTTACTGAGTTCTCTCGGTCACCAAAGGAAATCTCTTCAGATTAGTGTTTACCGAGCAAGGTCGACCTAGTGAAGGAATTTGTTATTTTGAGAAATAAAGTTTTTTTATTCTAGCCGACTGTTGTAATGATTAGTAATGTTATTATTGTTGACTTAACAATCTGAATGGACAATCCGAATGGTATATATAGAAGGTCAAGTTTTGAATTAAAAAGTGTGTGTGCAAGTGAAAAGAAGAAAAGTGTGAGCGAATTTTGAAGGATGATTAGATATCCTTGAAGAGCAGCAGAGATATATTTGATCAGGAAGGATCTAGTGAAGCAGAATAGAGATCTGTAATCAGCAATTCAGTTGCATCATTATTTAGGTCACTTCATTGTTACTTTCCTACCATTGTAGCAGTGATTTCAAAATCTCCTAACCAAGTTGGTTTAACAGCCATTTTGTAAATCCTCTAACAAGGTGACAATTCTATTGAATTGTTTCAAGACCTCTTACAAGGCCACTCCTAATAGGGTGATTAAATCCTCTAACAAGATCACACCTAACAGTGTGTTTTGTAACCTTTATCTAGGTTGGCTCCTAACAGGGCTCACTTTAGAAGAGTGAAAAATAGTAACTATTTACATTGGTGGTTTTTCCCATATTGGGTTTCCACGTTAAATCTGGTGTCTCTTGTGTTCATGATACTTTCTTTATTCATGTATGTTAATCACTGATGAATGCTTAAGAATAGTTTTAATTAATACTCATTGCAATAACTGAGTTTTCAGTATAACAGTAGTAAATGATTTAATAAAATATCTAAGGGATCTGTGGTAATATTTTTGTGGTTAACTAATTCACCCCCCCTCTCAGTTACTCCATCTATATTTCCAACATGATCAAATCTTTTGCCTCTTAATCTCCATGGTCCATTTATCTTTAAAAGGAGAGCTCTTTTCTCATTCAAAGGATCCCACTTTTTATGCTAATGTTGTGTTGTAAGTTTTCTTGGTGACTTTGGAGCTTTAGAGAGCTTGTTTCATTCTAGTCTCACTCTAGTCTTCATGCTTGCATTATAGCTTAGTTTCTTTCATTGCATTCTTAACTTAGTTTCCTTTCAATTTCTAGCTTAGTTCACATAGCTTAATTAGTAAAGTCTTGTAACACTTTCATTTCCATAGCTTAGTTTCAGTTTTCATTCTAGCATAGTTGCATTGCATTTTCATCAAGATTCTTGAAGATATTGGCATTTTTTCCCTTGTGTCTTTGAATCTCCCATTGCATGTTTTACTAGCAAGGTTATATGCTTAATAGCTCTAGCTGAGAGCCCTCTAAACACCCTTGCACTCCATGCCTAGGGAGATCTAAGTCACTTTCTCAAGGCTTCTAATTCATGGATTCTCTTGGAACTAAAGATAGAGAAGTGCACATTTTGAGTGTACACTTACAATCTGGATTAGATCAAAAAAGTTCATTATTACTCTGTATGATTCCCTCTTTATGGTTAATCTTGTCATAATAAATGAGTTGATTAATGTCATCATTAGTATTAAACTTCCCAATCCACTTGTAGGTGATGTCACTTGTAACCCCAAGATTAGCAAGCCCATCTGCAACCATGTTGGTTTCATGGTAATCATGGGTTAAGTGTAACCTTTCAAAATTGTGAGCAATGGTTTTGATGTTTTCAATTATATTCTCAATAGTCCATGATGGTTTAGAGATGCCTTTAATGTTATTAATAATGTTAAGGGAGTCTCCCTCTAGCCATAAATTCTTACAAACTATTTCATTAGTTAGCATGATAGTATTTAGCACCTCCATAGCCTCAACTCTATGATTAGATTGGACTCCTAGGAGAAAAGAAGTAGCACCAACACAATTACCTACCCAATCATGAAGAATACCTCTACCACCTTCATTTCTTGGGTTCCCTTTAGCAGCCCAATAAAAGTAGGCTTTGATCCATCGTTGGGGGGGTGAAGACCAAATCGCATCATCTCTGGGATGATGGATAATAGAGTCATTTGAGAAAAACTACCAGTTTTTAATTTTCTCTAGATTCTCTTGAGAGTAAATCAAAGAGGGGTTGTTGTTGATAACCAAATTAAAGTTTTCTCCTAGCCCTCTACAAATGAGATTCCCTACAAACTCATCTTTCATTTTATTATCCCTAAACACTCTATTATTTCTTTCCTTCCAAATGTGCCAACTAAAATGTGGGAGGATCAAGTTCTAGGAAACCTTATCCAAGCTATTGGAAATAGGACATCTCCATTGAATGATTAATTCCTGCTAAGTTAGAGGGAAACACCCAAAAAAATTCCATTTATTAAGAATGGCCTCCCAAACCTTACAAGAGTAGGAATAGTGGAACAAAATATGGTCACAAGTTTCAACTTCCTCCTTACACAAGAAACATCTATTGGGAAAAAGAAAGCCTCTTTTTGAGAGATTATCTAGGGTTAAAGGTTTATTTTGAGCTAAGATCCAAAAAAAATAATAATCTTAGGAGTTAAAAATTTATACGAGACCTTAGAACCCAATGACCTCACTTCCTCTGCAACCATCAGATTACTTGTCGAAGCCATAGTGTACTTACCATCTGAATTGGGAGCCCAGATAATTTTATCTTGGCAATTATCATTGACAAACCAAGTTTGTTAAATAAATTGGAGAGGCTAGAGCTTTCTGTCAAATTCTCCTAAGTTGATCCATTTATTTTCTCTCCAATAATTACAAACCTTCTCCCCAAAGAAATCTTTAAATCTAGTAATCACTTGGTTCAAATCTTGATCTTTAGACAAGGGGTCTTGTTGAATCTAGAAGTCCTCTCAGAAGTCAACTTTTCTACCATTTCCCATCTTCCATTTGATACCTTTATGAATAAGCTCCTTGGCATTACAAATACTATTCCTTATAAATGAGACTTGCACTTTCTCTCCTGGAAGGATGAAGTCTTCAAAAGAAGGATAATTGAACAAATATTTACTTCTTATTATAGAGTTCCAATCTTTACTCTCACCATAGACTCTCCATATTTGTTTCTGTAATAGAGCTTTATTAAAACTTTGAATAGTTCTGAAGCCAAGACCCCCTTTCTTTTTTGTCTTACAAACCCTATTCCAAGCCACAAGACTTAATCTTTTCTTTTCTTCCATCCTTGACCACATAAATCATTTTTTTATTTTTTCAATCAATAAAGAATATTTATGAGGAATTTTGAAGAGGCTTAAAGTGTAGATTGGAAGCTTTTGAAGAGAAGACTTCAACAATTTAATCTTACCATCATTACTTAAAAGGGATCCCTTCCAACCAGAAAGCTTCTTATTAAATATTTCAATGATGGAAAACCAAAACTCATCAAGAGGTTTAGAGCTCAAAGGTAGACCAAGGTAAGTCAAGGGAAGAACCCCTACACTGCAACCCAAAATAGTAGCTCAATAATCCTCTGTTTAGACTCAGGAGTATTAATGAAGAAAATAGAGATTTTATTCCAACTAATTAGTTGTCCAGAAGTTGAAGTATAAGTAGATAGAGAATCCTTCATATTTCTAGCTTCCTTAATAGTAGAGGCCCCCATAGTGATTGTGCCATCCACAAATTGCTCATGGAAGAAGAAGGTTCTTGCCAAGGAGAGTTGATGACCCATAATAAGACCTTCTCCCATCATCTTACTGATGTATATACCCAAGAATTCTACCAAAATGGAAAACAAGATGGGAGATATAGGATCACCTTATCTTAGACCCGTAGTGGGTTGGAAAAAATTGGAGGATTCCCCATAAACAATAATAGAAGAGGAGACCATCATGACTAGTTGCATGATAAGTTTGATGACTACTTTGCCAAAACCAAAAGCAAAAAGAATTGTTTCCAAAAAGAGCCAATCCACTCTATCATATTCTTTTGAGAGGTCAGGCTTCATAAAAAATCCTTGTTTCTTAGCAACTTCCAAAGAATGAATATTTTCATGAACAACAATAATGGAATTCAAGATTTGCCTCCCTAGTACAAAGTCATTCTGCCAGGGGGGAATAATTGAAGGGGTGATAGATAAAAGCCTTGATGTGAGCACTTTAGAAATGATTTTGTAAAGAGAATTTTAGAGACTAATGGGTTTGAAGGCATCCACAAAATCAGCTCTAGGATTCGTAGGGATCAAAACCAGGAAAGTTGCATTAAGTTCCCTAAGAAGGTTTTTAGAGCCAAAAAACTCTTTAACAACAACAGTCTATTGGCATTAAGTAGAATTGCCACTAGTGACAACACTTATTTGCATTCTGAGTGCAAACCGAGCAGAACAGTGAAAACTGAGCAGAACAGTGCAAACTGAGTAGAATAGTGCAAACCGAGCAGAACAGTGCAAACTGAGCAGAACAGTGCAAACCAAGCAGAATAGTGCAAATCAAGCAGAACAGTGCAAACCGAGCAGAACAGTGCAAACTGAGCAGAACAGTGCAAACCGAGCAGAACAGTGCAAACCGAGCAAGACAGTGCAAACTGAGCAAGACAGTGCAAACCGAACAAGATAGTGCAAACCGAGCAGGACAGTGTAAACCGAGTAACATTATGTCTACCGATTCACCAGTATTTACCAAGTTCAAAACCTACCGAGTGGTTAGTATGAACCGTGCCTTCACTTCTACCGAGTGCATGACGATGCTGAGTAATGCAGTGGACACCGAGTATCAGAAAGTCACCGAGTTAGTTTGCAGGAACCGTGTAACCATACTTGGGCTGACTTAGTGGCACTTCTGTTTATTTGTCAAGTCGACTTTGTAATTGTAATTAATTGTTTAGACTTGTATATAAACAATTTTGTAAAAATGTCAAGATGTAATAATATGAGAATGAATGTGAAAAAGAAAGAAAGGCAGAGATAAGCGAATTACAAAGGGCTACAGTAGTATAGGGAATGGCAAAGACAAATTCATCACAGAAGGTGATCAGTACATTAGCGAATCTCAATCAGAAATCCAGTTGCAAAGCAAGAGATCTACTATTTCATAATAATAGGTGAATCAGTACTAAAATCCTCTAATCAGGTAGACTTAACAGTCTTTTGTAAAATCTCTTTACCGAGTGCATACTTCATTGTATGTTTGTAAATCCTTTAACAGGGTAGATTTAGCAATCCTCAGAAGTGATCAAATTGTAAGCCTTAATCGGCCAACTTTATTCTGCAGTACTAAAGCTTTGTGGGTTTCCTCCCCACCTCAGTTTTACTTTCTTTTTGGAAGGTTTTTGGGTAACCAAATCTATGTGTCATTGTTGTGAATGCTTTTAAGTTTCATGCTTTCTATATGCATAAAGAAAAAGTGAACTATATGTTACTACATCTGTAATTGTAAGAAAATTTGGAGTTATTGATTCACCCCTCCCCTCTCAGTAACTCTGTTAATTCTTGAATATTTCCAGCAATTGGTATCAGAGCTTTGTTGGTTCTCAAGATAAAGCTTAACTAGCTTGAGCAAAGATCTAGGACAATGGAGGTATTCAAACTAAACAAGGTGATTGAAAATGAAAAGCTAGATTTGGAAATGGCCATAGCTAAACTTAAAGAAGCAAAAGAACATCTTTCCCAATCCCTAAGAAGAAGGAAGGAACTTGAAAATTAGATGAATAATTAGAATTACATTGAAGAAAAGATTGAAGATCTTTTTCCCTCAAATAGCTTAGATGAAGCAAACAATGCTGTCAAAGAACTCCTAGAAAAGAATGGGTCTCTGCAGGAAGAAGTGAGAAAATTAAAAAGAGAACAAGAGCTACACTCAACAAGATTTTGTGAGATCTTAGAACAAAGAAACAAGTTGAAAGATGAATTAGATGGAAGGAACAATGAAGTTCAAAATAAAACCCTTCAGCTAGAAAACCTAATTGATCAGATCTCTCATACAAATGAGGAAATTCTGAATCTAAGATCAGAAATAGAAAACACAAGAGAAGAACTAAGATCTGAAAAGGAAATCAATCTAAGATTGGTGGATGACCTAAACGCTGAAAAACAAATCAATGAAGGAATGCTGAAAAGCCAAGAAGACTTGAATCAGCTGTATGAGTGAAATATTCATAGGCAGAAAGGAAAAGCAAGACTTGGATACAAAGGAGAAGGTGAATCTTCTAAGCAAGGTACTCAAAGAAATCAGAAACCTACTTGTAATCATTGTGGTAAAATAGGACATACTTCAAATAAATGTTGGAGCAATGAAAAAGTAGAATTCAATGGAAAATGCTACAACTGCAATCAACATGGTCTCAAAGCAAATGAATGCAGGGAAAAACCAAGATTCAGAGGTAATTGTCACAAATGCAACAAACAAGGTCACAAAGCATCTGAGTGCAGATCGAAAACATTCAATCTAGCAGAACAAATTATGAAAGCAATGTTTGGATGGGACTACAACACCTAGTGTAGATGTCATTACTGTGGAGAATATGGACACATTGGCATGAACTGCATAAAACATCATCTAAGGAAAAGAGATACTACTGTAAGATGCTTCAAATGCACTAAACTCAGTGACATAGCCAGAAACTACATGAATGCTAGTGAAGTTGAAGATGGAAAGAAGAATGAAGCAACTAAGGTCAGGAAATAGGTGAGACAAAAGTGGATTCCTAAATCTACTGAGCAAACTAGTCCAAGTAATGGAATGGGTGGCTCTACCGACTCAAACTAAATTTCCAAGAAAGCACTGGAACTGTATTCTCATAGACAAACTTCAAGCAGTTCCAGAACCGAATTAAAAGAAAGATCTAAATCAGCATACAAGATGCAGTAAGATCACAGGAAGGTCGGTATCAGTCTTTACTGAGCAAGTTCGGTACCAGTGTTTACCGAGTGAGGTCAGAGCAATATGAATTCTTGAGTTCACCGAGTTGCGAATTCTTTACCGAGCAATTAATTCTTAGTGGGTGAGAGTCTGTCAAAATTCATACCCTAATTTGTACTGAGCATTAATGACAGAGTTGTAAACAAAAGGCAAGAAATCAAACTCATTCCTCACTGTGAACTTTAGCACTTTGAGAGCAGAGAATTTCAAGAGCAATCTAGCGATTCAAATACTTTTTGCGAAAAGAATTTTCTGTGAGCTACCATGGCATCATCCAGCACTTCAGTGAAGAAAGGATCAGAAATGTTAGTCCAAGGGGAATGGAGAGCACCAGATTTCAAGATCATGCCCACAATTACAGCAGCCCTAGACCTGAACGGAGCTCAATCTCAGATTCCTCCTAAGGTACTACTTATTAATGATATTTGCAATCATTTCAACTATGCAATTCATGAAATGGGAAACCTAGAGATAGATATTGTGCATGAAGAACTATGTGTGGATGGTATTCTAAAACCCGAGCACAAACATCTGGAAGATAAGGGATTAGTTCACATTGCACATTTACCTCAAAAATTTTAGGAGAAATGGGTTAGATACATTCTCAGCCGTATACATGATGGTGAGATTTGGCTTGAGCAACCCATAGAGATCACCAAGAAGATGATTCATCAAATCACTGGTCTTCCCATGTTGAACAAAGTAAAAACTACCAAAACCCTAGGTCGGTCGGAACTGGAGAAGAAAACCCTAGCTGAGTGGGACAGTAGAGGCATGAAAGTTAGTAGCATTACCGATGCTGAACTAAAGTTTGGTACACACATAATTGCCCATAAAATATACAGTTCAAGTTGACATAATAGTGTCTCCTGTGAAGCTATTGACCTAGCATACAAAGTGGTCAAGAACAACTTATCATTTGACCTTGCAGATTTATTGTTAAAATAGTTTAACAAGAACATGGAAAGCATTCAAACTTCCAAAAAAAATCCATGTAAGTTTGGATCCCTACTGGTCTGTTTATTCTTCTATGTTCAGAAATTCTTCCCTTCCAAAGGAAAAGTTGTATGGAGAAAAGATGTGCCATTCCTTTATGAAATAAATGAATACATCTCAGAAATGGGTGAAAATTTTGAAAGCATCAAGGATAGTTATTTTGAGTCTTTCAAAGAGAAAATGAATGACAGATTCTGGATTCCACAGAAGTTGGTGGAAGATTATAAGGATAACATTTGTTTCATGGTAGACTGTGACAATGTATATATTCCAGCAGCTAAACTGAGGATTGCATATGTAAAACCTCTTCCTTATGAGGTAAATATTGATGAAACCAAGAATATCATTGAAGCCCTTCTTAATCAGCCTGTTAATCCCAAAGCTCCATATTTTGGAACATATGATGAAGCAAAGGTGAGAATTGAATTAAGCATAAAGCTTCCACAAGCGGTAAATAAAGGAAAGAGGATAGCCAAAATGCAAATGCTAACCGAGGACAAAGGAGAAAATGATGAAGAAGAAGAGGAAAAGGATGAGAAAACAGAGGAACCAGAACTTGCAAAGAAGAAAGGAAAGGTATTCATCACTAAGGCACCTAAGCCTCCCATTGCTGTATTTACAAGGAGAAGTGCAAGAGGTAAGGTAGACAAGGCAGACAAAGATATAGTATTCAAAAGGCCTCCTCTAAACTTTCAAGAGAGGATCAAACTTTTTAGAGACGGATCAGGATCTGGAGTAAGTAACATAAAATATTTTAAATATGAAACCAGATCAGAAATAGAATAGAAGGAAATAGAAGATGCTATTATTGAAAAGATGGGACAGTGGAAATACTCTCCTGATGAATTAGCCCCACAGGTTCCAGCAGTCTTATTAGGTCTAATAAAAATGAGATGGAGCAATGCAAAGCAAACTGTAATAGACATATTTGATCAAACCCTGAGACAGTTAATGTCGAGCTTGAAAAATGATGAAATAAAGAAGGCATTAAAGGAAAATGAAAATAAGATGACACTAAAGTTCAATACTTGTTTGATTCTGATCAACAATATTGAATCGGTTGTGAAGGCTGAAAATGCCACATGGAAGAACTTATACCATCTTCACCAACTAAGTACTGAAACAGTAATAGTAAAAGATATTGAAGATGACAGTGATGAACAAGAAGAAGCCACTGAGGTAGATCATACTGTGAGGATAGCAGTAGAACTCATTGCATCACTTCCTACCTCTCCTGTAAAAGTTTCTACATCTAGCCCGGAGACACCTTCAAGCATGGTTGTGACAACTTCAACTTTTGTCCAATCACCTATAGCAACAACAGAAGCAACCACCATTTCTTCTACCGAGTTGCAGTCTCCCACTTCATCAAGTTTTCCAACAGTAAGTATTCTAATTTTTGATTCGACAAGTGTAAATATTTTAAGTTCTCTAGTAGATAGTGTGCCAGTCTCTATAGCCAGTCCTACTATGTCTATTGTCACTACTACTAAGGCATTAAGTACAGATAAGCCTAAGGCTCTACCGAGTATAAAATTTGTGGGTAAGAATATAGTAGAGGATATAGACCTAGATGAAGAAATAGAGATTCCAACATTAGATTTTGCAAATCTATCAGCGGACCAAATGCAAAATATAGGTGAAATCCTCCCAAGGAAAGAAAAGCAAAAGAAGCTTAAAGAGGAGAGAGACAAGGAATATCAAATTATTAAGGATGCTAAAGACATTCTGTCTGATGCATTAGGTATTAAAGTAGACTCCTCTCAACATGTTTTGCTACAATTAGTTGAAGCAGTAAATAAATACAATGAGGATTCATCTGGGATAGAAAAGTTAGTTGAAAGAGCCGAGAAGAGATTCAACAATAAAGTGCTTGAGCACATTGCTCAGCACATAGCTATTAATCAAGTGGAATTGTCTTCAGATTTGTCAAACATTGAATCTACCTATTCGAATGTGACCTCTCTTTTGGCCAGACTGTGCAATATTGCCGAGTTCACAAAGGATGTCAAGGATAAAATGAATAAAATGGATGAGGATATGAAGATTAGCATACAAAAGCTGCAACTTGAACCAAGTTCAAGCTCTGCTCATCACATGAAAATCTCATACCTATCAAATATGCAGTCAGATCTACTGAACGAAGACACAAGGATCCGGTCCACACTGCTAGACATCCAGAACATGATCCTTCCCATCATGAATACAATGTATAAGCACATTGAACATTCCAAAACATTGATTCATGACAATCAGTTCTCTATAGCAAATCACATGATTGAACTCTCTGCAGAAGTCCAAATTGCAATCCAAACATGCAAGATTCTGCAAGAAAATTGGGATAGAACCCTGGCACTAATAATGAGGTACATTCTAATTTTTTGTCAAATTTTGGATTCTCTCTATAAATCAGTTGTATATACACCTTTGGCATTATCGTCAAAAAGGGGGAGATATGTATAGAAGGAGATATGTATAGAAGAAGATTTGTATAGAAGAAAAAGTTAGCACATTGAAAGGGGGAGATAATGTATAAAGCCCTATAACAAAGACAAATTTTAAAAAATAAAAATAAAAAAAAATCAAAATTAAATCTCAACATGATTCATGTATATAAGTTTTGGGCAATAAGTGTTTTTGTCACTAATGCCAAAGGGGGAGATTGTTGGCATTAAGCAAAATTGCCACTAGTGACAACACTTATTTGTATTCTGAGTGCAAACTGAGCAGAACAGTGAAAACTGAGCAGAACAGTGCAAACCGAGCATAACAGTGCAAACCAAGCAGAATAGTGCAAACTGAGCAGAACAGTGCAAACTGAGCAGAATAGTGAAAACCAAGCAGAATAGTGCAAACCAAGCAGAATAGTGCAAACTAACCAGAACAGTGCAAACCGAGCAGAATAGTGCAAACTGAGCAAGACAGTGCAAACTGAGCAAGACAGTGCAAACCGAACAAGATAGTGCAAACCGAGCAGGATAGTGTAAACCGAGTAACATTATGTCTACCGAGTCACCAGTATTTACCGAGTTCAAAACCTACCGAGTGGTTAGTATGAACCGTGCCTTCACTTCTACTGAGTGCATGACAATGCCGAGTAATGCAGTGGACGCCGAGTATCAGAAAGTCACTGAGTTAGTTTGCAGGAACCATGTAACCATACTTGGGCTGACTTAGTGGCACTTATGTTTATTTGTCAAGCTGACTTTGTAATTGTAATTAATTGTTTAGACTTGTATATAAATAATGTTGTAAAAATGTCAAGATGTAATAATATGAGAATGAATGTGAAAAAGAAAGAAAGGTAGAGATAAGCGAATTACAAAGGGCTACAGCAGTACAGGGAACAACAAAGACAAATTCATCACAGAAGGTGATCAGTACATCAGAGAATCTCAATTAGCAATCCAGTTGCAAAGCAAGAGATCTACTATTTCATCCTAACAGGTGAATTAGTACTAAAATCCTCTAACCAAGTAGACTTAACAGTCTTTTGTAAAATCTCTTTACCAAGTGCATACTTCATTGTATGTTTGTAAATCCTTTAACAGGGTGGATTTAGCAATCCTTATTGCTCCTAACAGGGCATATCATCAGAAGTGATCAAATTGTAAGCCTTAACGGGCCAACTTTATTCTGCAGTACTAAAGCTTTGTTGGTTTCATCCCCACCCTAGTTTTACTTTCTTTTTGGAAGGTTTCTGGGTAACCAAATCTATGTGTCATTGTTGTGAATACTTTTAAGTTTCATGCTTTCTATATGCATAAAGAAAAAGTGAATTATATGTTAATACATCTGTAATTGTAAGAAAATTTGGAGTTACTGATTCACCCCTCCCCTCTCAGTAACTCGGTTAATTCCTGAATATTTCCAACACAGTCACCTCTCTTCCAACAATATCCAAAAAATAATGAAATAAAAACATAGGGAAGCCGTCAGGGCCCGAAGATTTTTCACCTTCAAAAGAATAAAAATACCATCTGAATTTCCTTATTAGAGGGGATAGGTTGAAGTCAACAACTAGTTTCAACATCAATCAACAAAGGGATAGATTCTTGAATTATATCCTGATTTAGAGGGGCTAGCAAAGGGTCTTTAAAAAGGAGATAATAAAATTCTAGATAAGAATTTCCTTTTTAATATCCTCCTCCTTTACAACCCTTATCCCATTAGAGGAGAGGCTAAAGATTATGTTCACCACCTTATGTTTCATAAAGGTCATATGAAAAAATCTAGTATTTATGTCCCTTGCCTTCAGCCATAAAGACCTTGATCTTTGACACCATAAGGTTTCCTCCTTTGAGATAATGTTATGATAATTCACCAACAAGGATTTTTCAATATTCCTTAACTCCTCGGTAAGACCTTCCTTCTAGATTTGATCCTGAACCTCTTTAATTTCAAGGTGCATATGGTTTTTAGATAGGAAGATATCTCTGAAGACATCCTTGTTCCAAAATTTTATTTTCCTTTTAATAGAATGCAACTTCTTATTAAATCTATACATAGCTCCTCCTTCCAAAGGAAAATTCCACTAGTCCTTAATGGTATCTTTCATATTAGGGTGGGAAATCCACATTTTTTGAGCTTGAAAGAGGTATTACTTTTTCCACTCAAAGGATTAGTAGTAAAAGAAATAGGAAAATGATCAGACCCTATCCTTAGCATTGATGAAAGAGAAGAAGAGTACCTTGCAATCCAATCCAGAGAGATTAGAGATCTATCTACCTTCACCTGGATAAGATCCTCACCAAGTCTTCTATTAGACTAGGTAAATGGGATACCCTCCAGCTTGACATCCAAAAAATCCTCTTCATTGATATATTCCATAAGGTCAGATCTACTATTTGTTTGAGAAGGGTTTCCACCTTTTTTTTCTAAATCTTTCAGGGGGTATTAAAATCTCCCATCACCATCCAACTATTTTCCTGATGATTCCTATGCAAATATTTTAGACTCTGCCAGAATTTTTGTCTCCCTAATTTGGTGTTGTACACTTAAAATCTGCACTTCTCTAAGCCATTAATTACAAGAGGATCCATGGATTGGAAACCTTGAAAAGTGACCTAGAGCTCCCTAGGCATGGAGTGCAAGGGTATTTAGAGTGCTCTCAGCTAGAGCTATTAAGCATGCAACCTTGCTAGTAAACCATGCAATGGGATATTCAAAGAGACAAGGGCAAGAATGCCAATATCCTCAAGAATTACAATGAAAATGCAATGCAAGCTATGCTAGAATGAGAATGCAACTAAAATATGAAAATGGGAGTATTACAAGCTATTAATAGTTAAGCTAAAACATGAAAGGAACTAAGATAAGAATGCTATGAAGAGACTAAGCTACAATGCAAGTATGAAGACTAAAGTGCAACAAGTTCTTCAAAATCTCCAATATCACCAAGAAAACCTACAACATAAGATTAGTACCAAGAATGGGGATCCTAGAATGAGAAGAGAGCTCTCCTCTTAAAGATAAATAGACCATGGAGATTAAGAGGCAAAAGATTTGATCAAGGGTGGAGCTTGGAAGTGGGAGAAATCCTTGTGCACAAGTCTCCTCCAATGAGAGTGAAGTGTTGAATTTTGTGCCTCATGTGAGACAAAAAGGTCTTTTCTTCTTATTTGTTAAATAGGAATAATGCTTTATTTGTGCAACTTAGGATAAAAGGTAAGTGGGGAGATTTTATTTAATAAAAGGGGAGGGAATTCCTTTTAATTAAATAAAGACCTAGGATAAGATGGTTAATCCATAGAATATGATAGAATAAATGATAGGACTAGGATTTGATGAAGAATAAGAAATTGATGATTTTAGCAAATAATGCTAGTAAAGGGGCCAATAGTCTAGGTGGCCATTTTTGGGTGATTACATTTTCCCCTCTTTGACTAATGTGTGATCCATCTGGGAACACATTATGTCAAAGAAATAGATCATCCAAGAAGGAAATAGATAGAGATCTAACTCCAAAGTATGAAGTGCAGAGAGATAGAAAATCCTACATGGTCAGCCTGGTAATGATAGTACTAAACACTTAGGGAAGAGATGGATAGTATCAGAACTTGAGATGAGAACTAACATGTCAAGTGCAATAGATTGATAGATCAATCAGAGCAAATGGAATGGTCAAGCATATGCTCTGGAGAATAGTTGATAGAGTATGATGTATCTATCCCCTCGAGATTGAAATTGAAATGAGGTAGAGGGTATGCAGAAGAAAGATGAGAGAAACATGATCAAATCACCAGAAATCATAATCAAAGATGAAAGATAATATAATAACCATCAAGCAATGAAAATATGCCACATTTTGACTAGGTTTGACTAAGACAGATATAGGATAAAGATAAAGTCCAAACCTTAGAGAGATGAATGAAAGACTAGAAGGGTGAGAGAGATGGAGATGAAGAAATGAAGATGCCCCAATGAAGATTGAAGAACTAGACCTCAAATGGTCAACCAACTGTGCAAAAGAAGGGGAAATTTTAAAGTACAATTTTGACTAGCAAGATGAACCTTGATTTCAATTTCAATCCCAAAAATGGATCCAGGACATTGAAATTAGCCAGGGGTGCAATTTTTGTGAAATTTTGAGATGTTTGATAAGATTAACCCCCTGCGATGACAGGAATAGAAAAGGATGTGATATGAAAGACAAGAAGTGAAAGACATGATTGAGAAGAAATGAAAGGCAAGCGCAGTTAACTGAAAAGTCTATAAAAGATGAAAGGAGAGCTCTCTCCATATGAAAGATGCAAAACTAAACTAACATGAACCTAAGAATGCAAGCTACTATGAAAAAGGTGGTTTACTTGCAAGGTTACAAAGCTGTTAGACTCTAATAATCATCATCGAGCTTTATTGGTAGCATCACAAGATCATATAATATGCACTAGGATAACTATGGGTATATGAATATGATCTGTATCAGATAGGTATGCAGGAATCCCACCTAAGCATCAAAGACATGTAGGTTAGGATGACTAGTGTAGTGAGGTTCCCTAAGTTTAGTATACCAAGATTATGCTCGCATTGAGACACAAGAAAGTCAAGATGACTATAAGCATGCACTTGTAGAAAATAGTCAAGGATAATACATTGTAGATCCTCAGTGTCAAGTGGAACAAGCATAAATGCTCATGACAGTTAGGATCAACAAGATATACCCATAGGCAAAAAATAAATAAAACATGTCCTCATGCCCCTAGTCCTCTAGCTATGCATCATCAAAAACTATTAGGGAGAGAACACTCATCAAAAGAAATTATCATAAACAACACACAAATAAATAAAGTCAAACAAGTCTCAGTGATTCAAGTGTTTAAGTGCATGTGTGTAGGTCATAGAGTCAAACTTTGAGTATCGCATCTGCTGGTGAGAAATATCATATCATCATAGACTGTGGGTAGGATATCTAATAAGTGTTTAGAAACACTTGCTGCTAGGGAAGTGTTGACAAAAATAGTTGGGAAGTGTTGAGAAACATTGTTTGAACCAAGTTGCCCAAGAAACCTTGATACATAAAGAGACCCAAGATAAGCTAAAACAACGTATGCCCCCTAGACTAAGACAAGAGTCAATTCTAGGCTAGGAGAGACAAAGCGAGAAGTGGAGTGAATGAGCACCACGCAAAACTGATAGACATAGGTGCAAGGTTCCCAAGCAGTGCCTATTTCCAGGTTTTCACCACTTGGTAGATTTTTTAGTATTTTTGCTACCAAGGCACCTATTTCCAAGTTTTCACCAAGGCACTTTTTCTATTTTTTTGAATTTTTTAAATATTTTGATTTTTTTTGGTGAGACATCAAAGTGCCTATTGCTAGGTTTTCACTAGGACACTCTTTTTTAGGACTTTATGTGCTTTTAAGGATTTTTTTAGCATCATATATGAATTTTTTTGGAATTTTTTCAGGGTCAATAATATATATACAAAGATCTCAAGAACCTTAGGCATAGAACTTCTTATGATGTAGAACATTAATAGGTTTGGCAAGCTCTTCTCCCTCAGGTGTAGATAACTGATAGGCCCTAGACCCAAAGTTGTCGTGATGATGTAAGGCCCTAACCAATTCAGCTCGAACTTGCCTTTCTGCTCTCTATTTTGCTGATTCTTAGGATTTTCCCTTAAGACTAATTCACCCACTTGGAACTCTCTAGGATGAATCTTCTTATTATATGCAGCAGATATTCTCTTCTGATAAGTGCGCATGTGATCAAAGGAAACCTTATGACGTTCCTCCAAAGTAGTAAGCTCATGAACTCTCATGGCCCTATGGTCTTTGTTGGTAATCAAACCATGTAGAGAGACTCTCAGTGATGGTATTTTGACCTCTAATGGAAAGAAAACCTCAGAACCATAGACCAAGGAAAAAGGTGTGGCACCTGTAGGAGTGTGAATAGAAGTTCTGTAAGCCCATAGGATAGGATTGATCTGTAGATGCCAATCCTTGCCTAATTTGTGCACTGTCCTATGAAGAATTTTCAGTAATGTTTTATTTCAGGCCTCAGCTTGGCCACTCTCTTGAGGGTAGTAAATAGAAGACCAATGTTGTTTAATTCTAAATTTTTTGCACAATTGTTTTAGGTCTTTATTCTTGAACTAGCTACCATTATCCGTGACTATGGAAGAAGGAATACCATAGAAAAAAATGATATGATTCAAGATAAACAAGGTAACATGTTTTCTCGTAGCTACAAAAAGTGGGATGACCTCAACCCATTTGGTAAAATATTCAGTAGCTGTAATAATGAACTTATGCCCACTTGAAGAACTAGGATGAATCTTGCCTACCAAGTCAAAGGCCCATTGCTAAAATGGATAGTATGTAATAGAGGGAATAAGCTCATGTCTAGGAGCATGAATGAGATTCCCATGTAGTTGACATTTCTTATAGGACTCGGCATATCGAACAACATTAGCTTGTATAGTAGGCCAATAGTAACCAGCCCTAAGCAATTTTTGAGCTAATGCAAGACCATTAGAGTGTGAACCACATATGCCATCATGGACTTTAGCTAGCACTTTTTTTGACTCCTCTATTTCTAGACACCTAAGGATAGTTTCATCTAGATCCTTCCTATACAAGTCACAAGAGATGAGGGTAAAATGTGAGGTATTGTAGATGAGTTGGTGCTTCTCATTATGCATACGTAATCTCAGAGATAGGAAAATATAGGAGCATAGTGGGATGACTCATGACCAACCACAGTGTAAATGACATGGTCATCAAGGGAATCATAGGTGGGATGATGCAACTCTTCCACTAGGAACTCAAAGCGTGACTCATGTTCTTCCAATTGTAGAATAGATGCCAAAGTAGCCATGGCATTAGTAGCCTTGTTCTTAGCTCTAGGAATTTGTTGGAATGTAACAGATGTGAAATAATTCCTAGGTGAGTTGATCATCTTCTTGTAGGGAATCAACTTGTCATTCTTTGTTTGGTAATCCTCGTTTACTTGGTTTATGACAAGCCGTGAGTCTCCAAAGATATGCAATTTTGTAATCCTCCATTCTAAGGCAAGCTTGACACCAATGAGAAGGGCTTCATATTCAACTATATTATTGGTGCATGGAAAGAGAAGGTTATATGATTTAGGAATCATGTATCCATGAGGTGTAACAAATAAGATTCCAGTGCTAGCCCTATTCTATGTATGAGAACCATCAAAGAATATTTTCCACATATGCCCTGTGACACTCATGATTGAAGCATTTGGGAAGTTTATCTGAAGAGGAGCATCATTAGTCATGGGAAATTTGGCCAATTGATCTGTGATTGCTTGTACTTTAATGGCTTTCCTTTTGATGTATTCAATGTAAAATTTTGAAAGAATCAGCATCCATTTAGCAAGTTGTCTAGTAAGCACAACTTTACTTAAGAGATACTTCAAAGGATCAATTTTGGTGATCAGTTGCATAGTATGTGTGAGCATGTAATGTCTAAGTTTTTGGGATGCAAACACTACTGCTAGACAAGATTTTTCAATGTTGGTATAATTGAGCTCATAAGCAACCAAGGTACAACTGATGTAATAGATAGCTTGTTCTTTTCCCATATCATCTTGTTGTGCAAGGAGAGCTCCCAAAGAATTTGCTGTAGCAGATATGTATAGTATCAAAGGTTTCCCTTGGATAGGCAGCCTAAGAATAGGAGGTTTTGCTAAGTAGTCCTTTATTTGGTCCAAATTCTTTTGACACTCCTCATTCCATATGCAAGCAGCCCCTTTATGAAAATTCTTATTGAAGGGTTGAGCTCTGTCAGCTAATTGAGAAATGAACTACCTAATAGATTGGAGACATCCTTGGAGACCCCTTAATTATTTTATGATGTGAGGAGGTGGCATCTCCATGATAGGTTGCACCTTTTTCGGGTCTACCTCTATTCCTTTTGCTGATATGATATAGCCTAGCAGCTTCCCAAAAGTGACACCAAAAGCACATTTCTTAGGATTCAATCTAAGTTGAAATCATTCCATCTGGTCCAATATCAAACTCAAATTAGATAAATGAGTGCTTCTTAGTTGTGATTTAGCAAGTGTGTCATCAACATAGTCTTCCATGTTCTTATGCATCATATCATGGAATATGGTAGTCATAACTCTTTGATAGGTTGCACCAACATTTTTAAGACCAAATAGAATGACATTCCAATAGAAGGTACCCCATGCGCATGTGAAATCTATCTTCTCTTGGTCTTCAGGAGTGATTTTGATCTAATTATATTCGGAGAAGCCATCCATGAGGGAATACATTTCATAGCCTGTTGTCATGTCCACTATCATGTCAATGTTTGGAAGTGGAAAATCATCCGTAGGGCATGCCTTGTTTGGATCTCCGAAGTTAGCGCATACATGAATGGACTTATCATGTTTGGAAATAGGAACAATATTGGAAATCCACTTAGCGTAGTCAATTTCTCTAATGAAGTTAGCTTTTAGAAGCTTCTCAAGTTCAGCCTTAACCAATAATGCCACATGAGGATACATCTTTCAAAGTTTTTGTTTGACGAGTTTTACCTCTAGAGTGATAGAGAGGTGATGCATAATAAGCTCAGTGTCCAAACCAGGCATGTCCGAATATGTCCATGCAAAGTTGATCTTTTTCTCCTAAAAAAATGTGATGAATTGTTCTTTCTCCTTTTCTGAGAGGGACTGAGCCACATGGATTATCTTAGGAGACTCCTCTATCCCCAAGTTAATTGGTTGTGTAGGTTCTATCAGAACTGAAGATCTTTCCTGGAAGTAGCTGGGCAGATTACCAAGTACCTTATCCTTGGCTGCCTTGTAGAGGTTTTCACCCTTAGATACATCTTTATTTTTACTATTTTAAGGTTCGTACACCACCACAATGTGGTTTTCACCATCTGACCATTTCTTTTTTCTTTTGATTTTATGATTGAGGTACTTGATATCTGCTTTTGTCATATTTTTTACTAGTTCGCTAGTGGAAGGGGTGACAAGTTCAATGACATTGAGGTAACAAATGATCTCATAGTCATTTTGGAAGGAAGGAAATGTAGGTCTTTGATCTTGGGTAGACCAATCTATTAGATCTGATTGTATGAGAGGAAGTGAAGTGATGGCTTCAAGGGTATTGATGTGATAGGTATCATCTCAGGTGATGAGAGAAGTTGAGCCCATAGGGTAATCTCAAAAAGTATCAAGATCTAGATTTGGCATAGAAGGACTAGCGTAGTCCACTAAAGAAATACATAGAATGAACTCATCAGACCCTACGTGAGACTCATCAACTATGTCAGGTTGGGCACTATAAGTATGAATCACATCAACTTCCATATCCACTATGGAAGATCCTTTTGAGAGAGTGTCCCATTCATACTCATTTGAATCTATCATTGAGCTTCTAATTGGATGTTTGAACCAAGAAGGTTTAGGATGCCTAGAAGTAGAATCACCCATGTCATTATTTGTGAGATCTTCTCTTTCTAGTAGCCACATAATATTTCTAAGTTGTCTAGCTCTGGGGTCAAATTCATTAGGTACCTCATCTCTAGACGTAGAGGCCTCTACTGTGTCATCATTAGGCATGTATTATTCTCCCCAAAGGAGTGAAGTAGAAGGGAGACCATCTCTCATTTGATCCATAGTGTATAGTGGTGATTCATCCATATTGGTATCTGAGTCACTAATCATGGGCGAATTTCTAGAACATTCAGGAGGACCATCATCTTCGGCACCATATCCTAGACCTATGGTATCCTTATAGTGTCAACCATCAGTATGACTCAAAGGTTCAACTAGAGCATGTCCATTATTACTTAAAAGTCCTTGACCTTGATAACCCATTTGCTGCAAAAATGTGTAGCCTTTACCATAGCATCTAGGGGAAATGGGAGTAGCAATTGTCGTACTGTCTTCTTCCTCTTTATAGATCCAATCCTTAACAACTTGTTCTTCTTTTTATGCCTCTAAGGGTACGGATGCCTGAACAAAGGTACCAAAAACTATCATGGTGGAAGTGGAAGGTTTCATCTTGTTAGAAGGTTTACCATATGACTTAGGAGAAGTAGGCATAGCAACAATATAATCCAATGTGTATTCACCCATACCAATACTCATCATTTTTAATTTCTACTTAGCAGCAATAAGGGACACACTAGGATCATGAGAAGGTTTATTATGTAGGATGAACATTTCAGCAGTAGTGAGCATATTAATAGCAATAGCATTGTCCCCAAGAATCACAATTTCAGCTCCATTGTATGGGAATTTGATGCATTGATGGTAGGTAGAAGGGACAACTTTCATGTCATGGATCCAAGGATGACCTAGAAGAATGTTGTATGTGAGTGGGATGTCTAATACTTGAAACACAATATCTTTCACAACTGGACCCACTTAGATATAAAGCACAATAAGACCCTTTGAAGACCTCTCCACTTCATCGTATGCTTTGATGGTGATCTTTTTCCTAGGATCTACAAAAAATTCAGATAGTCCCCTTGTTGCACAATATGAAAAGAAACAATATTCAACCTTGCACCATTGTCTATCAGGACTTAGTGGACTCGAGTAATGTAGACTTGGACCTCAATATGTAAAGCAAGATTATGTGGGTGACTAAGGGATGTGTCATCCTCTGTAGAAAATGAGAGATAGTGAGGAGATGAGATATGGTTGACCATAGCCTGAAACCTATCTGGATCAATTTTATTAGGGAAATTCACCATGCATAGAGCCTTTTCAAGGATCTCTTTGTGCAAGGGGGATAGCTCAAGCAACTCAAAAATGGATATTTGAGCTGGAGTTCATTGCAATTGGTTCCTGCCAATAGAGAGTCCATTGAGTTCTATGATGCTAAGCTCAAAGAAATAGAAAAGACCTTGACGATCAAAGATATTGGCATGGGGGAATATCAGATTGAGTCCATCTTGTCACTAATAGCTCTCCCCATATCTCCACATTCCTATGAAGAACCCTCTGAAGATAGATTTGGTATTGGCTATTAGAGAGATGAGCTTGACCAACCTAGCTACAGCTTTCACTCATGCAAGGATTGAGATAATGAAGAAACATAGATTCAGCCTATGACACATGAAAGATCTTTGAATGTTCAAAATTCTGATTCAGACTACTAGAAAGAGTCTTATCTACCTTCTCAAGTGCTTCAGGAACATGATTTTGGTCCTCACTAGGAGGATTTTATACACTCTATTGAACAGATTTCTACTACTGCAGCTACTACTAAATATGTCACTACCTCTAATGGCACACATACTGATTGGGAGAAACTATTGGATGCTTCCCTTATCTTGGGTATGCCTATTCTAGATTGTTCTACCACTTATACTGTTGAACAAAATCCTACTACTGCCGATTCCAATGATACACATACTGATTGGGAGCAATTGCTGGATGCTTCCCTTATCTTGGGTATGCCCTAGGGTATGCCTACTCTAGATTGTTCCACCACTTCTTCTATTGAACAGGCTCCTACTATTGCCAACTCCAATGGCACACATATTGACTGGGAGAAACTATTGGATGCTTCTCTTCTCTTGGGTATGCCTCAAGGTATGCCTATTCTAGATTACTCTGCTGCTTCTACTACTGAACAAGATCCTGCTATTGAAGAAACATTTCCTTTAACAGATGATAGTGATGAAGAAATTCTACCTCTGACTATGTCTCTAGCTGAATCAGACTCCATATTAGATGCTACTATAGAAATACCAGTTGATGCTATGCACCTATATGCTAGTCTTAACAACTCAGAAAGAGGAGAAAGTTATGATCCTCTAGATCAAGCTATTGATGATGATCCTTTCCACCCTCCTATGGAGATCATTCCTATGGTTCCTAGGCCATCTACTCCAAGCTATACTCCTGCTACTCCAACAAATCATGGGTATGTAAGACCCCATTCTGTTACAGCTTGATGGAATATTGGAAGATCCAAAATTGAAATGGTTCCTATTCATGCACTCTTACCACCTGAAAGGGGACCTGACTCTTGGAATAGGTTATCTTGGTTAGGCTCACATAATATTCCTCCAAACTTATCTAACTCTTTTAAGATGACTCACAATCAACAACGCTTTATGGAAGATTACTTTCTTGATCTACCTGATGCATTCATGAATGATGAGGATGATACTGATATATTTGCACTTGAGCCCATCCCCTCACTTTCTCTTCCCCCTTGATCTCCCAGAAAAGTGGCCCATCCACTTCCATCTCCATCTCTCCACCTAAACTAGTCATATAAGCCTTTTTCATCCACAATTCCTGAGTCTTTTGGAATTAACTTGGATGTGCAACATAAAAATAAAAATAATGAGAATCCACTTATATCTCAAGGTCACCATGTCCCATCTAATCGACATGTGACTACGAAGAAAGGAAAGAAACAAAGGTGTTCAAAAGACCGCAAAGGTCCTCAAAAAGAAGAAGACAATCAAAAGCCAAAAAAAAAAAAAAAAAATGGATCTCGAAATCCATTCTATAGGCATTGTCATCAAAAGCACCTCAAAGTAAAGAAGAAAAAATTCAAAAGCTATGTGGATTCCAAAGAAAGAAAAAATCAAAGTTGTCATTTGAGCTTCGAAAATTCTTATGCTTCCCTCCATTCCATCACCCTTGCCTCTCATAATTTACACTCTTCACTCCATCTTGCCTTGTCCCAAAGTGCATATCAGCATCTCCTCATTGCTAATGACATGACTAAAAGAAATCTAGAATGTACTCTCCCTAAGTGTTTAGAGCATGGGAAATCTGACGAAGAGTTAAGATGTGTCCATGAGGATATTTGTGGGTCTCACTTAAGTGATCTTTCCTTGACTATGGATCTCTTGACTATTGGACACTACTGGTTGGCTCTCCTGTTACTGCTAAACATCTAGTTCTGATTCCACAACTTCTCGGTTGCCTACTACTACAAATATTATGTTCTCAGAGATTCCTACTAAAGGAGAGAAACTCAAAGAGCCCATCAACGCTCTTCATTTGAAAAAGTTCTACAGTTGACATTCTTAGTATGCTCATGTACATACTTATTGATCCTGAAAAAATCCTAAAAATGGTATATTGCAAAAATCCTAAAAATTGCAAAATGTCCTGAAAAAATGATCATCTTAGTGAAAACCTAGCAAACAGGCGCTTTGATGTATCTATTATCTTGGTGAAAACTTGGTAAATAGGCACCTTGATAATACAAACAAAAAAAATAGAAAATTTAAAAAATACAAAAAAAATAGAAATTGTGAAAAATACAAAAAATATAGAAAATTTCAAAAATACAAAAAAAATAGAAAATGTGAAAAAATACAGAAAAATAAAAAAAAGAGAAAAGTACAAAAAAATTGAAAAAAAGAAAAATGTGCCATTGATGAAAACCTGGTAAACAGGTGTCATGGTAGCAAAAATAGAATCTCTGCCAAGATGGTGAAAACCTGGTAAACAGGCACCTCTTGTTTTTCCTGAAGTAACATCTCATCTTAGCGTCGCTTGGCTCTTAGTTTCCTGCTTTAGTTTCCTTCCTTTCCTGCTTTAGTTTGTTTTCCCACTTTCCTACTTTAGTTTGTTTCCTGCTTTGGTTTGCTAGCTCATGCCTTGCTTTCAGTGTCTTCAAGATTTTGCTCAACTCTTCATGGATTGGAACTGGTTCACACTTGGGGGCACCTGCTTGGTCTAGGGGGCATTGTCCTATCACTTTCGAAAACTCTTTTTTGAGCATTGGTCGCCAGTGGTTCCCACTATGCTTGCCTACGGATACCTAGCTTTCGTTTGATCTCTCTTCTTCTGAATTTCTCCCTTCTATCAATCACTAGTGATTCTCACTACATCTACCTACTGTCATTATCTCATTGAGACTTCGAACGTTATCTTTCTGAATTGACTTCAAACCACTTGAACATGAACTTAAACTAAAACTAAAACTTGATTTGTGTTCCCCTGAGGCTTGCTGAGCTTTGTTTTCTTTGAGTGCTTGTTTGTTTGCTTTGCTTTTTTTTGCTTTCTGTTTGTTGGTTTAGTTCCAATGATCCAAAGAATTCATTTAAGAGGGGTGTCTGTCTGTAAGAGCCTCTATCTTGTATTGGATAGCCATGCGTACCTTGACTCCTTTTATATGGATGCTTTGGTGAGGTTGGTTCTTCTCCTTGTCTTTTGAGTGACTTCTTTCTGCTACTGATGAAATTGTAAATGCTCATCTTGTTAAGTGAACGTAAGGGTCACTACGAGAAATCTTTGGCAAAAGAAAGATCTCTGGCATGTTTGGTGTGTTTTTCGCAAGCAACATTCAGGTCATTCTAGCAAATGTGCTTTGATGCTTATGTTAACTTACTAAATTAAAAGGAATAGGTGTTCAGGTCATTCTGGCTTCTTGTGTCTTAATGCTTACACCTCATTCTAACAAATTTAAGACTTATGTCATATTCATATTCTCATGTTGGGGAGAATTGTATGGCATCTTGCGATTGTCCCATGCTTAAATGAACTCAATGATGATAAATACGATGAGTCCAACAACTGAGTTCGGAGGATTGCATTTGTTCATCCTAGGCCTGCATTTAGACTTGCATCTTTCATTCTAGGCTTGCATTTGGAGCACTTTCTTGTTGCTCTCTTGATTGCTTTCTTCTAGATTTTCTCATCAAAGGTTCTCATCTTTTGTCCCAGTCTCATCTTGGCTGCATCCTTTTTCAGGATCGAAATCAAAATCTAACATCTCTAGATAGCTCGAAATCACTTTTTAAATATTGGACTCCTTCTGGATCGAATGCTTGTGCAGTCAGCCTTTTGGTGTCATCTTCCTACCAGATCCTCATCTTTGCATCATGTTCTTAAATCTTTTCTTCTTTTCATCAAAGTCAATTCAAGTCAAATTTAGTCAACCATGGTCAACTATGGTCAAACTTGGTCAACAAGACCTCTGCTTTGCTTCGTTTCACTTCTATAGCTTCATGAATCTAGTCTAATTACTTTTGCTCTACAATCTCTTGTTGTTTATCATCCTTCTGACATGTCATCTTTCAATTTCACTCCCGAGGGGGCAGGATGATTACATCATTTGAATCTTGTCGAATCTATTTTTGAATCAGTCTGATTTGAATCATCAGTTCTCATCGCTAGGGGCATCTTGGTGCCTCGCATCTTGTTATCTTATCATCTATCTTTTAGGTATTTGAGCAATCTAACTCGGATCCTCAAGGGCCAAGCTTCGTTCTGGAGATGGTTCTTGAAATCTTTTGGGTATTGGGGCAATCTAACCCTAATTCTTGGGAGTCAAGCTTCATTCTGGAGATGACTCTTGAAATCTCTTTTAGACCGTTATTTGGGCAATCTAACCTAGGTCTCGGAGGACTAAGCTTCGTATTGGGGCAATCTAACCCTGATTCAGAGATAGTCCTAAATCTGCATCTTCATCAATTGGTATTGGGACAATCTAACCCCGATTTTGGTTCTCTTCTAAGACCGTTGTCTTCGCAATCTAACTTAGACTTCAAAAAATTCATGCTTTGATCTGCTTTCATCTGTCACTTTAGACTATTCTTTGAATCAATGTGTTGTTCACACATCAATTCAAAGAGGGGCAAATGTAATACCTCAAAATGGCACCTATTTAAGTTCATCAATTTTGGTGCATTATCTCAATTTTACATCACCAAAGTCCTAGTTCCCTAGGCAATTTTCTCTCTCATATTTGACTTAATTTGACTTGATGTCAATTACAAAGACCATAAATTGCAATAATCAAACACTAAAAATAATTCCTAAGTCCTAGACTTTATTTGGCTAAATAATCTCTATGATAAGTTAATTTAATTATGAAGTCCTAAGTACTTTTAATTAAATTAAACTCCTCCCCCTTTAGCTAAATACCCTTGAAAGGAATTAATAAATATTTAGTTAAATTGAATGGACATATCTTTATTTGAATTTAATAATTCAAATTACTCGAAAGGTCACTCCCCACATGTGGCAAATTTCATTCTTTTAATTAAATAATTCATACCTTTTTGTCTCAAAGGGGAATGAAGAGTCAGGAGTTTCAAATCAAGAAACTCTTCATTCCTCTCTTCGGGCTTCTCTATTTAATGAACCTCTTTTTCTCATTCAAGGGAGGGTAATTTTTGAGAGCATGTACACTATAGCATTTTTTAGTCTCATATCTCATTATTTTCAAAGCTCTTTTATTGCATTATCTAGTTTAATTTCTCATATTAGTGTAATTGCATTTCCCATTTAGATTCAATTTGCTTAATTGTTCTTAGATTAAGATCATTTTTATTCCAAAATTAACTAAAAATCTGCATTTCATATTTCTTTCAAAGTTTTCTAGATTAATTGCATTCATTCTTAGCTTAGTTTCATTTTTCTCATATTTGCTTTCAAATCCTCCATTGTTGAATTGGTCTCCCGGCTGTTGGCTCTCATTCTGAGAGTATTCAAACACCCCATTCACATAGGAGGAAATAGGTCACCTCACCATGGAATTTGGATTGAGTTCTTCATACTCTCTCCCGAATTCTATCAAGTGAATAATGACCATGTTGTGTTGTGCCTAATTTAGAGGTTACATTCAGTCACATACAATGGGATACTGAATGTTGTATGATTAATGTTGATTGAAATGCCTAGCCAACTCATCAAAGGTCTTGAGAGGAGGTGTCAATTTTGAAAACCATTCTAGAGCTTGTCCTCTTAAAATCCTAGGGAACAATTGTAGTAGAAATGTGTCTTCATGAAGGAAGTCCATGCTAAGAGTGTAAAAATGATGCACATGGTCATGGGGATCACCATTTCCATCATACTTATCATATTTGGGAACCACAATATCCCTAGGAAATGGGACCATGTATAGACTCCTATCAAAGGGAAGAGCACAAATAGATTCTACAAAAGAGACCTTTGGAGGTTCCTTTTCTATCACAAGTTGAGAAAGATGCTGATTTGTTCTTGAACGATTTGGTGGACATCATAACTAGGAGGGAGCTTGTATCCTCTAGAAGTCATGTATTGAAAGTTTTGATCTCCATTATGCTCTAAAATTTTATGCATCAAACATTGGGAAGCTTCATCTTGTTCAAACCTCATAAGTTCTTAACTAGACACATCATCAATGGCTTCTTACTCATGATGAGAGGGAGGAGGTCTAGGAGGTGAAGAAGGTGTGGAAAAATTTCATCTTGGAGGAGACCTTGGTGGCATATTGTTACCATGATTTCTGCCATTACCAAAAAAAGATCAATTTTCATAACCACTGGTCTCAGCTTGATCGTGAGACATTCCTCTTGAAGCCATGCACCTAGCAGCATCCATTATGCTTTTGTTATGCTCTTTATCTAAGCGTGCTTGGTTGTCTCTTTGCTCAAAGTGTTCTTCCCAATGGTGATATTTCTCTTGTTCTGTCATGGTAAGTTATACACTATCTATGGTTTTGGGGGCCTTGAATGTAGAAAAGAGGAAGCCTCCTTTATACCATGGGGTAGCCTTGGAATCCTCAGACTTATCTAGGCTAGAACTGTCATTACTAACTAGCGCTCTTGAGAATCTTGTAGGAGAGGGTAACTACGTATAGTTGAATGGAGGGTGACTCCCTTGCTCCAACTAAAATTGAGTCATAACCAACATGAAAAAGAAATGTTGTTTGACTAATAGAATGAGGAAAAGTTTCTTAGATTTTGAGATAAGTGTTATACACTGAATTTGCACCCTTAGTTCAAACTCTCATAGTCTTGATAATCTAGTATAACCAGGGACTCATCTCAAGTTTGTGGGACCTTTTGCTAACCAAGATGAGACCTCCAAATTCTAGGCTAGTTCCTCTTGGATAGTCACCTAGATTTTCTCTTAACAGGAAAGTAAACTTTTGAGGGAAAGGGATAGAAGGAGTGCATGAAAGGGAAATGACAGGAAAGAAAATCTACCTACTAGGTGATGCATTGAATTGGGGTTTGGATTTCAGTATAGAGGAATGAGATAAATGGAGGAATTAGGTCTAATAAGTCACCACTCACTAGATAGGTTTGCATAAGTATTTCATAGGAAGGCTTGAACAGAAAACTCAACCTATGACCTGAAAACAGACATCCTCCTCTGCAACTAGGTGTAGGAATGAGACTAGACTGCTAGGGGTTGTAGTATACCCACAAAACATTTGAATTAGATTAGACATAGTAACACACAAATCACAAAAAGAGAGAGGGACCAGGAACACCAATTTCCATTAATAGCATTCATAAACCTCAATCTAATAAGAGATAATGCAAACAGGGAGGCATGAGGACAAGAAAAATGTCACAGAATGCTTCTGCAATACTTGTATTATCAATGGGAATTTATAGAATGTGGAAAACTAGAGGGCAAGAAGAAATTCCATAGATAGTTCTCTGAGGAAAGACTTTCCCTTTTACAAAATGTGAATTCTGAGCACTACAGGCTCCAAAAAACAATATATACAAACTCAACTACACACAGGTAGGAGTCAAAAGTTAACCAGGGTTACAGAAATATGCATGAAATAATCAACCCTAGTAGTTGTGTTTGATCATAAATGAACCTTGAATATATCTCAATAGATCAGACATCCTTCTCTTTGCGTGCCCATGCCCTATACTGAAATCAACTTGTAGACACAAAAGCCTCAACTCATCTACCTCTCTGCAAACAGGCCTTGCCATGAATGCTCAAAATTTGATCCCATCATTGAAAGGACTCAAAATGGTGCCCAAAAGATCTTTGCAAATCCATAACTACAACCGCCTCCAAAAATCATCAATTCTTCACCTGCCCGTGCTTGCAAATGCCCACTCTGCAGAAGAAACCCCATGAAAGGGTCACACTACCCCTGAAATGAACCTGGTCGCATGATCGCATGAGGCTAGGAAGGCCCATGTGGTCATGCATAAAGCTCTTTGAAATCTATCGCTAGCCATAGAAATGGTCGCATGATCACATGAGACCAAAAGGTCTCATGCGGTCATGTGACAACTCCCTTTGAAACTGCCACCGCCTTGCCACATGTCATCTGGGTCCTTGCAAAATTTTCCACCTACCAAGCCTTTGCCACATAGTCCAACTGAAACTAACCACATGCCTTGAGAAGTCAACGGTCACATGATTGCATGAGCCTAAAAGGCATCATGTGATCATGTGACAACCTTTGAAAACTATCGCTCTAGCACAAGATAACTCAGCCCCGCAAGACCACACTGCAAAGATAACCCCGACTCCACCCTAGGTTCAAATTTCCTTTGTTCGCCAAGTCACATGTTTCTTCCTTAACCCCAGGCCACATCTAGCGACCACATGAAGACCGTTGATCTTAGTATCATTCGACGGTAGTCACTAAGTCCCACAATCCCTTTGCATATTCTTTTTCGTCAGGAGATTACCTGACTAAAAGAAATCTCCCAATTGCCAGATAGGAAAAATATTTCTTCTTTTATTTCGAGATTGCCAACTGAAAGAAAATGGGGCCCACCTCCAACTGTGCAACCGTGCAAAGCTTGCCCAAACTTGAGCCCAAAATTGCCACATGGCACCTCCCATTCATCCCAGCCGCCATCTCAACAAACAAATCAACACCCCGGCATGGACCCATAATAAACACCAAAAAACATGTGAACTGCTAATGGTTTGTCACATGGTCGCATGGGCTCGAAAGAGCCCATGTGATCATGTGACTAACCGCATGAGCTAGCCACTGACCACCAATACTGAAACTAGACACGGGACACATCACCACCCATCGAGGCCCCCTACAGACCACCTATCACATGGTCACATGCGGCCAAGGGGCCGCATGCGATCATGCGACCAACCACATGATCCTTTCTCCGCTAACCGCTAATCGCCAACACTGAAACTGGACACAGTTTGTCGCATGGTCACATGGGCTTGGAAGAGCCCATGCAATCATGCAACTAACTGCATGAGCTTAGTAGCTGACCACTAGTGGCACTGTGGTTTGATCGCTTACCGCTTGCCTTGACTACCGATCTTGACCGCTGATGTTGGAGATACCGCATCAACAGTTGTCACATGATCTCATGGGATTGGGAGATCCCATGCAATCATGTGACAACTATCAGATCTTTTGCTACACTGGCATGGTTTTAGGCACTGGGACCCACCTGTTGGAGTTGCATACTTAGGGCTGAAAACATAGAAAGGGTGTCGAAAACACAGAGGGTTTTCAAGCCAGGGTCGAAAACACACCAAATTTTCAAAGTTGGGGGATTGAAAACACACCAAGATTTCAGACCAAAGGTAGAAACATCTGGAGCCTACAAAGAGGGGGTCAAAAACACATTAGGTTTTCAACACTTGAGCAAAAAACACACTAGACTTTTGACATTTTGAGCATTTCACTGGAAAATAGGACTGTGGCTGAAAAAAGGAAAGACAGGGAATTTTTGGGCAACATTTTAGTGACCTCTGTAGGATGTCAGCCTGCTAGACATTGGACTAGCTACTTTGAAATATCCATTGGGCATAGGAGACACTTCCTGAACACAAAAACTTGACAGGGACAGGGACAAAAACTAAACTGTGCTCGAGCACTTCTTGGAAAATAGGAAAACACTATACTAGAAAGCTAGAAGAAAGAAGGAAAAATCTAACCTATCCTAAACTAAACAGTGCAGAGACCTAGTTAAACAAAACCATTCATTGGTAGGTTGAAGTAGCTACTCCTCCTTCTTAGGGTATTTTGCATCAGGCACATGAGGATAGCTATGAAGATAAGAGGCATACAAAGATTTGGCAAATGGTTATGAACTGCCTCTAAAGAAAAAAAATCAAGCTCACTCACTTCTAATTGGTCACATGGAGGTGTCTTAGTAAACTCCTTTTGGGCCAAGTATCTGATGGGGCAACCTCTTGAAAGTGTGAATGTAGGACTTTCATTGCTAGTTTCTTCTTTAGCTTTGTGGTTGCACTCCATCATGGACAGCTAGGACAACTCCTCATCCATAGCCATGGGACTATCATCCTCTTCTTTTAAATCAGTCAAGAGCTCATTACAATTAGGCTCCATATACAAGCCATCCATGATGCTTCCCAAATAATCCTTGCCAAGGCTTTGGTTATCTTCTGTATATTGGGAAGCCTCCTCCTCGAAAATGATATCAAGCTCATGAATCAACATATCATCAAGATCAACCTCTTCTAGGTGTTGCAATTTTATAGAGGTGGCTATGATCACATCTTCCTCATCCTGCTCAACAAAACTAGGTAGCTCATCTAACAAGCACAAGGCATCCATTATAGAATCAACCTCTTGTTGATGATAGACCCTTTGTCCTGATTGACTTTCAGCCATAGGCAATGGCATGGTCTCTTCTTTATCATCAACAAAGAGGGGAAGCTCATCATACAAATCACCCAAGAGCTTAGGCTAGACACTAAACTCCATCATCACACCTTGTTGCTCCATTTCACCACAGTCACCACTTTGCACTGATACCTCAGATGCCCTCTCCTCTTCATCACATGAAAGCTCATCTACCATAGGCCCTTTCTCTGACACCAGACTAGTGTCCTTACAAAGGCTAGGCATTTGACAGCTAGGAGGAAGAGTCCATTATGGTATCCATATCACTTCAACATCTTGAGAAACCAGACGGGCCTCTTGGGATGAAACTTTTTCTTGAACAGGTTGCTCTTGCAAAGTGGACTGAACCTCAAGCATAGGCTCTTGCAAAGAATTTTTTGCCTTGAAGTTTGGGATGTGAAACTGAGGGGGAGAGGGGGGAGACAAAGAAGGCACATCAGCTTTGAAGCTTGGAAATGAATGCTTAGCAGGCTCCTCATGTGTAAGCTCTTGAGACAAATGGGCCCTCCAGCTTGGAATCTTAGGCCTAGGAGCCTCTTGTTGAGAAATCAGTGATCTCAACCTTGCTGTCTCAATTTCAGCTCGGTGTCTGATCTCTTCTTGAAACTCTCTTGCTTTCTACTCATCAACAAGAGCCTCTATCACTTCGTAGGGAATGAACCCCTACTCATAAATTTGGGCTTCCATCTCCTGGTAGGGAGCTAACTCCTCTTCATAATAACTTTGAGCCTCCTACTCTCTCTGCTCCCTCAGCTCAGTCACTTGCTTGACTAAATCAAGCAACAAACTCTTTGCCTCTTGCATCTCCTTGAAGTCTGAGGTCAAAGTCTCCATTTGCTATTGAATAGGCTAAGAAGGGAGGGTGGGTGGTAAATAGGATGGGGTAGCTGGCTTTGCATCTACTATTGTGCCTCTTGTGCCTATGATCCACTTTGCCTGAGAGCCTACTCATAACTTTGCACAAGGGCAAATTCATTTGGGGCATACTAGATATATTGATACCCCTGAGAAGTATAATAGCTTGGGGTAAAAGGAGGCTTTGGGTGGCTTTGATAAGGCTGAAAACTAGTAGGTTGAGCATTATTCTCACAATAGGGTGGTGAGTAACTTGACTGTCCATAAAAACTTGACATGTCTACTAATGCAATTAGCTGGAATCTGAATATGAGAGATTAAAAACCTACCAGCACTTGACCTTTGAAGCAAGTAGACTTTTTGGAGTCACCAGATATGCAGCAAAATGACCTCTTCTAGGCCTGTAGCATGCTACCAGCATATCAGAGATAGCATATTCGAACATGACTCTGAACTTCAGTCCCACTGGGTGTGCCAAAAAATTTATACACTGAATTTGCACTCTTAGTTCAAGCTCTCGTAGTCTTGATAATCTAGTATAACAAGGGACTCATCTCAAGGTTGTGGGACCTTTTGCTAACCAAGATGAGACCTCCAAATTCTAGGCTGGTTCCTCTTGGATAGTCACCTAGATTTGCTCTTAACAAGAAAGTAAACTTTTGAGGGAAAGGGATAGAACGAGTGCATGAAAGGGAAATGACAAGAAAGAAAATCTAATTACTAGGTGATGCACCGAACTGGGGTTTGGATTTCAGTATAGAGGAATGAGACCAATGGAGGAATCAGGTCTAATAAGTCACCACTCACTAGATAGGTTTGCATAAGTATTTCATAGGAAGGCTTGAACAGAAAACTCAACCTATGACCTGCAAACAAACATCTGCCTCTGCAACTAGGTGTAGGAATGAGACTAGACTACTAGGGGTTGTAGTATACCCACAAAACATTTGAATTAGATTAGACATAGTAACACACAAATCAAAGAAAGAGAGAGGGACCAGGAACCCAATTTCCATTAACAGCATTCATAAACCTCAATCCAATAAGAGATAATGCAAACAGGGAGGCATGAGGACAAGAAAAATATCATAGAATGCTTGTGCAATACTTGTATTATCAATGGGAATTTACAAAATGTGGAAAAATAGAGGGCAAGAAGAAATGCCATAGATAGTTCTCTGAGGAAAGACTTTCCCTTTTACAAAATGTGAATTCTGAGCACTACAGGCTCCAAAAAAAAATATATACAAACTCAACTACACATAGGTAGGAGTCAAAAGTTAACCAGGGTTACATAAATATGCATGAACTAATCAACCCTAGTAGTCATGTTTGATCATAAATGAACCTTGCAAATATCTCAACAGATCAGACATCCTTCTCTTTGTGTGCCCATGCCCTGTACTGAAATCAACTTGCAGACACAAAAGCCTCAACTCATCTACCTCTCTGCAAACTGGCCTTGCGCTGAATGCTCAAAATCCAATCCCATCCTCGAAAGGACTCAAAATGGCACCCAAAAGATCTCTGCAAATCTATAACTACAATTGCCTCCAAAAATCATCATTTCTTCACCTACCCATGCTTTCAAATGCCCACTCTATAGAAGAAGCCCTGTGAAAAGGTTACACTACCCCTGAAATGAACCTGGTCACATGATCGCATGAGGCTAGGAAGGCCCATGCGGTCATGCAACAAGCTCTTTGAAATCTACAGCTAGCCATAGCAATGGTCACATGATCGCATGAGGCTAAAAGGCCTCATGCGGTCATGTGACAACTCCCTTTGAAACTGCCACCACCTTGCCACATGTCATCTGGGTCATCACAAAATCCACCACCTGCTGAGCCTTTGCCACATGGTCCAACCAAAATTGACCACATGCCTTGAGAAGTCAGCGGTCGCATGATCACTTGAGCTTGAAAGGCATCATGTGATCATGTGACAACCTTTGAAAAATATCACTCCCACACAAGATAACTCAGCTCTGCAAGACCGCACTGCAAAGCTAACCTCGGCTCCACCCTGGGTTCAAATTTCCTTTGTTCACCAAGTTGCATGTTTCTTCCTTAACCCTCGGCCACATCCAGTGACCATGTGAAGACCGTTGATCTCAGCCTCATTCGATGGTAGTCGCTAAGTCATGCAATCCCTTTGGCATATTCTTTTCCATCAGGAGATTACCCGACTAAAAGAAATCTCCCAATCGACAAATAGGAAGAATATTCCTTCTTTTATTTCAAGATTGCTTGACCGAAAGAAAACCAAGCCCACCTCCAACTGTGCAACCATGCAAAGCTTGCCCAAACTCAAGCCTAGAACCACCACATGGCACTCTCCCATTCATCTCAACTACCATCTCAGCAAACAGATCAGTACCCCGACATGGACCCACAACAAACACCAAAAAACATGCTAACTGCTAACGGTTTGTCACATGGTCGCATGGGCTCGGAAGAGCCCATGCGATCATGTGACTAACTGCATGAGCTAGCCATTGACCACCAACACTAAAACCAGACACAAGACACATCACCACCCATCGAGCCCCCCTGCAGACCGCCTGTCACATGGTCGCATGCAGCCAAGGGGCCGCATGCGATCATGCGACCAACCGCATGATCCTTTCTCCGCTAACCGCTAACCACCAACACCGAAACTGGACACGATTTGTCACATGGTCATATGGGCTTAGAAGAGCCCATGTGATCATGTGACTAACCACATGAGCTTAGCAGCTGACCACTAGTAGCACTGTGGTTTGATCACTTACCGCTTGTCTTGATTGCCGATCCTGACCATCGACGTTGGAGATACCGCATCAATAGTTATCACATGATCTCATGGGATCGGGAGATCCCATGTGATCATGCGACATCCATTGGGTCTTTTGCTACATTGGCATATTTTTAGGCACTGGGATGCACCCGTTGAAGTTGCACGCTTAGGGATGAAAAAATAGAAAGGGTGTCAAAAACACAGAGGGTTTTCGAGCCAGGGTCAAAAACACACCGAATTTTTAGAGATGGGGGATCGAAAAAACACTGAGATTTCAGACCAAAGGTAGAAACATCCTAAGCCTACAGAGAGGGGGTCGAAAACACATTGGGTTTTGGACACTTGAGCAAAAAACACACTGGACTTTTGACATTTTGAGCATTTCACTGGATAACATGACTGTGGCCGAAAAAAGGAAAGACAGGGAATTTTTGGGCAATAATAAGCAAAGCTAATAAAGATCACTTATCAAGATAGAACAATAGAGATGGCTTGTCAAAGGTGCTTAAGAACTTACAAAAATCAATTGACTCAAGCTGATATATGAGCAAGGAGCTTGATTAGCAAATAGCTACAGGGGTAACCGTAGTGTGACAAGTGATCAAAAGTAGCATTTGATAGGCTCAAACCCAATAGTTTCAACTCATCTTTCTCAGTCTAGAACAAACTCAAACATGCAAATAATAGATCAGATTCTGGTAAGAATAGGAAAGGACACTCTGAGACAAACTAAGATTCAAATTTGACAACTTTGGATTTCAGACAATAGTAAGACAACTAAATGACTCCGTGTGATAGTTCACAAGATAACAGGATGATACAATTAGACCAGATGATATTTCACACATAGCAGTGCGATAGTAACCAGGCAGTTGATGTGATAGAGTGTATATGGTCATGCAATACAAGTTCAAAAATGAAGTATCTTGTGATAATATCTAGGCATATGGTACAATGATTGTTCAGTATCGTACGATGTTTAACTAGTGAATGTGTAAAACCCAATTTTGAAGGTAATTCGATCAAAGTTGTAATTTGATAAGTTCAATTTCTCAGTTCAAAACATAGTAACAATAGAAAATAGATAGGTTTGAAAATAGTGAGGGATCAAACATGTCATAAAACACTTGAACAAGGGCAAAAGCAACCTTGTCAAGACATGCACTTGGGATATCAAAATAGAATATCCTATGAACACTACCGTGAAGTTTGATGTTCAAGAACATTTATACAGGTAGATCATAGCGAAGACAATTCAATCACTTGCTAGCTTAGAAGGACAAAGGCTCAATACTCAACAACTTAGCCCACAGTTGATGTCCCATTGCCTCACACAAAGTGGTTGCCCACAATAGATATTGGATTTGTCATGGAAGTGCCAATGACACAACCAAAGGAACATAGATGGTGAGTGTAAAATCTTGGGGTGATGTGGGTTAGTCCACTAGGATCGATCCTTGCACCAAGATGTTGAGTCACAAAATTAGGTAGTTTTTATCTAAGGTTTGTAATAAGGGCTTCCATTCACTACCCCTCTTGCTCCCCGAAGGGACTCCTTACCTCATGGCAAGTAATGGACTTCACAGTCACAAGAGTACCTTAAGAATTCTTGCTTAGCATTTTCTTCATGGTCACAATCCTACAAGTACTCACACTAAGTGAAGACAAGAATTATGTCTACCAAGGTTTTGTGTCCTTGATAGCCTTGAGTTTATAGTGGGTTAGAATGGCCGGGTATTAGCTTGTCCCCATTTGGGTCATTCCTCTTGATTTCTCAAGAGCAGGCCTGCTAAAGGATTCTAAACTAAACAAGAAGTGGATCAACCTTTGAAAGTTGGGATTTCTAGTTCACCACAAGGGTGAAGAGCATACTCTCCTATCTCAAAAGCCTTTCCCAAAAACACCAAGAAATGTTCAATTAACCCTCTTGCTTTGGAAATCTAGAGGTGGGTCAAGATTTCTGGTTCACCACAAGGGTGAAGAGCATACTCTCCAAACACCAAAAGACTCCTATGACAAGATATTAAGTGCCTAAGAAAAATGAACTAGTATAATGCCGCACTTAAATATGGAAAGAAAGAACAAGCACTTTTGGTTTTTATGCTTTGGGCAGCCTTGCAAGAAAGATTAGTAGCCCTTGTGCATTTGAAGCTTTGACATGCATTCTTTTAGAAAATTATGCAAGAAACTGGGGCACATCTACAAGCACAACTCGTTAGGCCCACAAGGGTTAGTAAAACCAGATAAAACCTGAAAATAACTCTCTATTCTAACACAACAAATCAAAACTAGAAAGTAGGAAAAAATCTAAATCTGACAAGATAAAAGAACTGAAAATAGTCACTTCCAAACCTGGGCAATAGTTTTCTATTAGAAAAAAGTTTGCATGATACTTCGCAGTATAAGAGTGTGATAATTTTGTTCTGTATGACAATTCACACTATTTCCAAGTGATAGAGTACTATATAGCTACACGATAGAGTTCTGTATGGTCACACGATACTTTTGATTAGCAAATTATCACACAGCTATGTAAGAAACTATTGTATGATACTGGAAAGATGTCATATGATACTCTGTCAGAGAATTCAAAATAATAGCCAAAATAGCAAGATAAAAGTGATGAAAAAATAGGGGAGATGCAATGAAAGAAAGGCAAAATAGAGCTGTCTTGCCCCATGGTGGGCGCAAAAAATGTACACTCAAAATGTGCACTTCTCTAAGCCATTAATTCTAAGAGGAGCCATGGATTGGAAACCTTGAAAAGTGACCTAGAGCTCCCTAGGCATGGAGTGCAAGGGTATTTAGAGGGCTCTCAGCTAGAGCTATTAAGCATGCAACCTTTCTAGTAAACCATGCAATGGGAGATTCAAAGATACAAGGGAAAGAATGCCAATATCTTCAAGAATCACAATGAAAATACAATGCAAGCTATGCTAGATTGAGAATGTAACTAAACTATGAAAATGAGAGTATTCCAAGCTATTACTAGTTAAGCTATGTGAGTTAAGCTAAAACATGAAAGGAACTAAGTTAAGAATGCTATGAAGAGACTAAGCTACAATGCAAGTATGAAGACTAAAGTGCAAAAATCTCTTCAAAAGCTCCAATATCACCAAGAAAACTTGCAACATAAGATTAGTATCAAGAATGGGGATCCTAGAATGAGAAGAGAGCTCTCCTTTTAAAGATAAATGGACCATGGATATTAAGAGGAAAAAGATTTGATCAAGGGTGGAGCTTGAAAGTGGGAAAAATCCTTGTGCACAAGTCTCCTCCAATGAGAGTGAAGTGTTGACTTTTGTGCCTCATGTGAGACAAAAAATCCTTTTCTTCTTATTTGTTAAATAGGAATAATGCTTTATTTGTGCAACTTAGGATAAAAGGTAAGTGGGGGATTTTTATTTAATAAAATGGGAGGGAATTCCTTTTAATTAAATAAAGACCTATGATAAGATGGTTAATCCATAGAATATGATTGAATAAATGCTAGGACTAGGATTTGATCAAGAATAAGCAATTGATGATTTTAGCAAATAATGCTAGCAAAGGGGCCAATAGTCTAGGTGACCATTTTTGGGTGATTACAGGTGTAAGGGGCATAAATATTCATAAGGTTCCAAGAGAACTTATCTCTCAGATGGGTTAATTTCACCATAATGATATTGTTATCTACCTTAAAAATAGAATAGTTAATAGATTTTTTATTCCAAAAAAATTGCCACTCCTCCTGAAGCTCCTTCTGAGTCACTTCCACTACTTCCTCCATTCTTCATAGGGTGGATTTTTCCAAATTTTTATCTCAACATTTTAGTTTCTTGAATAAGAAAAATATCTAGATTACAATCTCTAATGATATTGTGAAGAACATCCTACTTATGGGGACTATTTAGTCCCCAAATATTCCAGGATATGATTTTCATTTTCGGAGTGGTGAGAAGATATCCTGGATGGTGAGTTGATATCCATCTGCAATATTCTGTTTGGCTTCCTTTTCTCTTTCTTCCTTCAGAGATCTTCTACCTCGGCCTTCTTTAGGAGATCCAACATCTTCCTTTTGTTGATGCCTAGTTTTCACTCCTCCATATGCATAACTGTCATTTTTCTTATTTTACCCAAGTTTGTCCGAAGCCTGGTTCCTTTTAGCACATTTTGTGTTTGAATTTCTATTGGATTTTTTTTCCCTTATTGATATCCACTCTCCTTGGTCCTTCTCTATTAAAAAATTATTAGTCAAGTTCTCTTCTTTCCAGCTACTTAGAGATACAGTATCATCAATTCCACTATCTTCCATCGTATCACTATTTGAAGAACCTTCTAATAATGGAGCTCCTTGAGGGTTCTCAAGATTTGAAGGATCCTCCACTTCTTTCATTTCTTTGAATGATTCTTCCACTCTAAAAACTATGGTTGAATTTTCCAGTTCCTTGGATCCAACACTCTCCACACTTATAAGATCTGGGGATATATCACCATCCAAATGGCCTTCATTTTTTTTACTTGTTATGATAGTAGGAGCCATAAAAAATTCTTCTAGCCTCCTAGATTCTTTACAAATAGCTAGAGGAAAAGGAACCCTCATTTCTTCTTCTATCCTCCCAACTTATTTACCAATCACCATAGGAACATCTGTATCTTTGGAAATAACAATACTCGTGATTGATCCCTCTGACTCTTTATCCTTTCCTTCCTCACAAAAAATCTCTAGAGAGCTCAAATTAGGCTTAATATTTAGGTTTTTCTCCTTCCATTCTTTCTTAGTCTCTTTCTATTTATCTTGAGACCCCTTGAGATATTTTTGTTGTTTGTGAGGACACTATTTTGCTGAGTGACCTGATTTTTAACAGAAAAAACATGCAAAAGGAACTGATTCATATTCCACAGACTGGATATATTTTCCAAGCTTAGACATGATAGTAATAATTTTAGGGAGATCCATAGATTGGTGGATATTCACACATATCCTTGCATAAATTAACCTTGATCTTGAAGTTGTCATTAGGTCAATAGAGAGGAGTTTGCTAAAGGCATTTTCCAAGCCTGCAAAAATTTCCTCATGCCAGTATTCCAACAGAAGGCCAATGAACTACACCCAGACATGGGAAGATATGAGGAATTCATTATTGAGATTCAAGTTAGTTGACCACTTTTGCAACACCAAATATGAATTGCCAAAAATCCAAGATCCTCCACACAACACCTTAGAGAGATCTTCCTCATTAGAGAACTTGAATGAGAAGAAACCTTTTGGCATAGCAACAATATCTACTTGAACCTTCAGTTTCCATTTTTTCACTGACTAAGTTCTTACCAAATCAGTATTTGGTCTAGGCCTAGTAAATTTTCCTACTAGGGATAAAGCCAAGCTAGAAAGAGTGTGATCCACAAGATGATTAGGTGAAGAAACACTAAAAAATCCCTTCTCAGGATCAGAATGATTTTTAATACTTGGAAAGGAGGATTTAACCAAAGGGTTGACTCCAAAAAGGGAAGACCAACCTGCTTTATTTGAAGACCCTAGAAATAACTTTCCAGCAAAATGAGTTGAGGTAGACTTATCCGCTAGAGGAGGAATAGTTTTATCAGGCCCACCACCTCAGAAATGAATAGCATCAAGATCCTTGTCTTCATCTAACTCCTTTATGGATCCCTCCCTAAAAAACCTCTCCCCAACTGCATAGCACCTGCATCATTTCCTGCAGAGAATTCACTAATAGCCAGCTTATCACCAGAGCTAAAATTCATATTTGAACCTCCAACTCCTCTAGTTTCTCCCACTCTGTTCACCATTTCTTTTAACCCTACACTCTTTATAATGTTACCTTTTGCAAGGATTTTACAAATAAGACTGTTAGGTCCAGTCAGTTAAGTGATTTTTCTATTACAAATATTAATAAGAAATAATGAATAAATTGACCTATAAATCCATAACTATTCTTTGCATAATCAGATCCCTTGTGCACTCTTTTTCTTCAGTTCAATCCTTCAATTTCTAGTGACTTCAACACTTCATCAATTTATGTTCTTTGACTTGGAATTCATGTTTCTCCTTCTTCACTGCATCAGTTGGTGACTCTTCAACTCTTCAATTTTCCAGCCATTTGTTCATACAAATTCATCCTTTATATAGACATTGTTTTTCCTCTTAATATCCTTTATTACATTTTTTTTAATTAATCTCAGCTATCCAATTCATTTCAAAAATGTATTCATTGAATTTGGATCTCGGTTAAACATTTTATGATCAGTACGAAACTTGAAATTTCTTAAAACTTGTTCCTTCTCTTTTTGCCTCTTAGATCTAAATCATAGATCATCACCTTGAATTTTTTTGATCATAGATCTCTCCAACTAACTCTTCCTTATCATCATAATCATCTAGCTCATCATATCTCAATGTTAAATGTCATTTTAACCTTTATACTTAATTCCTGTATCCAACTCGGTGGCTCACTCTAAATTTTGGTTAACTTTGTTCGATGACTAAAACCTTTTTCTCAATGTCTTGAGTTCTTTTTCCTTTACTGAAACTCACTTTTCTTTTACCGAATTACTTTTCTTGCTCTATTATTGCTCAGTAACTAGAATGATTTTCTTACTGACTTGACTAATCCTCTTTACCAATTTTATATAATTATATGTTTGGTAGAAAACAATCATATCAACATAACCTTATCATTGTTTGATCTGTAACAGTTTTCCAATTAAGTTCTTCATCTTCATAACCTTTCACTTCTTCTTCTTCTTATATTATTTCAACTTATATTATACTTCAAATGATATGGCAACACAATATAAATTAGATATCAATTTCTTGACATCAATAACAAGATAATAACTGATCTAACCATTCTACAAAATTGTATTCTTCTAATCATAATCAGTTTTCATCTTCATCACCATTACATATAGTAATATTTTATAAGATCATTTAATGTTGAACTATGTTTCATTGTGCCAATTTAGAGTGAATTGTACTTGTGCAACATAATGAAACACCATAAATATCTTTATATTAATGTGCCCTTGTTGGTGGTATACTATCCCTATTGTACATTCAATTTTGAAAGTCAATGCATTTATTTTAACATTGAAATTATCTTATAAGAGGAAAATTATAGCATCACTTTCATTAAAAATTCTCCTCTATTTTCACTAAATATCCATGGTATAATGTTGAGATTAGAAAGGCTACCTCTTCACATTCCTTGATTGAAGGGAACTTATTCAGTTTAGTACCTTAGGATACCATTTAATTTATGATTTCATAAATCATACTACTATTGATATGTATGTGTTCACTATATATATATAGAGGCATACAATTTATCATTTTTTGATTCAATTTATTTTCTATTAGGGGAAAATAGGTCTTGAAGGGGCCCTACGACTATTTACACATATTTTTTGAGGGGGATCTAGAACTGTGCATAAGGAAATAGCTATAATAGATAGAAAAATACAAAACCACAAAAAATAAACAACTTGAAGAGAAGAAAACCTATAGAGAATTGACTGCAACAAGCCAACATAACACAAAAGGCCTAAGCCTAAAAAATTAGTACATAAGGTTTTCAAGCCCTCCTTAACTTAAAGCATGATCGAAGGGCTTTGTTAGGCTCCCTCAACTTAAATAATGGGTTTAATCCAGGCTCCCAAAACCTTAAAAACAATTAGAAAAATGATACTACAAGAAAAGAATGTTGGACTAGGAAAAACCTCCCAAAAGAAGAGGACCATAAATTTTTGAAAGGCTCCCCAAACCTTCACATTGGGTTTTAACATGGTTCCCACAACTAGTCTAAATTTGGTTGAAAGGGAATCCTACTAGATAAGCCACAACTCTCCTGCCAAACACCTCTCTACATCAATAGAAGAGGAAAATACAATTTTAAGGAGAACCCAAGTCCAAATGCACCTTTTCTTAACATAGAAACATCAAAGACAAGACCACATAGAGAAGCTACTAAAATATTTCAAAAACCAATACACCACCTTAATAGGGCATGCCACCAACTCAATATAACCTAGGAAAGAGGGGAACAAGACCTGTTGACACAATCAATTCTTAAGAACTATTTTTCTCATATTATAAGAATAGTTACTACTAGTTATCTTTCATTGTAATAGGGCCGTCACAAGTGTGTACATTCAAGAGACCTAGAATCCAATTCTCCACTAAGCATCTCTGAATTCGTAGATCAGCTTCAGTATCATAGAAGTAGGAATGCCAATAGAAGTAAAGAAGTTAGATACATATGAAGAGATCACAAATGACATATCCCACATTGGTGATGCATAGTGTTACACTTGTGGTTTTATATGTTAGCACTCACTTATGAACTTGCCAAAGGCACAACACCTTTTGGAAGAGGGAACATGTCCATGAGATTAATCCAATGTGGAGCTGATTATTGACTTTGGTACGTTCGAAAGTAGACAAAGAAATTTTTGGAAAGCCAAAGATGAAGTGGACTGTCGATGTGGCAGAAGAAGATAAATCAAAGGGTGCCACATGGAATTTCATGACAAGTTGAGTGATAACCAGTTTGGGGTTTGGCTAACAGTGTGCATGACTTTGGTGGCTATGTTGGCAATATAAGATGAAGGTTTCAAAGTTACAAAATTGTCCAAGTGGTAGTTAGGTGTAGCTTCAGTGGTTTAGATCGATAGTTTGCAATGGCGATTGTGAAGTTATGAAATAGTTAGCGTGACTTCGCATGGTGAGGCCCATGATTTTTAATAAAGGTCATAAAGTTATGAAATGGTTAGGTTGGTGGTTGGCATGACGTCGATGGCTAATTTGGAAGTCTGGATTGAAGGTCATGAAGTTATGAAATGGTCAGGTTGGTAGTCTGCGTAACTTCATGAGTGTGAAGGGCTTGAAGGTTTGTAGATCTTCAGAAGAGGTAAAGGATGAAATCACTACCATCTTTCGAAGTCCTGACTAGCCATTGTGTATTTTCTCAGAAGTCAAAAGGTTGTGATGGTGATAGGCTCCAAAGTCCCGACTAATGGTGTGTGTAACTTTGGAGGGTGTTGAAGGGAATCACAAGGGTTTCTTGTGTGTTGGATGTGGTGGTTATGAAGTTGCGAAAAAGCATCAGGTGGTTAGGTGCAACTTCATAAGGGTTAAGTTACTACAAGAACAAGGGGTTCCAAGGTTATGTTTTTAGTCTACATAACTTCCCAAGAGGATATAATCCATGTGGCAGTACTAGATAAAATAAATATAGATACAAATTCCTAGGGATCTAATCTCAGTCGTCTAGTGTATACAACAAGATTTCAAATGATTTTTTAAATGCCAATAGTCATAGTTAAAATACATTGGATAGAGAGTATTTCTTACCTAGGGAAATTCAATATAATATCTTAATTTGTGATTTGATTATCTTTTATATATGGGTGCAATTAATATGTTAGAAATGATATTATTTTCTAGAAAATCCTAATGAAAGATAAGTTTTAAATTATTAAGATATTTGATTAAGTTATTTTTGTCCAGGATATATTTATCCAAGCTTTGGCAGAAATATTTTGTTGGATGAATGTATGAAGATTGCGAGGATTGGGAGCATTATTGAAATTTTAATTATTTCATATATAGTTAAGAATTTTCATTATAACTATCTATTTTAGTTGTTGATTTAGGATTATGTTTTTGTTATGAAGGGACACATTGGTCTAAGCTTGTTTGCATCCCTTGGATTATATATTTATAGGGATTCCAAGACTATGTAAAGGGGAGATACACAATCATTTTCAGAACTTTCATAGAATATAATTAGATCAACAATTGCAAACATGAACTCAGATGTACTTTAAAAAAAAACAATAAAATATAAGTGTTTTATATCTCACTTGTGGGAAGAAGGTCCAATTATTATTCAATTAGTCCCTTGGATAAATCTATTTCATTAGATTTCCTCATTGTGCAACTGTTATGTTATTGTGATTTCAAAATTGGTTGCACTCAGAGCATCAGTTAGAAGGATTCCTTTTCAAAATTTTCTCTTTCTTATTGGTCTCTCAAAGTTAGAGTTAGATTCAATAATACTAATTGTAACTATATAGTTTTAAAATCACAATTCATATAGATGCTTTTGAGGTGATAGTCTTGTTTATAATAATAAGTTATTAAAATTGTCTCCAAGGTTGTACATAAGATTAAAATTAGATTGAGTCTATTGCCCAAGTTGAAATAGGCACTGGTCTTATAAATTGTTGGATCATAGTCATTTGATTCATTTTTTAAAGTTTATGATATTCTATTCATCATTGATTTATTTTAAACACATATTTTCAAAGCATTCTTTTAATTAACCGAAATCATTTTAGTTTTGCAGTTTATGTTGTATTGATTACAATTAGATCATTCTCAAGACTTTCACTTTACATCTTAAGAGATCACTTAAGTCCTCACACATTATACTATCTTCTATAAAAAACCTCCAACCAAAAGATAAAAGGTTGAGGTATAGGCCTACTAGCCTTGGTCCTATAGCACCAGAATTGTAGAAGTTCCAACCTTGTCTTTGGTTGAAACTTATTAGTTACCCAAATCACTTGGGTTTCCCATCATTGGAGAGGAAAGCCCATAGGAAATATAATCTGTTGATTTGAGCACCAAAAAATTGGTGACTGTGTTGGGGATAGAAATTGTAAAGAACCCCTTAAGAGTTTTTGGTATCAGACCAGTATATAGTAGTGGGCATTTACTTGATTTGTTGAAGCATCTGATAGTTTTATAAAGTCCTGATTTTGTAGAGATTCTAATGTCTTTTCTTGCCCCATCTAAGTCACACAATACCAATAGATTGGTGACTCTACTGGGGATTTTTTTGTAAAAACATCATTCAAAATTTCTGGTGTTACATAAAGACTCTAGTGGAAGAAAATAACTCATAATTATCACAAAAGTTTTCCTGAAAATTGAGGTGGTGACTTTAATATGATATATGCAATGTTTTGTTAAGAGAACAAAGAATAATTCTAGGAATGTATCTATCAAATACATGTGGGGTAGAAGGTATTTACATGAAGGATCATATAACCACATTGAATTGGATACACACTCTAGGAGAGGAAAAAAATTAGCCAATCCAAATATGACTTTCATTGGACTTAAAAATTTAGTAGAGAGAGAAATGAGACATCAAGATGAAGGTGATGATCCACAATCTAGTCATCACACCAGTGATGAAGAAAATAAAAACCCATTCTATACAATTGCAAATGAAAGTAATGCCCAAAAAGATAATGTCGAACATGAGGAAAATAACAAAGAAGATGAAGAATGTTGCTCTAGGGTAGGTGAAATTTTCTATGAATTGGCAAATCTAGATCTTGGAGATAAAAAGAAATATAATACCCTTAGGAGGAAACCTAATGAGGTATTGGAGAGGTTTGGGATAACAAGAGATTAGATTATTACCCAAAAAGGAGATAGTGTTAGATAACTGAGAGGGGGGTGAATCAGTTAAGTCTAGTTATCCTATAGTCCCAAATACTCCTAGATGTATAAAACCAATTCAAACAATTAAACATAAACAAATCGGTAAAAAATTGTCTATTCCTTTCTATTCATTAACTAAATACCAGTAAATTAACTAGTGAATATACCGATCAAACTAGTAATTGTAATGTGTAAAGAAAAATAAAAAATCATCACATCCACACACATATAACACTTTGATTTTTAACATGAAAACCCTGTTAGGGGAAAAGCCACCTGGGGCCAGTACCCAAAATAATTTCACGCTTCTAAAGTGAGATCGGTTAAGAGCCAACCCTATTAAATGTTACAAAACATAGTGTAATGTGTGACCTTGTTAGAGGATTTATCACTAACAATTTTCTGTGACCAAACATTCACTATGGGGTCAGTAAGAAAATAGTCAACATTCATTGAATGTCATAATGAAATAATAAAGACTGTTAAGTCCCACTCAGTTAAGAGATTTATCTATAGAAATGGTTAGAATGAAATAGTAAATGATTTGATTAAATATAAATTCCTTTTTAGATATTGAGATGTATGCTAAGATCAATATACATCTGACCATCATAATCACTTCAATTTCCTTGTATCCTCCAACTCTATTCTACTTGATTAATTCCTTTCTTTGACGCTTAGTGTAGTCTGTAGATTTTCTCAGTTCTCACTTCAACCTGTTTGACCAGCTTCATATGAATGTAATATTCTCACATGCATTATCATTTTAAATCTCTTGTCTCCTTTTATAGAAATGATAAACCATTTTCTTCTCATCCATAGATTTTGCCTCTTAATCTTCACCATTGATTTTGCTGCTTGGACCTTCCTCACAACTTGTGTCCCAAATACGTTTCTTTCTTCATCATCTAATATTCCTTTAATTTTTTAAGTCAGTTGATCTTTATAAAAAAATTTATCTTTCACCTTGGAATCATCCATATTTGTCTAGATCATCATCTTAAGTCAGAAATCAAATATATCTCCTTATTTTCCTACTTGGTCAATATTGTTATGTGTCAGTGACTTCTAACTTGGTTAACACTATAATCAATAAACAATACACTTTTTTGGTGTACACTATTTTCAACTCAGTGTATACTAAGTTCTTCATTTACCTACCACATAAACTTGTACATTCTTGATCTTCAATCCTTAACAGAATTATGTAATACAATCAAATCACTAACATACTATCATTGACTCATCAATAAGTACCCAATGAATACATATCCATATCTTTCTTATACATCTCATCTTCATGTTAATATCTCATTCCTTCACCAATATTACCTTCTCCAGATGTTTGTAACTATCATGATAAGTATAGTCAAAACTAGTTGACATCAATGACAATATAATTACTTATTTAATGTCTTACACATATTTTGTAGCTCAAAGATCATAAATCTCTCCCTTTGAAGTATTCAATCAGTTATAGTATAATAGATAGGAGAAGATTCAAAAAAACAAATGAAGAGAAAGAGGGAACAAGAAGAAATAATGGCAAGGATAGAGCACCAAAATATAATACCCCTCATAGAAAAAATGTTGAACAAATATTAAACAATGGGTATGCCAACCCACTATTTGAGCAAGAAAGAGAAAGGAAGAGGAAAATGACGGACATTAGAGGTAGAAAAATAATAGAAATTAGTACCTTGAGAATCATAGGAATCAAAATCATGGGAATCAATAAAATACTGATCAAAGAGGTGAAAAACATAGGAATAACAATTATAAAAACATAAATTGTGGGTAATATTAAGCAATTTGACTCATAGAAGCCAGAAGAAAACTATTTTATTATTTACTGGAACCCTAAGAACTCAATAACACTCTGAAAAAATGGTAGGAGGTCTAAGAAGGGAGGAGCTACTAGATTGCAAGAAATGGAGATAGGAGAAAAAAGTTTGGAGAAAGCTGAAGCGTGGTGGTGTTACTCCATACATGGAAAGACTGCATGGTTTTGATAAAGAGGTAACAAAAGAATTTGTAGTGGGATGGGCTAATGGAAAGGTTTATTTGTGGGGTAAATCTTTGTTTCTTACTCTGAGTCTAGTTTCTAAGATTACAGAGATGCCTCTAGAAGGCATGAAATTCTATAGGGATAACAAACATATGGGGTCACAAGGTTTCAAGATTTTCCCCAAAAATGTAGATGAAGAAGCTCTACTAAGTAAAGGTTCAAGGGATTATGTTGACATTGTGAAAATTAAGAGTATCTAAGCTAAAATTCTGAAGTTTATGATAGAGTATTTTACTCTAGATGGATGTTTTTCAAAGATATACAATCTTCATTTTGTTTTGGTTAATCATTTTAGGCATAACAAGAAATTTTTGTTTCCTTATTTTCTGCTAAGCTCTTTGAACAACAACATAATGGAGAATAGGAAAAAATCTAGCAACTTGGTGTTGCATGAAGGGCTAATGATGCTCATTATGGACTATGATAGGGAAAAGATCCCAGAACCCATACCTAAAAGGGTTATTGGGAAGAAGAAGAAAATCAAGATGGAAGAGAAAAAGGTAGACACCCACAAGAGGGGAAGGAAAAACAAGAAGAGTACCCATGATAGTGGAGAGGAAACTGATGACCATAACCCTTCTTCTCAGGGGAAGGAAGAGGAAATTATCTTGGAGGAGAATAATGATGAGGATCATGTGAATGAGGTGGAGGCCTTAGATACTACGGGCTCAAGCTCAGAGGAAAATGAAAAGGAGGAGAATAATGAGGATGTTGATAATGTGGGAAGAGAGGAAGAAGTTAAGGAAACAAAAAAAGAAGAAGAAATGGTGGAGGATAAGGAAGAAGATAAAGAAGAAGAAATGTCTGAGGAAAAGGAAGATGAGAGCAATGAAAATGAAGACTCCTATGGGAAACCAAATCTTAGGGCTGGGGAAAGAAATTAGAAAAGGAAGAGAAGAGAAAAATATAAGGAGGTCAATGTTGGATTTGAAATTGAGGAACGCATTCTAGAGGAGGTCAAGAGAAAGGAGGGCCACGACATCAACATGGAGAAGTGGATCAGCTAGAAAATGCAAGAGATGAGGTTGCACTTGAAGGTTATGGAAGATACCATGGAGCCCCTAAAAGTTAAACTGGAAATGTTGGAAAAGGAGTTTCTGATGAAGGTAGGTAACAATAATTCGAATGAGGACCTAACTTCTAGAATCAAAGCTATTGTGGGTGAGAAGATGAAAGACATAAATGACAAAATAAGTTATAATGGGCACATCATAAGTGAAATTTTGAAGCACATCAATGAGGGACTTAAAATCTTAGTGATGAACCTTAAGGCTCTGTATAATTACCTAGAGAGTAGCATGCTGGAGAATACTACTATCATAGTGGAAGATGATGCTCAAAGCTCAGAGTCAAGTACTAGAACAAGAAGAAACCTCAAAAGGAATCTGCCAAAAATGCCTAAGGAGCCAAAAGGTTTCAAAGACTCCATTTAGAAAATGGAGGAAATGCAGAAAGAGGCAGAGAAGGCCATGAAAATTAAAATGTAGTTCCTCTTGATATGTTGTTGGAAGTTAGTTGGTTGTTGTGCTAGTGAATGTTTTTTGGTTTTCTCTCTTAACTTGTTTTGGGTTTCTTTTTGGGTTGGTTGGGGTCCTTCTTTTCATTGTATAGTAGGCATTCGATGAATGTATGAAATTTCTTGAATATCTTTTATCTTAAGTTGTAAATGGTTTAGGGGTCCATTCAAAACCTGTATTTACCTTTATCAAAAATCATTATCAAAACATGGGGAAGGGGATGAACAATCAAATGGGAAATCATCTGAATGCTAGGGCCCTAATAACATTGGAAAGATATAGCAATTAGACTTTGCTGGTATAGTTAGATATCCCAACCCTATATCAAATTAATTAAGGAATGCTATTCCTAAATTCTTGGTTAAAGGATTAGAATCTATTGAATTGCATTGTATAAATCTCAAAAATACAATTGAGGAATTGGAGGAAGGAAATGAATATTTTTTTTATGAAGTTGTTTGTTCAATCCCTGACTGAGAATGTAGTAGAGTGGTCTTGAAATTTTCTAGATAGATCTATCTCAAGTTGGTATGATTTTGTCAGTCAATTCATGGAGCAGTTTAGGGATCATACTGACACTTCTTTTGCTTCACATGAGTTGACTAGTATAAAGAAAAATTAGAATGAATATGTGGATGAGTTTAACAAAAGATTTAATAAAGTAATTAATTGGATTCCAAGGGATATTAAACCCATCGACTCATTTTTGACTGATTTTTATTTGCATTCTTATCCTATTAAAAATCATCATGAAATTAGGTCTCAAAGACCATCCACGCTGGTGTAAGAATTCAAGACAGTTGTAACAATTTAAAATGATAGAAAGGCTATAGGTAGAGTTTCAAAGAGAGAAGATCCAAATTTGTTCAATCCAAAGGCTCCTAGGCACAAAAAACAAGAAGATAAAATGGATACGCTGATAAATATGGTAAAGAGTCTCCAGGTCAACAAAGGCAGAGATAATTTAAATCAAACAAGAATGAAAACCCATTTATTAAAACTTAAAGGTACGGGCTGTAGGATATGCCTTATAACACAACATGGAAGGATGAGAAATCAATTTTCATGAGGAAGGATGGGGATACTCCTGATCCTTTGAAGAAATAAAATCATTTTATAGATAATGGACCTTGGTGTGAGGTTTGTGAATTGCCTCATTCATCTGAACAATTCTTAATAGCGCAAAAAAATTTGGAAGAAGAAAATCAAATGGATGAGGAACAACCTATGGTTAATACTCTATTGGTTGATCCATATTTGGGAGGAGACAATGAAGATTCATTAGAGGATGATTATATCCCTAATGCGAGTGATAGAAGAATGAAACAATAGAATGTTCATCAGGTGTTTTAAGACAATGAAGCAAACCCCAAAATTAGAAGATTGGCTGATGAAGAAATGAGAGCATATACTATAGCAACATTGGAATAGGCTTAGAAAAATTACCATCTAAGAAAGAGGATAGTCAATAATGACCAAGGAAAGCCAGCTGGGATGTTTGCAAAAGTTACTAGCAAAGAAAATGAGATAAAGAAAGGAAAGGAAACCACCCCAAAGAAGTAAGTAGAGTAGATGCAATCTCCAAAACTGACCAAGCCTCTTGATAAGCATGGTTATGGTAAGAAAATATCTAACTGCAATTATTTTATATCTTAAGGCTTATCGCAGGTAAAAATATTCATTCCCCTAATTGAAATTATGAAATTCCTTGATTATAGGAGTGAAACTCTTAAATACTAGCTAATGTAGAAGTTCCTTAGGAAGATATAAAAGAAAAATAGGATAATGAAGAACCACCAGTTATTTATTGAGGAAGTACTATGGATAAAAGTACTTCTCAAGTTGATCCATTTTATTTGAATTTTTTAATTAATAATAAACTAGTCAAGAATTGTATGATTGATTTGAGGGTAGTAGTGAATATTATGTCATTTGATGTTATGAAAGAATTAGAAATGAAGGTTGATACTACTGATGGTAGATGTTATGCTATGGATAATAGGTTTGTTCCTGTTGGAATAATAAAAGATGTTGAATTTAAATTTCCTACTTGTCCTTAAATGTTCTATAAGATCGATATCCCTTTGGTTGAAGTGCTTGCTAATTATGGGATGATTCTATCTAGACAATGGTCTAATTTAGTAGGTGGAAATATTCAATTGGATTTATCTTACGCTTCTATCCTAGTAAATGCCAGATATGTTAGAAATGATAGGGAGCCAAGGGCCTCCTATATTATTGAAGGAGTAGATCCAAATCAAATGACATGATTTTATTACACTGACATGGACAACTTCAAGGTAATTATTTCTAAAGACGCCATGCAAAATATTGAGCTTATTGAAATACATGCTAGATAAAATGAGAATATGATTTAGAACACATATTTTGATGGGTCATGTTGTAAAGATGGAAATGAAGCAGGTGTGGTCTTTATTTCTCTGAAAGGGAAATTCTTTAAGTACTCTTTTATGTTATGTTTTGATTGTATTAATAATTTTACAGAGTATGAATCACTACTTGTTGGCCCCATAATAGAAAATAAGCATGGTATCAAATCTCTTTGTGTTTATGGTGATTCAGATCTTATTGTTTCTCAAGATAGAGATAAATTTTGTTACCAAAAATCATAAATTAAAAAGGTATATAAATGAAGTTTGGTATTCCATAGAATGATTTGATGCTTTTGCTATAAATTGGGTACATAGATCAGAGAATTGTTAGATAACTGAGAGGGGGGTTGAATTAGTTAAGTCCAGTTATCATATAGTCCCAAACACTCCATGATATATAAAACAAATACTTTAAATAATTAATCAACTCGGTAAAACTTTAATGGTTCCTTTTTGTTCAACAACCAAATACCGGTAAATTAACTAGTGCATATACCAATCAAACCAGTAATTGTAATGTGTAAAGAAAAATAAAAATTCACCACATCCATACCAATATAACACTTTTATTTTTAATGTGGAAACCCTATTAGGGGAAAAACCACCTTGGATCGGTAACCCAAAAATAATTCCACTCTTCTGAAGTGAGCTCAGTTAAGAGCCAACCCTGTTAAAGGTTACAATAACAAACTGTAAGGTGTGACCTGGTTAGAGGATTTACCACTAATAGTTCTCCATGACCAAACATTCACTATGGGGGTCAACATGAAAACAATCAAGATTCAATGAATATCATAATAAAATATAAAGACTATTAAGTCCCACTCAGTTAAGAGATTTATTTGTAGCATGGTTAGAATGCAATAGTAAACTATTTAATTCAAATACAACTTTGTCTTAAAAATTTTAAGATCTATGCTAAGCTCAAAATACCTTTGGCCAATATACTCAATTCAATCTCTTTCGTATCCCCCAACTCTATTCTTCTCGGTTAATTCCTTTCTCTAATGCTCAGTGTTGTCTGCAGAATTTCTCAGTTCTGTCTTCAACCTGTTTGACTAGCTTCACATCAATGCAATCTTCTCATGCACATTCTAGAATTAATTATGAATCTCTTGTCTCCTTTTATAGACATAATAAACCATTTTCTTCTTAGCCATATATTTTGCCTCTTAATCTTCACCGTCAATTTTTCTTCTTTAACCTTCGTTAGAATTTATGTCTGTAACACATTTCATTCTCCATCATCCAATCATCATTGAATTTTTTCAGCCATTTTATCATTATAAAAAACTTTATCTTTAACCTTAGAATCATCTATAATTGTCCATCTCATCATCTTTAGTCTTCTATCACTTGTTTCATTTATGTCTTTCATTTGGTCAATACCATGATGTGTCGGTGACTTCTAACTCAGTTAAAACTATACTCGGTATACATTATACTTTCTCGGTGTACACTATTCCAACTCGGTGTATACTAAGTTCTTCATTTACTGACCACATAAACTTGTTCATTCTTGATCTTCAATTCATAACAGAATTATGTAATACAATCAAATCACTAACATAATGTCATATATTCATCAATAAGTTACACAATGAATACCATATCCATATCTTTCTTATACATCTCATCTTCATATTAATATCTCATTACGTCGCCATTATTTCCTTCTTTAGATGCTTGTAACTAACATGATAAGTACAGTCAAAACTAGTTGACATCAATGACAATATAATAAATGATTTAATGTGTCACATATACCTTTGTATCTTAGTGATCATTAATCACTATCTTTGAAGTATCCAATCAGTTTGTCAAACTCTTCCTTAAGATATTCAATCAGTTGTAGTCTAGCAATCTCTTCCTTTTGCATTGATAGAAGTACAATATGAAATATTCCATACAATACCAAACATCTATCTACAACTCTATATGTAAATTTTGTAACTCAGTAAGCTCTCCCTAGCTTATACATTTAATATATTCATTCACTACACAACATCAATACTCTCCCTTTCAGTTAGCTTCAATTCTAACTGATATCTCTATTTTATTCTCTCCCTTACTTCATACAATCATCTCCTTGCAAATAGATATCTCATCATAATCTCACTCCCTTTGACAATAATGCCAAAAAAATATATTCATCTCTTTAGTAGCCAAATCAATATCCTTGTTGTTCGGTTTAGATTCTAGTACCTTGCATGTACCAATATGCAGTTTCAGTTTATCTTCCATATTTCACAACCTTAGGAAACCCAAAGTGTGAACATTATGCATCAAAATCATTATATATTTTGATAAAGTACAGGGTAATTCAACCTTAAATCACCTTAGTGACTGTTAGACAAGGGATGGACCCCTAGTATTAAAATGTGTCCTTTGGTAAAGATTTATTAAATATATCAGCAAGTTGTTCATTTGATTTCACATACTCCAATCTAACTTGCTTTTCTTGAACTTGTTCCCTCAAGTAGTGATACTTAATAATTATATGCTTTGTCTTTGCAGTTTTCATGCATCATTGGATTCTTAGAAATAATAATTGCACTTGTGTTATCACAATAAATTATCACTAGATTAGTGATCTCCTCATTCATAATTGCACTTCTTTCTCTGCCAATTTCTCTCTTAGGAAGTGATACTTGATCTCAATGTGCTTTGTTTTTGCATGAATCACAGGGTTCCTTGACATATTGATAGTGCTAGTGTTATCAAAGTGAATAACAATATGATAATCAATCTGAATTCCAAAATCCTTTATCATCTACTTGATCCAAATAATTGTAGAACAATTCAAGGCTACTGCAACATACTCCACTTCTGCTATTAACTGAGAAATACAATTTTGTTTCTTGCTTGTCCAAGTGACAAGTCTACCACCAAGAAACATTGCTCCACTTGAAGTACTCTTTCTATCATCAACACATCCTGTCCAATCTGTATTAGTGTACACATGAAGCTCAACATTTTCTGAGTTAGGATACCATAGACCATAATCTATAGTGCCCTGCAAGTATTTGAATATTCTCTTTACTTCCATGAGGTGAATTTATTTAGGTTCTGTTGCAAATCTTCCAACTCTGCCAACTGCATTGGAAATATCAAGTCTAGTCTGAGTAAGATATATGAGTTTACCAATCATAGACTTATACAATGTTATATCTACCACTGGTGAGTCATCTTATTTAGTAAGCTTGCATCCAGTGATCATAGGGGCTCCTACTAGCTTGCAATCATCCATCTTGAATTTCTTCAATATCTCTTTCACATAATTTGATTGATTATTGAAAATTCCTTTTTTTGTCTGCTACACATTTAGTCCCAAAAAGCATTTGATAGGACCAATCATACTCATCTCAAACTCATTCTACATTTCTTTGGAAAATTCAACACTGAGCTTGTCATTACCTCCAAATATAATGTCATCAAAAAATACAGCTACAAGTAGAAAACCTTTAGATGTCTCTCTAATGAATAGATTACAATCTTCTGCTCCTTTCTTAAATCCAATTTTTGTTAAGTATCCATCTACTCTCTCATACCATGCTCTAGGGGCTTGCTTAAGTCCATAGAGGGCCTTCTTTAATCTACACACCATATCAGGTCTGTTCGATAAGGTGAATCCTTCTGGTTGCTTAATGTATACTTCTTCATTGAAATCTCCATTTAGGAATGTTGACTTGACATCCATCTAATAAACTTTAAAGTTTTTGACTGTAGCATAGGCTAGAAACAACTTAATAGCTTCTAATCTACTCACAAGTGCAAATGTGTCTGAATAATCAATGCCTTCTCTTTGCACATATCCCTTACATACTAATCTTTCTTTATTTCTTACTACTCTACCATCTTCATTCATCTTGTTTCTGAATATCCACTTTGTTCCAATCACATTCTTATCACTAGGTCTTGGGACCAGTTCCCACTTATCATTCTTAATAATCTGATCAAGTTCTTTCATAGCATCATGCCAATCTGAATCATTACAAGCATCTTCAACACTTAAGGGTTCAATCTGAGATAGTAAACGTATCACTTCATTGCTGGCTATGTTCTTTGCTTGTGACCTTGTTAAGACTTTTTCGCTCTATTCTCCAATGATGTCTTCCTTGGAATGATTTCTTGATGTAAACTTTGGAACTTTAGGTGATGCTAACTCATCAGCCTTAGGAGTATTTTCTTCACTTGTCTCAGGGTCATTGAATAACACATCAATACTATCAAATAGTTCCTCAATGACTATCTCACTAGTGGAGGGTCTAGGTTCTTCTTCAATCATGGGTGAGTAATCATGATATCTTTCTTGAATCATAAACTTTTCATCAATCCTTACATGAGAACTTTCTATGATCTTTTTCAATCTTAAATTGAAACATCTATAAGCTTTACTTTTAGTAGAGTAACCAAGAAAAATACCTTCATCACTTCTTGCATCAAACTTGCCTACTGCTTCATCTCTCTTGATGTAGAACTTGCTTCCAAAGATTCTGAAGTATTTTACTGTGGGAACATTACCAAACCATAGCTCATATGGTGTTTTGTCAGTGCCTAGCCTCAACTGAATTTTATTGATGGTATAAACTATTGTATTGATCACATCTCTCTAATAGGTGTGTGTAACTTTTCCTTCTATCATAATGGTGCACGTTGTATCTAGATTGATCCTATTCCTTCTCTCTGCAATTCCATTCTGCTGAGGGTTTCTAGGTGCACTTAATTGTCTCTTTATGCCATGTTCTTTGCAGTACTCATAGAATCTATCAGAGGTGAATTCTCCTCCTCTATCCGATATCAAACATTTTATCTTTAGTCCAGATTCATTCTCAACCTTAGCCTTGAATATTTTGAACTTCTCAAAAGCTTCTGACTTATATTTCAAGAATGCAACCCACATCATCCTAGTATAATCATCAACAAAAAAAATGAAATACCTTTCACCATAGTATGATCTTGTTTGAGTTGGACCACATAGGTCTATATGAAATAGATCCAACTTGTTCTCTGTTGAATTCTGCTTGGTCCTAAAAGAATTTCTCACATGCTTCCCCATCACACATTTCGTGTATATAGTATCAACTAGCTTTGCTATGCTAGGTAGATCTCTTATTGCCTTAACATTGCTTATCTTTACTATGTTATCAAAATTGATATGACATAGTCTTTTATGCCACAACCAATTTTCATCAACTTTAGCAACAAAACAACTCACTTCTGAATTGAGTTGAAAAACATTACCTCTTGTCTTTGAGCTTGATGCAATCATAACACCATCTTTGTTGTTAATGATGCATTTGTCATCTTTGAACTCCAACTGATAACCTTTTCCAAGTAACTGTCCAACACTGAGAAGGTTATGTTTCAAACCATCAACATAAAGAACATCATTAGTACTATTCTTTCCATCCAAGGTGATGGCTCCTCTACCAACTATTGGTTTAGGAGTGTTGTCTCCAAATCTGACCATACCACCATTGTATTTGTCCAAATGAACAAACCTACCTTTATCACCTATCATGTGATGTGAACATCCACTATCTATAATCTAGTCTATCCTTATGTCATCTTGTGAAATCAATGCTAGCTCTTGATTTTATTTCTTATCTTCATGAACTATCTTGTTATTCATTTTGTGTATAAAAAAAATGAATCCAATTTCTTCTTCACCAGATTCTTCATCTGAAACTCCATCTCCAACATAGTAGCATTCCTTAGAATTCTTAGGCTTGTAATCCTTCTTAAACTTTCTAGCTCTAGTGGGACACTTAGATGCAAAGTGACCGATCTTATTACATGAAAAGCACTAAAATGGTAATTGACCTTCATATTTTCCTTTTCCTTTCTTTTCTCTTTTGGAAAACATAGCAATAAAATCATCTAATGTTTTCTCTTCATCATCATCATCATCAAAATTACTAGAAGTGTTTGCAGATTTCTTACCATGAATTGTTGCTTTGAAAGATGTCTCACTCTTTGGTTCTATCTTCAATCTTGAAATCTCAAAAGTTGAGATTTTGCTGATCTAGGTCTCCCTCTTGAAATTTGATGTAAGTTGCATGGTCTCATCAAGGATGTTGATCTTGCTTTCATATTTAGGAGTGGGGGTAGTCATTAACTTGTCCATAATGTCCTCCTCTAAAATTTCTCCACCATTGTTCCTGATTCCATCAATTGCTTCATTAATCCTCTGATTGTAAGCTTTGATATTTTCCTCAGGAAGCATCTCTAATGAATTGTATATTTTCTTGTTTGTCTCCTTCAAATATGTCTTCTAGGTGCTTCCATATTTTATGGGTTGTATCTACCTTTTTTACTTGTGAAAATTAACCATCAGATAGGGTACTGATAAGGGCTTCTTTAGAAATAGCATTCTAATGAAAAATTCCTTTTGTGTGTCAATAGCATCATCTTTTGCAAGGTCTTCTAATGTAGGAATCTTGGCTGCTTTGATAGTTACATTAAAAACTTCAAAAGCAATGCACTACAAATGAGTCACCATCTTCTTCTTCCAATCAAGATAATTCTCTCCATCGATCATAGGACTTTCTTTCCTGAAGTATGCCATCTGATCAACCTCAACCTATTAAAATTTCTCTCTGAGGAACTTGGCTCTGATACCAATTGTTAGGAATAGTCCCAAGAGATAATTGAGAGGGGGGGTGAATCAGTTATCTACAACATTCAATTCTTTATCCAATTAAGTATACTTAAACATAAAGCATAAACACAATGAAAGAACACATGAATACAACACCAATATTTTGGTTATGGGGAAACCCAAATAGGTAAAAACCCCAGTGGTACTTGATACCCACTAATATTCTATACTAGTGTATAATGATCCTTATTAGAAGATCCTTTACCCTGTTAGGAGTAGCTTTACAATCTATTAAGTATAGTAGACCTGGTCAAGGGTCAGACCCTGTTAGGAGTCTTTTACAATTGTCCTTGTTAGGGGAGAGGATGCACTATCTGAGAGCTCACTGCTCAAATGGGCGAAGGCTACAACCTTTTGAATAAAAAACACACTATATTTAGATTTTGGTGAACTGTGCTTTGACCTGCTGTCTGGATCAGTTCTAATGAATAGCATAAGTACTTCACTGGTGACATAGACCTTCTTCTGATGGCTCAACACTTCACACACTCTTCTCTGTTGTGCTTAGTCTTCCATAAGCCACACTCAAGTAATCACAAATGAATTCCTATAAATATCTTTCCTCCAAATGATATAATCAAGTCAATCTATTAGAACCACCTTGAAATCATATTAGAGAAACCATAACAAACTCTAATAAATAATCTGTCCACTCTACTATGCATGCAACACATTCTGGGACCTGTCTAATAAGATAACTATAGACGCATACTACACACTGTCGGCTCTACCAAAACAACTGGAACTTTCTTTGTAAGCTGAATTAACTCATGCACTCTTAACCAAACATCAATAACAATTCTCCAAGCTTAATTCCAAGGGTGCATATCCTCAAGATAGGCACAACTCAATAACCAATAAAATCTATGTCAGCTCTGTTGAACAAACATAGGAAACTGGTACTGGCGAATAGCGATTGCATATCTTTACTTGCATTCATCATGAGACCATGCATCCATGAACTTAACATCACTAACATGTCTTCAACATATATCCAAGCATGCAAGGCTCCATGATAACTATACGGACAACCATACAGAGAACACTGTCTGTTACTCTGTTAGGAACACTGCTGACACCAACTTCTATATAACTGTCTGTACCAATAGTTAACCTCTGCACCCATGATATCATGCTGATATCATGTCCATGCTACATATACTAAAATCTTATTTCATGAGACTTCCACGCATGCTACTTTCCATATGTTTTCATCAATGACAAACATATAGTCAGTACTAGCCTACTGGCAAATCTCCAACAATATATACATATACATTGGACCTTCTAATGCACTATATACCCTCTCCATGTTTTGCACATTGGATTTTGACAAAAAACCATCAATTTATTCCTCTCCTTAACCATGCATTCATATAAAATTCTCTCTTATAATATAGTCTACAACATCTTCAATTAAAGAAACATCACTTTCTGATGTAGTTCTTCATACCTCCTCTTAAATAATAAAGGCCTCAATTGGACTCATATCATTCTAAGGAACATAACTATTTAGTATCCAAATTCCTATCCTATAGAATCTATTTATGATATTTAATTGTGACAATTCTTGGCTAAATAATTTACATTCAAGATTTTCTATCTCTTCCTATTTGATATCAATATAAGGGTGATTTTCCATCCATGTGTTCTTTAGTTGATTGAAGCAGGTTTTGAAAGGTGAGAATATGTTAACATTTAATGGTTGCAGCTTGTGACTAGTATGCATGACCAATATCAACAAGCCTATTCCTAGATGCCTTGTTTCTTCAATTATATTGAAGGCCACGTGCTTAGAATGATCATCAAATATAAGAAGGGCCTTATTTGAGGGTGAAACCCCACTAGGGATACTAATGCATGCCAAAAAACTAATCCACTCCCAACCATTTTAGATGAGATTCAAGACACATCTCATTATCATTCTACTAATTAATCATATTCCATAGTTCCAACTAGCTTGCATTTTGATCTCATTATAATTCCATACTCAACTTGAAACATAGTAGTTGAGTTTGTACATAATTTCCAAGTTGTCATGAAAGGATGCCGCAATGGAAGGAATAAAGATTATTTCTCTATCGTTGTGCACTCTTTTAGCTATTCTAATTTCTAAATCTACATGTTTTTGTCTAAATCCTACCCACCATGATTTCCCATACATGCTTTTGATAAATGGGTTAGGCCTTGTTGGCCAATATCAACCATGTCCTTGCACCACTACACTATAACTTCCTCCTCAGCCCCCTCACCTAAATTTTTTTGTGGTCCCTTCATCTTTGTGATAGTGTTTACGAGTATCCATGACCTCAAAATAGAAGCATGTATATGCCACTTGGTATACATACATGCATGCATACATACACACACACACACACATACATACATGTGTGTGTGTGTGTGTATATATATATATATATATATATATATATATATATATATATATATATATATATATATATATATATATATATATATATATATATATATATATATATATATATATATATATATATATATATATATATATATATATATATATATATATAACACACACACACATATACATGAATGTGTGTGTGTAGATATTATCTTCCATCGCTTCATGAAATGATATAGGAAGGTCTAAAGTAGTTCACAAGTGATAGATTGGGTAGAAATGAGAAAAAAAAATTAGTATTTTTCTATGTTTTAGTTGTCTATATTTATGTAAGCCTTCAAAGCAGAATTTGGGATTGAAACTATCATATGTACCTTCACAAAATTTTCCAAATGATTATATTAAGGGATTGAATTTAGATCTCTCGAAGAGCTTTCCAACAATGTATTCTATTCAAAATTTTAAGCAACAAGAAGAAATTTATGCATCCATGAAGTTGGTATAGTGAAATACCAAATTGATCATGTTGCTAGAAAGTTTGTGACCTCTTTTTTATAATAAATTAGGATGGGTCACATGTTTTCATTATGCATCTTGATCCAAATTGTAAGAGAAGAATCACCAAAAGCTCTCACCCATGCAACATGTGTCCAATATATTGTTGCATCATTTGACAAAATGGCAAGGCCTACATCCTTAATGAGAAAATTTTTCTTTTCATTTGATGGAGCATCTTGAGGCATTTTAAATTTCTCAAAAGGTTTTCCACCTTTTCATCCTGTGTTTCCTTTATAAATGCCTTTTCAAATCACCACTTTTCTACAGACGTTGACTTCACAAAAGACATTTTTAGTCATATTTACAAGGCCGAGCCAAAGAAATTTCTTATAAAAACCCAAGAGCACTTTGTAAAAAAAATCATCTTTTGGAGAGTAACATTAAAGCCTCATTAAGGAGTTTTTATTTAGATTTTTTTATTCACTATTCTCAAAGAAAACTTAAAAAATAGTTGTTGTATCATTGTTTGACCTTGGATTTGTATTCAGATAATCAATAGAGAAGACAAATTGGATTATGCCTAGTTTTCTTTTATTTTTAAATTTTATCTAATTTTGTGAATAATCCTAAGTTTTGTGTCATTCTAGAGGGAAATAGCTATCATTTCTATTTCCAATATTTTATAGTTCTATCATAGATTGCAAGTCATCGAACCATGTTATGTACTCTTTTGATGTTTTCAATCTAATTAATATTGTGCCATTCTAGGTAAAACCCTCAAGAATAACTATTTTCATTAGACATAGGATCAACTCTTGTGGGCCTTAAAGAGTAGAAATTAGAAAATTCTATATTATGTTTATGTTTTAAAATAAATATATTGTGTTCCCTCTTCACAATGAAAAGTATATGTTGTTGTATACCTAATGTGGTGGGGTTCCTATTTTTTGTTAACTTTTACAGAGGACTTGAAAATATCTTAAAAGATATAGAAAATTACCTTGGATTGGTTCTCTCTCTCTCCAAAATAAAAACAAAAATATCTAGCTTCTTAAATCTAGGAGGTCACTCTGTTAGGAATGGTAACACTGAGAGGGGGGGTGAATTAGTGCTCACTATATTTAATCTTTTTACTTTAATCTTGAAACTTAACTTGAATGCTTAAGTACTGAAATGAACATCAACATAAACAAGATACATAAACACAACACATAACACCAATATGGTTACGGGGAAACCCAAATAGGTAAACACCCTGGAGGGAATTGATAGCCACTAAGAACTATACCAGTGTCTTATGATGCTTGTTAGAAGATCTACAACCTTGTTAGGAGTTGTTCTTTACAATTCTTTTAGTATAGTGACCTTTTCAAGGGTCAAACTCTATTAGGAGTCTTTTACAATGACCTTGTTAGGGGTGGGGACACACTATCCTAGAGCTCACTACTCAAGTGGTGAAGTTGTATCTCAGATACACACTATATCTACTGGATGAACTGGTACTGTGACACTGCTTGTCTATGTTGGAAAGTTGGCTATACTGGTGTATATGGCTTAATATAGAGTTGTCATTATGGCAACAAAGTCATATAGAAGTTTGGAGTGAGTGCACTTTATGTAAAGATCATAAATCAATTAAGTGTTGAAGACTGGACAGTGTACAAAGTTCCTATAGCTTAGAGCATTAGCACACATGCGTACAACCAAGTTATGGTGTGCTCCCTGAAAGTTAAGTTGGTTAGACTATATTCATGCTTAGTCTATGAGCACATGATCAGATATGCAAGTATGAGAAAGATACAAACAGTTGAAGTTACATAGCCAGTATGTGCCAATAAAGAACAGAGTAAGAAACCAACTGTTATCATTTTGAGTTGCGATTATATTCTAATGGTGTAAAGGCTATGCACCTATTATAATTAGGTTTCCAAAATGTATATATATATTTTTTGTAAACACACTTGAGCCAATTCATTTGGAAGCATTGTATGTAATAGGTTTAAGGGTTGACCTAGTTGTTTATTTTGTATGCGCATATAAATATGAGATGCACCCATTGTAAATGGCATGGAAGTTGATATAGAGTTGTAAGAAGTAGAAAGGAAGTGTGCCAAGAGACTATAAGATGTATTAGAGCTTTGCAAGAGGTTAAAGCATTAGCGCATCAAAGGAACTGATCTGACAAGTAGTATCACAATGATAGTTCATCTAGCAGATATAGTGTGTATCTGAGATCAGAAGATTGTAGCGTTCACCACTTGAGAAGTGAGCTCTAGGATAGTGCATCCACTCCCCTAACAGGGACTATTGTAAAAGACTCCTAATAGGGTCTGACCCTTAACAAGGTCTACTGTACTTAATACATTGTAAAGAAATTCCTAACAGGGTTAAGGATCTTCTAACAAGGATCACAAAACACTAGACAAAATATTAGTGGGTGTCAATTCCCATAGGCATTTTTACCTATTTGGGTTTCCCCATAACCATATTGGTGTTATGTGTTGATTTCATGTTTCATGTTTATGTGGATGTTCATTTCAGTACTTAAGCATTTAAGTTTAGTTTAAAGATTAAGTAAAAAGATAAATATTCAGTGAACACTGATTCACCCCCCCTCTCAGTGTTCCCATTCCTAACAATTGGTATTAGAGCTCTGGTCCTTAGCAAAGAAGTTTAACCACTTGAGGAGATCATGGACAAAGAAAAAATGAAACATCTAAAAATAAATCTGGAAGGTGCTCTTGAAGACCTAGACAAATTTGAAAGAGAAACTGAAGAAATAAGGGAAAAACTCAGTGATGCTCAATTAGTCATCAAAAGGCTAAGAAAATATTTGAAAGAATGCTCTACCATTGATCTAGGGACAATGGTCAAGAAGCTAAATAAAGAAATTAAATACTTGAAAGAACAACTTGAAGAATTTGATGATAAGCTAACTAACAATCAGGAAGTCTATGATGAACAGGTCAAAGAGAACCTTCAACTGAATGAAGAATTGAGGCAAGAAAACATGGAAATCTTAGAGCTAAGAAACAAAAAGGAAAGCTTGGAATTTGAATTGAAAGAGGCTAAGAATCACATTGATAAATTACACACCAGTTATGATTTGATAGAATCTTAGTTGTATGCAAGAAGAGCTAAAGGAGATACTAGTTGCATTGGATACAATGAAGCACAAAATCAGAATGATAACATGCGAGCAAGAATGAAAGCACCTAAAGGCACCTCAAATGCTAAGGAGACTAGAAGTCAGACTAAGGATCATATTGAACCACCTAAGAATGAGTGCAAGCTAGTAGACTACACTTGTTATGCATGTAACAAGCATGGACACATAGCGAGGAACTATACAAAGGTAAGACCTTTAAATGGTTACTGTTATTCATGTAATAAATTTGGTCATAGAGCTATGAATTGCAAGACAAGCCAAAAGAAAAGGACTCATAATTAAAGAAACCAGAATCAATCAAATTTAAGAAGCTCTTAGAATGTTACATGTTAGATATGTAACTACAATGGTCACTCAGCTAAACAATGTAAGATGGTGACTCATGTCAATGCACCAAGGAATATAAGGCCTCTAGTCATTTGTCACTCTTGTAACAAAGCTGGACACATCTCAAAGTTTTGCAGATCAAGGACACAAGGTCAGAAAAGCCCCAAAAAGCCTGAAGAACTAGTTTTGGATCTTGAAGGAGAAGTCAATTTTGTGAAAGCTTTAGAAGATGTGAGCTTGATTTGGTTAGAAACAAAGAAGGAAAAGGTTGATGAGTATGTATTGGATGCATCCATAGTGGATGCACCCTCTACATCTAGATGAATGTCCCTCAGGGTCATAGGGGGAGCTAATTTAGCTCTAGATCCCTATGTGGCTAGTATTCTCACTCTGAGAGTATGTGCCTTTGGACTTAAGCTTTTGGAAACTAGAGAAACCTTCTTGCAAGAGTGCACTAGCTAATTGTTTGCATAATGAAACATATAAATTTCCAAGTGATAGCTTGGTTTATGTGACAAGCATTAATGGTAGAAATTCTACTTTAAAGTACACAGAAGTTAGAGGATCTCTCATTGCATTCAAATTAAGAGTGATTGAAGAGTGGAAGAGTCTTAGTAGTTTGATTCATCAAGTGATTTGTTGTGCATTTGATCAGTTGCAAAAACCCTAGTTCATCACGCTGGTTCAGAATCCCTTGGAAACCTTTGTGAAAGTGATACACAAGTGATGGCTACTCCCATAGTATTTGATATTGTAGAGAAGAAAATATGTGTTTAAGAGGCATCCGTTTAAGTCTACCATAGATGACCTAGAAGGGGCATTCTCCCCCATGCCTATGGGTGTTATGCATGTCGAGGAAATTAGGGCATACATCTACTGCAAGAAAGAACCAATAGGATTGGATAGATTAAGGGTGCACATGGAAACCATGTTAAAACTAGACAAAACCTTCTTGGATGAGTATGCATGGTGGGATAATCACCCTATAGTGGAGTATGCTATGACATATTAGTTCTATGAATCAAAATGATAAGACTGAAATATTTAGATTTGGGTCTTTGATCATCTATATGTACTTTCACATTGTTGGAAAAGTATCTAATTTGTATCTAGACAAATCCATTCCCACAATGCCTCAGATATCTCTCAAGGAATGTACTACAAGCACCTTGAAGGACTATATGACACTAGAGTTGAAGACATTCAGGGTCAAAATGCAGATGAGGTACATGATACTAGAGAATATTGTTGAGAAATACAAGGATACTATTTGTTTCATGGTTGAGATAGACACAACATGCATGGAGGCAGTGGACCCAAGAATAAAGTGGATTCATCCACTTGGATACAAAGTAGAAGAACAAGTTTTAGAAGCTTATGCTCAAGTCTTTATTGGCAGCACCTAAAGACCCTAATGAGCCAAGATGGGGAACCTATAAGGAGAAAACTAGAGAAGTTGATGTAGTATTAAACAGTGCAACAACAAAAAGGAAGGTTGCTAAAGCTACCTCAGAAATATTGAGAATACATGGAGTGTCTCAAGAAGACCTAGACAAAGCAAGGGAACAAAAGATTACTTTGGAATTAGAGAGTGCAGATGTAGCAAAGGCAGAGTCAAATGATCCCAAGTTAAAGAAGGTGAAGATAGAAAAATCTGATGAACAAAAGGGTAAAACTAATGTTACTCCTTCTGTGCCCAAGGAAACCATTGACCTTACTACTCCTCCTGAGTATAAGGCAATGCGAAAGAGGAAGAAAGAGATCAACACTAGTCATCCATCCTCAAGAGTCACAAGGAATAGAAAGAACTCACAAGTACCTCCTGAAGTAAGTTTCAAACCTAGTCTCAGTGTGCTAAGTGCAAGAATAGTTGATGAGGGAAGAATTGATCAAGTAGGGAATTTTTTTGAAAAGTATAGTGAAATAGACAAATATGAGATACATGGTATGATAATCAAACACATGCTAAAGTTCAAGAAGACAATCTTGGAACTTAAGACTATGATACCTGATAATGTGTGGAACATCCTAGAATTCCAAAAGAGACAGGCTATTGAAGAAGACCTAAAGATAAGGGAAAAGATTCTAGATGATACCCTTCCTGTATGTTCTCTAGAGGAGAAGTATTTGTTGTTAGACTTAGTGAAGCCACATCTTAGAAAAAAGTCAAGGACTTTGCACATTATGGACAAGAACTATGATCTTGTTGCTAAGGAAACATAGAAGGCATTTGAGAAAGTATTCATGAATAGGCACATGTATCCAACTACTGTGCCCATAGCACAAGTACCCATAAAGGAAGTCAAAGTGGCAGAGCCCACTAATGCATTAGTGATAGGTCCTCAACATTTAGCACCTACATTGGAAACTTAAACAGAGGCAGATAAGTCTACACCCATGACAGAGTCACTAAAAGGTAGCACGATTGTCATTGACAATGTAGAGATAGCCATGGTGGCCACTGACACTGAATTAGATAAGTTTGAAGAAGCTTTTGTGAGAACACAAGAAGCTAAAATTTTATGCAGCAAAACACCTTCCACTCATTAAGAAGAAGTATTGATTGAAGATATAATGGATGAGAAAGAAGAAGAAAAGATAGAAGAGAAGAACAAGAAAAAGAAAAAATAGAAAAAAAAGAAGAAAAGAAAGATAGAAAAAGAAGTAAAGAGTAATGAACCATCAGTTGAACTAAACAAGGTAAAAAAAGAATTAATGGATAACACACCCATCACTCCCTCAACATCATTGTTGTCAAGTTTGACACCTGACACAACTAGTTTAGACTCATGGGGAGAAGAAGACCTGATTAAGTTCAGCATACTAGCTATGGAGAAGGCCAAGGAGAAAAAAGTGATGAGGAATTCCCTCCTTGTAGAGTCAGTGAACATTCTAAACAACTTGTTACCTGTAGACAAAAAAGTGTCCAAAGTACACTCAATTGATGATGTCAGTTCCATGATTTCACAATTCAAGGGAAACTTCACTAGCTTGGAAGAATCTGCATCCCTAGTTACAGAAGAGAAATACATGAAGAAAAGGCTCAATTAATTGGTCAGAAACTATTTACTTGACCTAAGCTCCCTAAAGGTTGGTCAAGCATCCATGAAGGAATTTGCAGCAAAGGGAAGAAAGATCATTGTTGAATGCATGAACCAAGACAAGTTAACTGGTGAACTATACAAGAAGATTCAAGAGGCTAAAGCTATGATAGACAGCATAAGAAAATCAATGGAAGATCCATCAGTGGATGTGAACATGTGCAATAATGTCTACCAAGGTCAAATTGATAAAATTGAAAAGGAAGAAAAAGAGATGACTAAGATAAGGGGAAGGCAGACTCAACTAAGGAATGCTCTTGCACCCTCATTAGACATTCTAAATCAGGATATCAAGGAGATCGATGCCACCATCATGACATATGATCAAGGTCCTAGCACTGATCTAGAGAAGATGGAGAAGCTTCAGTATGCTTTATGCATCCATCTACAGATTGTAAATTCATTGATCACATTTTGGAAGAAGGAGATCCAAAATTTGCAAATTGCATATCTGGATGTACTATCATAGTAAGTTTTTTGTAGATTAAATTTTGACACAGCTTTGTCATTAATTTCAAAGGGGGAGTATGTGTAGAATATGGAGTATAGATATGTATAAGGAGTTATAAGATAGAAAGATATGTATAGGGAGACAAAAGTTTTTTGTATTAAGGAAAGTTAGCAACTTGGCCATATTCCTTTGTTTCAATCAATGACAATTGGGGAGATTGTTGAAAAGTTGGCTATACTAGTGTATATGGCTTAATATAGTGTTTTCATTATGGCACAAAAGTCTTATAGAAGTTTTGAGTGGGTGCACTTGATGTAAAGATCAGAAATTGGTTAAGTGTTGAAGACTGGACAATGTACAGAGTTCCTGAAGCTCAGAGCATCAAAAAACATGCGTACGAACAAGTTATGGTGTGTACCCTAGAAGTTAAGTTGGTTAGACTATATTCATGCTTATTATATGAGTGCATGATTAGATATGCAAGTATGAGAAAGATACAGATAGTTGAAGTTACACAGCCAGTATGTGCCAGTGAAGAACATCGTAAGCGGCCGACTATTATCATTTTGAGTTGTGGTTATATTCTAATGGTGTAAAGGATATGTACCTATTGTAATTAGGTTTTTGACATGTATATATGTTTTTTTGTAAACACACTTGAGAAAATTAATTTGGAAGCATTGTATGTAATAGGTTTAAGGGCTGACCTAGTTGTTTATTTTGTATGCACATATAAATATGAGATGTGCCCATTGTAAATGGCATGGAAGTTGATATAGAGTTGTAAGAAGTAGAGATGAAGTGTGTGAAGAGACTATAAGATGTATTAGATCTTTGCAAGAGGTCTAAGCATCAACGCATCAAAGGAACTGATTTGACAAGTAGTGTAATAGTGATAGTTCATCCAACAAATATAGTGTGTATCTGAGATCAGAAGGTTGTAGCCTTCACCACTTGAGTAGTGAGCTCTAAGATAGTGCATCCACTCCCCTAATAGGGACTATTTTGAAAGACTCCTAACAGGGTGCTACCCTTAACAAGGTCTACTATACTTAATACATTGTAAAGCAACTCCTAATAGGGTTAAGGATCTTTTAACAAGAATCATAAAACACTAGTACAAAATATTAGTGGGTATCAATTCCCACTGGGGTTTTTACCTATTTTGGTTTCCCCGTAACCATATTAGTGTTATGTGTTGATTTCATGTTTCATGTTTATGTGGATGTTCATTTCAGTACTTAAGCATTTAAGTTTAGTTTAAAGATTAAGTAAAAAGATAAATATTTAGTGAACACTGATTCACCCCCCCCCCTCTTAGTGTTCCCATTCCTAATAGTCTAATCAGTTCCTTTGATGTGCTGATGCTTTGACCTCTTTCAAAGCTCTTATACATTCTTACTACTCTTCGCACACTTCTGCTCTTCTTATCTTATCTCTATTTCAACTTCCATACATTATTACAAATGCACATCTAATATTTATATGCACTACCAAAACAATTAACTAGGTCGGCCTATAACCAATTACATACAACACTTCCAAGTGAAATGGCTCAAGCATGCTTACAAAAAAACATAATTACATGTATAAAACTTAATTACAATAGGCGCATAGCCTTTACAAAACAATAATAACATTGCTAATCAAATTACCAATAGTCGACTGCATACTCTATTCTGTTCTGGCATTCACTGCCTATGCTACTTCAACTGTCTGTATCTTCACTATACTATATCTTCTAATCATGCTCTCTTAGACCAAGAATGAATAAAATCTTATCAACTTATCTTCTAGGGAACATACCATAATTCTGTCATACGCACATGCGTTGATGCTCTGATCTACTGGTGCTCTATTAACTGTCCTGTCTTCTATACTTAACCAAATTTTGGTCTTCTGATAATGTGCGCTAACTCCAAAACAATATATGACTTTGTTTCCATAATGAAAACACTAAATATAGTCATATACAATAGTATAGTCAACTTTCCAACAATCTCCCCCTTTGTGATTAATGGAAACAAAGGAATATGGAAAAGTTACTAACTATACCCTTATACAAAAACTCTTTAACATACTCTTACTTATATCTCCCTTATACTCTTTACTATGCATCTTCTTTACATATATATAAGACTCCATATTATATAAAATAATCCCCCTTAGGTGCTCCAAAAATGTATCTACAAGTACTTACAAAGTTAGGACATTTGGATATGAAATCTACAAATTTTGGATCTCTTGTTTCTAGAATGCTATCAGTGCATTGACAATCTATAGATGGGCACATAAGGAATATTGTAGCTTCTCCATCTTTGCCAAGTCTATACTAGGACCTTGATCATATGTTACCATATTGGCATTGATCTCCTTGATGTTCTGATTTAGAATATCTAGAGAGGGTGCAAGAGCATTCCTGAGTTGTGTCTGCCTTGCCCTTATCTTAGACATTTCTTTCTCTACCTTTTCTATCTTGTCTATCTATCCCTGGTATACATTATTTCACATGTTCACATCAGTGGAGGGGTCTTATACTAATTTTCTTACTTTGTCAATCATTTCTTCTACTTCTTGGATTCTCTAGTAGTGATCAGTAGTTAGCTTATCTTGATTCATACAATCTACAATGATCTTCCTTCCCTTTACAACAAAATCCTTCAAAGATTCTTGACCAACCGTTAATGAAATTAGGTCAAGTGAAAAGTTACTAACTAGTTCACTCAATCTCTTTTTCATGTATTTCTCTTCTGCTACTTGAGATGCAGATTCTTCCAAGCTAGAGAAGTTATACTTGAAGGCTGTAAGGATGGTGCTAACATAATCAATTGTATGGACCTTAGACACTTTCTTGTTTGAAGATCTAATAGGTTGATCAAAATGTTGAATAATTCAACCAAAAAATGGTTCCTCATTACCTATTTCTCTTTTTCTTTTTCCATAGCTAAGACACTAATCTTGATCAGGTCTTCTTCTCCCCAAGAGTCTATGTTTGATGTGTCTAGTGTCAACCTTGTCAACAATGATGCTGAGGGTAAGGGAGTGATAGGAGTGATTTCTATCACTTCTTGTTTAATTCTAATTTTCATTTCAATAGATGGTTCATCTTTTGGCTCACTTCCTTTTACCTCTTCTACCTTTTCTTCCACTTTTTCTATCTCCTTCTCTTCTTCTTCCTTTTCTTTCTCTTTTTTTGTCTCCTCTTCTTCTTCACCTGTTAGATCTTTTATTAGTACTTCTTCTTGTAGCTTGGGTGAATTGTCACCACATAGATTTTCAACCTCTTATGTGCTCACAAAGGCTTCTTTGAACTTATCCAAGTCAGTGTTAGTGGCTGCCATTGCAATCTCTACATTATCAATAAAGATTGTATCATATTTTTGTGTCTCAGTCATGGACGTGGACTTTACTACCTCTGTATGTGTTACAACTATAGGCGTTAAGTCTTGGGGACCTTTCACTAGTTCATTTGTGGTCTCTACCACCTTTTCTTCCTTGGAGGGAACTTGTGTTATGGTTGTAGTAGGTGGATACATATGCCTATTCAGGAAAAATTTCTCAAAAGCTTTCTCAATCTCTTTGGCTGTCAACTCAAAGTTCTTATCCATTATGTGTAGTGTTCTAAACTTTTTTCTTAGGTGTGGCTTTACCAAATCTAACAATAGTGTTTTCTCTTCTAAGGAACACACCGGTAGGCTTTCATCTAGAATCTTTTCCCTTATTCTAAGATCTTCTTCAATAGCCTATTTCTTTGAGGATTCCAAGATATTCCAAATACTATCTGGGATAACTGTCTTAAGTTCCAAGACTATCTTCTGGAACTTAATCATATGTTTTATGATTATGCCACAAATCTCTAATTTGTCAATTTCACTATACATCTCGTAAAACTTTCCTATCTGATCTAATCTACCTTCATCAACAATTATTGTTCTCAAAACTTGAAGACTAGGTCTGAAACCTACCTTTGGAGGTGCTTGAGCATTTTTATTACTTTGGGTTGCCCGCGAGGATGGATGACTTGTGTTGGTTTCCTTATTCCTCTTGGCCATTGCCTTATACTCAAGAGGTGATTTTAGATCAATTATCACTTTGGGTGCAGGAGAGATAACATCTATTTTAGCCTATTTATCCTTTGGATCTTTAGTTTTCTCAATCTTGACTTTCTTTAGTTTAGGATCATCAGTTTTTGCTTCCACTATGGATGTGCTCTCAATCTCCAACTCTATCTTTTCTTCCCTTGCTTTGTCTAGGTCTTCCGGAGTTACTCCATGAATTCTGAGTATCTCAGAAGTAATCTTTGATGCTTTCTTTTTTTTGCTACGCTATTAAGAACTGCATCAACTTCTCTTGTCTTCTCTTCATAAGTCCCCCATCTAGGTTCATTAGGGTCCTTAGGAACTGATAATAGCACTTGTGCATAGGCTTCCAAGATTGGTTCCTCAACTTCATACCCAAGTGGATGGATCCACTTTGTTCTTGGCTCAACTACTTCCATACAAGTTGTATTAGTTTGTACCATAAAGAAAATGCTATCCTTTTATTTCTCTACAATACTCTCTGGTATCCTGTACCTCATTTTCATTTTGACCCTAAATGTCTTCAATTATAGCATTATGTAATTCTTCAATGTGCTCTTAGTAGATGCCTTGAGAGATATTTGAGGTATTGTAGGCTTACTCTTGTCTAAGTACAAATCTGAGACCTTTCCAACTATATGGAAGTACATGTAGATGATTAAAGACCCAAACCTAAATATTTTTTTCTTATCATGTTTAATGGATCTAATGTTATCAATTAGTTGTGCATGCAAGATCTCACACAGATTAAACTCACCATTTTCTTTGAAAAGTCTTATTGCTGTAAGAATAGTGGCCATGAACACACTATTCACCCTGTTGGTGTGCTGAAACTGATAACCTAATATCATGGACATCAATTTGATGTCTTTCTCCTCTATAGGCTCAATTGTCATTCTGCACCTATCACTTCTTGACTTACATGCCTATTCTACTAGTTTTCTCACATCCTTGCCTGCTAGAAGAATGATGCCTTTCTTAGAGAGGCTTGTCATCTCATGAATGATATCTCCTATGATTCCTACTAGGACTTCACCTATCCAAAATAGGTCATCATGAATTCTACTTAATAGGATCTTGATCCACTCTGATTCATAGAATTCATATGTCGTAGCATAATCAACAATGGGATGGTCTTCTAGATGTGCAAACTCATCTAGGAAGGTTTTGTCTGGCTTTATCATAGTTTCAATCTGCTCTCTAATCCTATCAAGTCCTACTAGTTCATTCTTGCAGTAAATGTATGCACAGATGTCTTCAACGTGCATGACACCCATAGGGGTTCTGGAGAATGCACCTTCTAAGTCATATAGGGTAGACTTAAAGGGATGCCTCTTGAAAACATATCTTTTCCTCTTCGCAACATCAAACACAATAGGAGTAGCCATAACTTACATTTTTATCACTCCAAATAGGTTTTCAAGAACTTTTGAATCATAATGATGGATTAGGGCTTCACAATCAATCAAACACACTCTTTCACTGGTGAATCAAGATTCAATACTTCACAATCAATTTCTATGGCTTCGGTGATCTCCAATCACTCTAACTTGAATGAAATGAGTGATCTATAAGTCTATGTGTACTTTAAAGTGAAAATTCTACCATTAATGCTTGCCACGTAAACCAGACTGTTACTGAGAATTTTAAACTTTCATTTTGCAATCGATCAGGTAGTGCACTTTTGCACATAGCCTCAAATAATCTCCAAAAGTTTAAATCCAAAGGTGCATACTCTAAGGGTGAGTATACCAGCCGCCCAGGGGTCTAGAGCTAAATTAGCTCCCCCTATGACCCTGAGGGTCATTCATCTAGATGTAGAGGGTGCGTCCACTGTGGATGCATCCAATACATACTCATCAACCTTATCCTTCTTTTCTTCTGACCAAATCAAGCTCGCATCTTCTACAGCTTTCACAAACTTGACTTCTCCTTCGGTATCTAATATTGGTTCTTCTACATTTTTAGGGCTTTCTTGGCTTTGCGTTCTTGATCTACAAAAAATTGAGATGTTTCCAAACTTGTTACATGAGTGACAAATAATTGGAGGCCTTAAATTCCTCAGCGCATTGATATGAGTTACCATTTTACACTGTCTAGCTGAGTGACCATTATAATTACATATCTGACATGTAATACTCTGAGGACTTCTTGCATTTGTTTGATTTCTCTGATTATTCTGAGTCTTGTTCTTCTGACTTGTTTTACAATTCATATCTCTATGACCAAATTTATTGCATGAATGATAGTAACCATTGAAAGGTCTTACCTCTTTACAATTCCTTGCTATATGTCCATGCATGTTACATGCATAACAAGTTTGGTCTACTGGCTTGCACTCATCTTTAGATGGTTCAGTATTGTCTTTAGTCTAATTTTCAGTCTTCTTGGCATATGCAGTTTCTTCTAGTGCTTTCATTCTTGCTTGCATGTTGTCAATCTAATTTTGTTCTTTATTGAATCCAATGCCACTGGTATCTCCTTTAAGTTTCTAAGCATATAACAGAGATTCAATCAAATCCTTTCTTGTGTGTAATTTATCAATGTGATTCTTTGCCTCTTTCAATTCAGATTCCAACTTTTCTTTGTTGTTTCTTAGCTCCAAGATTTCCATATTTTCTTGCCTCAATTCTTCATTCAGTTGAAGGTTCTGCTTGATCTGTTCATCATAAACTTCTTGATTGTTAGTTAGCTTTTCATCCAGCTCTTCAATCTGATCTTTTAGAGATGTGTTCTCTTCATTTAGATTTTTGACCATCTTCCCTAAATCATTGTTTGAACAAGCTTTAAAATATTTTCTTAGTCTTTTGATGACTGCTTGAGAATCAATGACTTTTTCTTTTTAGTTCTTCAATTTCTTTTTCAGATCTATCAAGGTCTTCAAGAGCAGCTTCAAGATTATTTTTCATATGTTTCATTTCTCCCTTATCCATGATCACCTCAACTAGTTAAACTTCTTTGATGAGGACTAGACCTTTGATACAAATTGTTAGGAATGGGAACACTGAGAGGGGGGGGGGGGTGAATCAGTGTTCACTATATTTAATCTTTTTACTTTACTCTTGAAACTTAACTTGAATGCTTAAGTACTGAAATGAACATCAACACAAACAAGATACATAAACACAACACATAACACCAATATGGTTATGGGGAAACCCAAATAGGTAAAAACCCCGATGGGAATCGACACACAATAATAATTGCACTAGTGTCTTATGATCCTTGTTAGAAGATCTACAACCTTGTTAGGAGTTTTTCTTTACAATTCTTTTAGTACAGTGACCTTGTCAAGGGTCAAACCCTATTAGTAATGTTTTACAATAACCCTATTAGGGGTGGGGACACACTTTCCTAGAGCTCACTGATCAAGTGCTGAAGGCTACAACCTTCTGATCTCAAATACACACTATATTTTCTAGATGAATTGGTATTGTGACACTGCTTGTTTGATAAGCTCCTTTGATGCGCTGATGCTTTCACCTCTTGCAAAACTCTAATACATTCTTAATTCTCTTCACACACTTCTTCTCTACTTATCTTATCTCTATTTCAACTTCCATACATTATTACAAAGGTGCATCTAATATTTATATGCACTACCAAAACAATTAACTAGGTCAGCCTATAACCGATTACATACAATGATTCCAAGTGAATTGGCTCAAGCGTGTTTACAAAAAAACATAATTACATGTCTAAAAATTAATTAAAATATGCACATGGCCTTTAGAAAATAATAATATGATTGCTAATCAAATTACCAACAATCGGTTGCATACTCTATTATGTTCTAGCATTCACTGTCTGTACTACTTCAATTGTCTATATCTTCACCATACTGTATCTTTTGATCATGTTCTCTTAGACCAAGCATGAATACACTCTTACCAGCTTATCTTCTAGGGCACATACCATAATTTTTTCATACATGTGTGCTGATGGTCTGATCTACTGGTGCTTTGTTAACTATCTAGTCTTCTATACTTAACCAAATTCTGATCTTCTGATAATGTGCACTGACTCCAAAACACTATATGACTTTGTTTCCATAATGACAACACTAAATCTAGTCATATACAATAGTGTAGTCAACTTTCCATCACACTCTATATAGTGCATCAGGTTCCCCATATGTAGAGCTTCTTGGCTTCTTTTATTTATACGAAAGCATATTAGGGATCAATAGTTATTTTTGCATACCCGTTGGGACTTAACTTTCATAGTTTGAGATTTATTTCATTCTTTATTATATTTAACATTGGCACCCAATGACTCTATATTTCATGAAATATTGATAACTCTAATGGTATATACCTAATGTCTTGTTTTGAGTAGAAATTTCCCTCTTTTTTGAAATATCATTTCGAGATCTTTTGTTTCCCCTATTCTTTTTCATGGAGGAATATTATGGAAAATGTATTTTTCCACCTCCTTTCCATGAAAATGTTAGCATTCCACCCTTGTACCAACATTTTCATGCTATAAATGTTGGCATAACTTATGATGAGATTGTTGGGCATTGATTAGTAAAGGTTGGATGACATGAAGATCAGTTATGGTGTTGTCATTGATGTCAAATAAGTACTATGTTGGTTGACAATGAGTTGATAAGTGTTTTATTTGTTGAATCTAGTGTGTGGTGAGTATGTGAAGGAATTTGAGTGTGTGATCGATGTTGAAGACTTAGGGATGTCTCTAGATAAATACTGTGTAATTTTGCATGATGGGAACAAGGATGAAGAGAGTTATGTGTTGGATTAATGGAAATTTTTTTAATTAGAGGGGAGGGGTGAATCTATACCCTTAAAAACTTTCAATTGAATTCTTGTAAGCATATAAATCATTAACCGATTATATCATTTACATTCACCATACATCCAATAACACAACTGAAATGTAAATGCATTTAAACTAATCAAATATGCAAATATGAAAACTCCATATACATAACACATATATTTTGGTATTGTAGAAACCCTTTTTAGAAGGTAAAAACTGCGGTAGGGATGGAACTCACGAAGCTTCACTACTGCAGTACTGTAGTTGTCAGTTAAGGCTACAAAGATTTGATCACTTCTAGTGATCTTACCTTGTTAGGAGTAATAGTAAGATCATCTAGATCTACCTGGTTAGAGGATTTTAGAAACAAAATTAAGTGTGCTCTTGGTTAAGAGATTTTAAAAAATACTTTCAAGTCTACTCTATCAAGACATTTAAAGTTTTCTACAATGGTCAAAAAGTAATAGTAAATTTGATCTGTAGATAGAAACTAATCTTGCCAGATTTTAGATCTGATGTGTACTTATCTATTATCACCTCAATGTTATTGATCTCTTCCCTAAATAATGCTCGATGGCCTTCTATTTCTGATAAAATGTATACTCTATCAATGCTTCAAACTTAACCCTATCTAATCTTCAGATGTCTCCCAAAAATGGTGGCTACTTCATGTGTGATACATGTCAAAATGACATCTTTACAATTTTTATATCAAAATGATTTTACCTTATTAGGGTTTGGATACTATCTTAGAAAACCTAAGATCAATGGTACAAATAAATAACCTAGATCATCTTTATAGGAATCATCAGTTACTAAATGATTACATCCATATTAAATTTCATCTCAATCTTGGTAAACCATTTTTTGATCAGTGTAAACTGTTTGCCTTGTAGTTTGTGCCATTCAAAATTGTTATGTCATTTCCTACTTTGCTTGGTGTATATTGCATTCATCACTCAGTATTTAACTAATGATCAGTATATAAGAATTCTTGGTGAATAATGTGTTCAGTAGTTGGTAATCATCTAACTTGGTATGAGTACTTGGTCAAAACTATATTCAGTTAGTAGAGTATTCTACCATGTATTCTACTCGGTGTCTAGGATTTGTGTGTTGGCCAAATGGACTATGTTCTCTCCTTTACGGAATGTATGACATAATTATACTAATGACAACCTTTAATGCTCCTTGGAGTAACATTATGATCATTTGAAGTGCAATAAGGAAGACATGAGAATAGACAATGATAAACAGTGAATGATTTGATTGTTCTATCAAATCAATATGGATCCAAGTTTTGTGGTAATGATATGTTTATCTTGACTAGGATATTTTATTGATAATATGATCATAAGTTGATTGGTGTACTAGAAGGTATAGTTTCAAAGGATAGAAGTTCATTTTGTGGAAGTCACCAAAATGTTTTGAAAATTTTTAAACAATTGATGTTAGATCAGTGAGTTGTGATGATGTGGTTAGTTGCAGGGGATTTTTTTCATCTAGGTGGCATGGTGACATGGCATAATAGATTTTTAATGATGATTTGATGTTACATTTTTCAAGGTGATCAGATCTATCAAGGTTTGGAAGCATGTTGGGGAATTCAAATAAAGTTTGACTGTTCTTGTTTCAAATCGATGTACAATGAATCTTGAGGCCGACCTGAATTTGTAATTGAATATTCTAGATTGATAATACATTTTAGGGATCAAGGAGAAAGTGGGAATGATTTAAATTCAATTGTAATACATTATATAAGTTGTCTAAGGTCCTAATGAACATGTAATATATTTATATGTAAATCAGTAAATTATACAATTGTAGATCGTGGATGCGAAGGTGTGGTAGAGTGAAGAGAAAAGATTGTCTGTAAGAGAAGTAGTGTTTGTGCTTAATTGGATGTGAACAAGTAGAGGAGAAGTGCTACACCTAGACATTCTACTTATTGATTCCTAATAGTTTCTACAAGAAAATCCCTTAATCAAGTAGATTTTAATAGGTATGATTTGTAAATCCTTTAACCAAGAGGCTCTTTAATTAGGGTTTGAAATCCTTTAACAAGGTTACTCCTAACAGGGCTAGAGGTAAGTCCCTTAACCAGGTGACTCCTAATAGGGTATTCTCCCAATTGATCATTTATAAAGCTCCTAATAGGGTTAGGCCTTTAATAGGGCATACTTTAGAAGATAACACTATTAATGGGTGTTAATTCCCTCCATGGTTTTTACCCTTAATCAAGGTTTACATGATTAAAATACTAGTGTTACTTTGTTGCATGTGTGAATGGTTGTTTGGTTAATTTCTTTATTTCATGCATAAAGTGTAAAGTTGATGAATGTGTTTAGTGTTGATGAATGAATTGTGAAATGTTTCAGAGCTAATAGATTACCGATTTACCCCCCTCTCAGTAATCTTGGACCTTATAGTATTAACAATTGGTATCAGAGCTCTTGGTCATCTTTGTGGTCAACTTGAAAACTTGAGAAAAAGATCCAATGATGAAGAAGGAAGGTCCTAAGTTCACAAGAGATAACTACACAATATGGAGTGATTGAATGTAGATATATCTAAAATGTATGATGCCACAATTTTGGAATCATGTTGAGATCAAATATGTTTTTCTTGTTGGAACTCTTACTGTAGATTAATTAAAGGAGAAGCAAGAGAATATGAAAGAATTTGAGGCTATAGTAAGTACTCTATATGAAACTAAATATATTGGCATAAATGGTTTAGAGACTTCTCATGAGGTTTTGGAAAAGCTTAAACTAATCTAGGTGGAGACAAGCATGTGCAAAATGATAGGGTACATATTTTGAAGGGAAAATATGATGACATGAAAATGGTTGAAGGAGAAAACATTGCTCAATATGGTCAAAGGATAAAAGAATTTATAGGTTCTATCAAGAGTGCTAGTGGTACCATTGAATAAGAAGATGTGGTAAGTAAAATTTTGAGGAATTTTCTTCTTGCTTATGCCATTAGGGTTTTTTCCATTCATAAATTGAGAACAATAGATAATGTCTCTATTGATGGTTTGATTAGTAAGCTTGCTGCTTTTGAGTTGAGAAAATTTTATAATAGTGTTCTTAGAGTTGAAGAAACTTTTAAGGTCTCTTTAATGTGATTAGGATCAGCAAAGAAGGGAAAATGGATAAGTCATGAAATTTCCTACATGTCAAGTTATTCTAGGGAGTTTGAATTTGTCTTAGATGAAGAGAAGAAGAAAGTGGAACATGAATAATTACTTGCAATAAGACTACCAAGAGGTATGATTAAGTACAAAGGAAAGTTAGCTTTGAACTATTTATCATGCAATAAGATTGGACATATTGTTTATAGGTGTCTTAATGGTGAGAAGAAGGAAAATTTTAGAATATCTATCTACTATTTTCAAATTTCCATCTTTTATCACTCTTTTCTGCAATGATTTAAGGTCTCACTTCCATAGAGTTTGTGGATCCCTCTATGCTACTTTTTCCTCTTCTTTCTCAATTACCTTTTATTATTTCTTCTTCTTTTCCACTTCTACCTTTTTCTCCTTAGGACTTCTCTTCTTGGTAGATCTTGTAGATCTTCTAGAAATGTTCACAGGTACAGTTTCTTGTGTTGTCTTCTCTTGTGTAGGTGATAGGTCAATTATGTCCGGTGTAAGACTTATTGTTTTCTCTACCTTAGAAGGGGTAGGTGCATCAATAGTCATGCTGGAAGATGCTTCAGACATCTTAGTTCTTATGTTCTTCAGCTGCTCCCTAGTGATTCCTACCTTCACAGTGATATCTTCCATAATTGTACTAATCTTTCTCTTCCTTGTTACTTTTTCTTGTTCTTCTTTGACTTTTTTATATTTCTCCCTATATGTTCCCCATATCTCTTTAGTAGGGTCCATTTCTACTACCAATACATGCTCTACTTGCATGGTAAAAATCTTAGAATTGACTTCATACCCCATAGGGTAACACCATTTCTTTCTAGGTTCTACAGCCTCAAAGAACACACAATCAGTTTCAACCATGAAACAGATAGTGTCCTTATACTTTCCAACTAAATCCTTAGGTATCCTTTACCTTTCCTTCATCATCCTTTGTAGAATTTTAGTCATACCGAATAACTCTCCATCTACCTAGTTCTTATCTTGTCTTCGGTAGCTCTCTGAGATTTGAATTCCAATGGGTACATTATCTTTCCATGCCCTAGGGTGCATTCAAGGGAACTTGTGAAAAATATGAATGTACATATGAACCAAAAATTATCCAAAATTGAATGCCTTAGTATTTATTAATAACGTTCACATTCTCTAGGAACTGTTGTGCAAGAACTTTGCAAAGGTTGTACTTCCTATTTTCCTTGACCATCCTATAAGCCATCATGATAACACTAGTTGATACAGAGTTAGGTATGCTTCTATAGAATAGTTTTTAGCCTAATATTATTGCCACAAACCTAACATCTTGCTAAAAGATGTCATTGACTATCATTTCTCTCTTATCCCAGTTTAAATGGGTTAGGATTTCCACCTGTTTCCTTATATTCTTTTCTACTACTGGAAGGGATCCATCATTGTCTAATCTAGTTATATCATGAATCATCTATGCACATATCTTAATTGGTTTTTCTCCAATCCATATGAACTGATCATGGATTCTACTAAGGATAATCTTAAACCATTTAGTTTTAGTGAATTCCATTAGTAGGGTTGGCTTAATGATAGACTGATCCTCTAGGTGCTTAAAATCCTCTACCATTGACCCATCTTCTTCTATCATTGCATCCAATTCACTATAAATGTTTAAATCTCCTATGATTTCATACTTGCAATGTATATATGCCCTAATGTCTTCTATGTGTAACATGCCAATGGGGATTTGTGAAAATGCTCCTTTCGGATCATCCTCACAAGATTTAAATGGATGTCTCTTAAACTTATACCTAGGTCTATCCACAACATCAAAGATTACCGATGCATCCATAACTTCTCAAAGAGTATAAGTATGAATTCCTTTAACACACAAAAATTTGGAACTCTGCTTCATGCGATCATAGTACAATCTCTCTGCTATATGACTAAAATACTTCACAACTTTTCTCTCCTTAGTCGTTGATCAAAAAATGGTGCAAAAATGATATCTTTTAAGCCTTTTTATCATTCACAAGTTGAGTAAGTTCATTAAACACAAGTAGCTCAACTTTTCATGTTGTTCAATTACTAAAAATCTCATGAATACAGAAAATGAATCTCCAGGTGTTGCACTCTCAACCAAACACTCTATAGTATCTGTACATACTATATCTAAGCTTGCATGAATTTAGTCCACATACATAGGGGCTGGATATATTCTTTTATCTATATCCAATGCTCCTTGTAAGACCATGCGACCTTCTAGGTTGATGTCTTAAATAATTCATCATGCGAAGACACATCATCATCTACTGTCTCTCCCTGAACCAATGCCTTATTGAATTCTTTCACCTTCCATATCTTGCTATCCTCTTTACTTTCTAATTCTTGAAATGATTCTCAAACTCATTCATATACTCATTACGAATTTTTCCACTGTCACCAACATTCTTCCCTATAACCATAAGAGGTGGTCCTCTTGGTTCTCTTGGTCCTCTTCTATTGTCCTCTCCATTGTATCTACAAAAATTCACTATGTGTCCAAGGTTGTTTCATTTGTAACATGTAGGAGGTCTCCTTATATACTAATTTACTTGTAGCTTACAATACCTTGCAATATGCCCAAATTTATTACATTTTAGGCATGTGATCTTGGCTACTAATTCTTCTTTGACGTAATCTTTTTTATACCTAGACTAGTCTAGTTTTCTAGAATCTTCTTTCTTGTGTCCATAATCATAATAGTTTTAATAGTAATTGGTAAAGGATTTAGAGGTACCTTTACTTCTGTAATCTCTATTCATTATTCCAACTTGGTTGCATCCAAAGCCTCTACCTCTGAATGGTCTGATATGTTCTTTAAGTTGTTCATGAGTAGGTATTTCTTCAGTCTTCACTTCATTTTCTTCTTCATTGGTCTTAGAAAATTTTTCTTCATTGAATCCAACTCCAGACATATCTTTTTTAGGTTTCTGTATCACTCTTTTCTCATCAATTTTATCACCGCTCATGTGAAACTTCTCAATTTGTAATTTGGATTGAGTGAGTTCTCCTTTTATGATCTGATTGTACTTCTCCAATTCCTGAAACTTATCCTTGTAATGATCAAGTTCAATCTTCATTTGTCCTATCTATTCATTTTCTCTTTTAGTGACTCTTCAACTTTGTTTCTTGCATCCTTTTCATGTTGAATCTCTTTAATCATCAAAAGATTGATTTTCTCTTTTTCTTGCTCCAGCTTCTTTACTTGATCTGATGTATCATTGTTTGAATCTTCACTGAACTTGTCCATAAGGTCTTGTTTCTAACTTCTTTAAGTTTCAAGTTGTTCCTTTAGTTTCTTGATGAAACCTTCTTCTCTTATTAGTTTGAATTTCAATACACCATTCTCAGCCTTCTCTTTGTCCAGATCTTCAAGTGCTGCTTCAAAGTTCTTTTGCAAACTTTTTGAATCCATTATGATCTCCCTTAAGCTATTAGGATTTCTCTCCAAAGGATAATATATCTGATACCAATTGAGGTAATACTGAGAGGGGGTTTGAGTCAATATTACTGCACTTTAATTTAAACTTCTACCAATTATAAATAAACCATAACAATGCTGAAATGAAAAGAACATATAAGCACAACACATAACTCATGACACCATGATTTGTTCTTGAGGAAACCCTAGCCAAGGGAAAACCATGGTGGGGATGGCTCCCAAAACTATGCACTCAAATATTATATCCCTATTAGGAGATCTAACCCTGTTAGGAGCTGATTATTACATAGTAAATTTCCTTGTTAGAGGAATACAAAACCTTGTTAGGGGATACAAACACCTGGTTAAAGGTGGTGAGCATACAACTCTTACAATAAAAAATTGTCTCAAAGAGTTCTCCAAAAATGAATAATACAAGCACTTCATTTTCTTATATGGTTCCAGTTATAGCTCTTTCAAACATTGATCTTGTATCTTCTCTATTCTCTCAGATTAGAATCCATTAAATCATCATCACATCCATACCTATCACTTCTACAAAACACTCTATACTTATACAAAATCTTCCATCCAATCGACTTCACAAATACCATACAAAACATAAGAATAAATTATGTAAATGATAAACATAGAGTCAATGATCTTATATTACCAAAGTGTCAACAATATACTTCATCCATCTAACTTAGCATGTTACCATATCCACTATCCTTTGCTCAATCATCACAAATATTCATGTGCTCTATTATATTGATTCTTTGTCTTCACATACCTTCAGATCACTATATCTCACTGATATGATCACCAAAACACATGTGATCTTAACTGAAGCATATACATATCCCAAAATACCTTCTACTAACTTTTCAAGCCATAATACATCATACATTTGTTGATTGCTAAAGTTTTGTTGTCTATTAGTGTCTTAGACTTAGTCATTTTCTAGGCAATGTTGGTCGGTCATCACTACGACTGAGTCATCATATATAGTTTGAGTCATGTATAATGTACATTACTGAGTAGTAGTCACTGTCGAGTAAAAAAGTGGTCACCATCTACTTTAGTACTAGCTGAGTCAGCTTTTGTCGAGTTATGTAAAGAAGACAATGCCGAGCACCAGGATATAAAGAAAAGCGAATGCTGAGTGCCAAAGATATCTAATGCCGAGCATGTGAGAATTGGCATATGTGTTTGTTATGGCACAAACACTTATGTAAACCATTTTGGCTGACATTTATATGTGATTGGTTATTTTTTGAGGAAATCACGAAGGTGATTACACTCTTGTATTGTAATCATTAATTCCTATGTAACACATGGAACCAATCAGAATTAGGGAAAGGTTAAGCAACAAAAAGAGATAATCTAGATCGTAGATCTTAAATCTTGGAGAAAGTTAAGTGTCTATATAAGATGTGATCTAAACTCTAAAATGATGTAAGAGTGTGATAGAGAGAATATCTTCAGTACATAGAAGTATTTTGATAGAGTTTAGTGACTGAGTAGAATAGAGAAAAGCAGTGAAGAGAAGAATAGAGACATATTTGATAGATGAGATGAAATCTATATTGGAAGGAAAAGATTTTTAATCAGTATCATGGCACAAATCAAAGGATCAGGTACTAAGACATTTTAACAAGTGCATTAGGGTAAATCTTTTAATAGAGTAGTTTTGATAGACCTTAGTAAATCTCTTAACCGAGTGCTTGCTTAGTTGTAAGTCTTAAATCCTTTTGCAAGGTAGATTGTATAAGTCTCAAATATCTTAACATGGTAGATCATATTTTGCGATCAAATTTGTAGCCCTAATAGACAAACTTTATACTACAGTAGTGAAGATTTGTGGGTGTCATCCCCACCATAGTTTTACCTTTCAAGGGTTTCTAGATAACCAAAATCATTATTTTATACTTATTTTCTTGGGTGATGTTTAGCTTATTAGATCTATTATACTGTTGAGTTTTATGCTTATGCTTTGCAAGTTTCATTTATGTAAAAGTGGATAAATCAATGATATCTGATTCACCCCCCCCACCCCCGCCCTTCTCAGTATCACATTTTCCAATATATTTCCAACAATTGGGATAAGAGCTTTGGTCTCCTATAGAATTCTAACCACTTGTGAGATAAAGATCTTGAGATGGAGGTTTATAAGCTGGGAAAAATCATATTAGAAGATTGATATTCATCCTACATTACAACAACTTGAAGTAGCCAGAGGAGAACTAAAGAAATCATTAAGTAGAAGAAGAGAAATATCTATTCAAAAAAATGAAACACAATATCAAGAAGAAGATACTACTAGAATATTTGATAGCGGGAACTCTGTAGAAAGTGACAAAGCCATAAAAGAACTACTAGAGAAAAATAACATATTGAATGAGGACATAAAAAATCTAAAGAGAGAACAAGAAATTGTGTGATGTAGAAGTGTTTACCAAGGACAACCAGGAACTAGCAGATAAGCTACGACTAGATATTTGGTCTACTAGTCACTCATTGATCTTGGATGCAAGTTCCATCTCTATACATTATACCAGGCTTCTACATACTCAAGGGAGGTTAGCTGAGTTGATGGCTAATGATGGTAAGATAAGGGCTCTCTTATTCTCCATACAAGAAATATTAACACCTCATCTAGAGGCCATACAAAGAGATTTATCTATGACAAAGGAATTAGTTTAGAAAGATCCCTATCTTTCTATTGCCGAGAGCCTAGTTGACCTAGTTGTTGAGCTAGAGGTAAAGTTTGAGGTTTTGAAGATTGCAACATCCAGTTGGGACAACACATTGCATATGGTCATGCATCTTCAAAAACCTTTTTTGGACAACTATTTTAAGCTCCCTAAACCTGAAGAACTTCAAGTGACAAAAAAAAGGGGGAAATAGTAGTGACATGACATGTTATGTCACAAAGGAGGGAACAAAATTAGAGAGCAAAATCAGACTGAAGAAAGAAGAAATGAATGGTATGACATACTAAATTTTGTAAATGTGTATATGTATTCAAGTGTATGTCAAATAAGGAAGTCTTATATGTACAAATGTAAATATTTTTGTTTTGTAAGACCGAGTTATGTTTTAGAGGGATTATTATGTATATAGTTCCATTAGTACTAAGTACTCTTGTAAATGTAATGAAAATGTGATGGTGAAGTGTTTTTGCCACTAATGTCAAAGGGGGAGATTGTTGATCCCTAAAGTTTTGTTGTCTATTAGTGTCTTACACTTAGTCATTTTCTAGGAAATGTTGGTCGGTCATCACTGTAACCAAGTCATCATATACAGGTCGAGTCATGTATAATGTACATTTATTGAGGAGTAGTCACTGCCAAGTAAAATAGTGGTCACCAAGTACTTTTGTATCAGCTGAGTCATCTTTTTTTGAGTTATTTAAAGAAGAAAATGCCGAGTGTTAGCCCTCTTTTAGCACCTAAGTTTTAAAATTTTGAAAGTTTGTCCCATAAAATGTTTTCTTAAACTGTTTCAGTTTGTCATGGGTTTTATTGCTGATGATGTTTTTGTAAGGCTAAAGTTGTGAACAGACGGTGTTCCTAAGATTGCTTTGAATTTGAACTTTGAACCTCAAAATTCAAAGTTCAAAGTTCAAAGTTCAAAATATAGTTCAAGTTTTAAATTTCAAAGGACCTTTGGTTCAAGGTTCAAAATGAAAATTCACATGTGCAAATTCAAAGATTCAAGAGTCTCAAATTGATGCCATGTTTCAGTGATATGACTAGTCTCTTAGTAGTTTAGTGATTTAATTTCAGAGCTCCAGGTTGTGAGTTCGGGTATACAAAGATCATATCAAGTTCAAAAATCTAGATGTTGTAGATTTGATAGTCCAAGATCCAAAGTTGTGAATGCCCATGGAAAATGGATAATAGGAAACTCAATTGCAAGGAGGAACCTAGCCTCACTATGGTCCAAATAGAGGAAAGATGAAACCTCGATCTCCATCAAATTCCAAAATGACTCTACAATATGATTTTGAATCCCGGCATCAATTCTTAAACATCAATGTAGATAAATAGGCAATAAAAAGAGCTGACAGAGGTGACTATTGAATTTGATAAATAAGAGTAAAATCCAATTAAGACACCATGGATGGTTGTAATGGAGGCTCGAGATAGATTTTGAGGAGTCAGAAAAGACCAAAACAAAATAGAAGATGAACATGAGGATGGCTAGCCTAGTGGGAAGAGCCATTGTTTAGTAGGAAAAGTGACTGTCACTAATTATAAATGATGAAGCCCAAGTATAGAAGTTTGAAGATATTCACAATTCCCATTAGATCATTCATGAGGAGTGATGGTGTACACCAAATGCCTCAGAAATAGGGGAGATTGTAAACAAGCAGTGAACATGCAGGTAGATTGTCCCAAAATGTTATCAAAACCAAACTTCAAACATGGTGGAAGATCCAAGAAAGGTCATTGGTGTAAGGACATGTATTGTTAAATGTAAAGAAATATGTGTTAATGAAAAGGCCGAACCTCCTCTGATGAAGACAAAGTATTTAATACCTCATTTTCCAAAAAATGATAAACACAATTTTCAATAAAGATGCATGAATTTTGCACTCAAAAGGTCAAAGAACAAATCATTTGACACATAGTCATAATGACACTCATCAAATAATTATGCCCATTCATTAAAAAAAATATCACGGGTACAATGAGTTGCAAAAAATTTGGAAGATCAATAAATATGAGTAATTTTATGAGAAGTCAGAAAGTCTTAAAGGAGGAATTTGATTGGAAATCTAATAAAGATTTTAATACTTTATTCCTTCATGTTCAAATAGAAAGTGAGGAAAGAATCAGTTATGAAACTGAAAAAGTTACCAGGAGAAACTGAACAGTTGCTAGAGAATGCTATTTATTGTAAACTCTTTTCTTGTACAAGGGCTCTTTTTTTTCTAGGAGTTAGTCGGCTATAGGGGGGAAAGAATTATTTTTTGATTTTAACAGGGGATAGGTGAATGAGTTTAAATTTCTGTATTTCAATTGTATTTGTAGGGATAGGTAAATCTTGTGGTTTTCTATTATGCGTTTATAATAAATATAGGTTGTGTTTATCAGATCTTGTGGTCTGAGGATATAATTCTTGGATTGGAATGAATCATTTTGTAATTCCTTTCACATTTTAGATGCAGTCCTGGATTGTCATTTATGGTTTATAGAATAGAATGTTACTCTCTCTCATTTTGCTTTGTGATATTGAAAGGTTAACCAGGCAAGTCTTGTGGTGTCCTGCCTTCTTTCCATCTAATTTAAGTTATCAAGTCTTATAATCACATTCATTTCATGTTTAAGGATGAATGTTAAGAAAACTTTTGTATCTTTAGGTTAAAGATACGCTCTATTATCTAATTCATTGAATATATTTTCATGAGGGAGTTGTACCTCTTAATTTAGAGGAGGGTTATCAACCAATGATAACTCATCCAACTGTTAGTTTATTTTATCTTCTTATTTTGGGCATTTGAGGGTCATTTATAAGTTGTTTTCAAGAAGATAAATCTATTTACTAACACCGACCACTAGGATATAAAGAATAGTGAATGTTGAGTGCCAAAGATATCTAATGTTGAGCATGCAAGAATTGACATATGTGTTTGTTATGGCACAAACACTTAGGTAAACCATTTTGGCTAACATTTATATTTCATTTGTTGTTTGTTGAGGAAATTAGGGAGGTGATTATGCTCTTGGATTATAATAATTAATCCCTATGTAGCACATGGAACCAATCAGAATTACGGAAAGGTTAAGTGGTAAAAAGAGAAAATCTAGATTGTAGATCTTAAATCTTGGAGAAAGTTAAGTGTCTATATAAGATGTGATCAGAACCCTAAAATGATGTAAGAGCATGATACAGAGAATATCTTTAGTACAGAGAAGTATTCTGATAGAGTTCAGTGACCGAGTAGAACAGAGAAAAGAAATGAAGAGAAGAACATAGACATATTTGATAGATGAGATCAAATCTATACTAGAAGGAGAAGATTTGTAATCAACATCATAGTGCAAAATGAAGGATTAGGTACTAAGACATTTTAACAGAGTGGTTTTGATAGACCTTAGTAAATCTCTTAACCGGGTGCTTACTTAGTTGTAAGTCTTAAATCCTTTTGCAATGTAGATTGTATAAGTCTCAAAGCTCTTAACAAGGAGGACCCCTCATATGGTAGATCATATTTTTTGATCAAATTAATAGGAAAACTTTATACTACAGTAGTAAAGATTTGTGAGTGTCATCCCCACCCCAATTTTATCTTTCAAGGGTTTTTGGGTAACCAAAATCATTGTGTTATGCTTATTTTCATGGGTGATGTTTATCTTATTAGATCTATTATACTATTGAGTTTTATGCTTATTCTATTCAAGTTTCATTTATGTAAAAGGGGATAAATCGATGATATCTGATTCACCCCCCCCCATCTTATCATCACATTTTCCAATAGATTTACAATAGCAGTGTCATCGCTAACCAAAACTATACCATAGTACACTATTATCCTAATTCTATACTTAGTCATTTTCATCAATGTGACTCTAGTACCAAAACTCTCTGCATGTGATTACTCTAGCATAAGTGTTTCCATAAATGACAACCTTTAAGTGATCCCTAGTGCCCCTAAACAACACTTGCCAACATCACCTAGTGTCAAATATTTAAAAGTTTTTGGTGATAGATGCTATATCAAAAGAGATGATTTCACTAGCAAGTTTGATCCTTAGAGTGACAAAAGTATTTTCTTAGGATATTATACTAAAAGAAAGGCCTATAAGTGTTTCAATAAAAGTACTAACAAGATGGTTGAAAGTGAAAATGTGAAGGTAGATGAATATATAGAGAAATTTGATGAAACAAGAAAGCAAGAACTAGAAAATGATCAAGAATTTATGTATGTGCAAGAGCAAGAGAGAGAATCTATTGAATAAGAAAATGAAGATGAAGTGGTTCAACCGGTGGAAGAAGAAGAAGAACAAGCACCTAGACCTAAACTAGTTATTCCAAGGTATGTAAAATTGAATCATTCTACTGATCAGATTATTGATGATAAAGATGCTAGAGTGCAAACTAGAAGGATGATCAGAGAAAGTGCATATATGATTTCAATGTTTGAGCCTAAAACTATGAGGGTAGCCTTGAAGATTGAATATTGTAAAGAGGAAATGGAAGAACTTGATCAGATTGAGAAGAATGACACATGGATACTTGTTCCTAAACTAGGAGACAATAATGTGATTGGTACAAAGTGGTTTTTTAGGAACAAACTGAATGAAGATGGAGAAGTAGCTTGTAATAAGGAAAGACTTGTGTGTAAGGGATATGCATAAGAGGAAGGAATGGACTATGGAGATACATTTTCTCCTGTGGCAAGACTTGAAGGGGTAATAATTTTACTTTCTTATGCTACCTATAAGAAGTTTAAAGTTTTTCAAATGGATGTTGAATCTACTTTTCTCAATGGAATTCTTGAAGAAGATGTTTGCATAGAACAAAAAACTAGATTTGCATTGAAAAAGGATAAGGACATGGTGTGAAAGTTGCAAAAGGAATTGTATGGATTGAAACAAGCACCTAGAGAATGGTATGGAATATTTCACTCTTATCTCATGAAGATTGATTTCATAAGAACAAGTGAAGATAGCAATGTGTACTTGAAGGTTGAAGGCACTGATAAGACACTATTAGCTAAAGTGATTGTAGATGATATAATATTTGGAGGATATGATGAAATGAGTTTGGAATTTTCTGAGGAGATGAAGAATAAATTTAAGATGTCAATGATATGAGAAATTAAGTTCTTTATTGGATTTTAGATCTCATAATTAAATGATGGTATCTATATTAGTCAGTCCAAGTACATAAAGGAAGTACGAAAGACTTTTGGAATGGAAGAATCCAAGCTAGTTCAAACCCCCATGGTGATAGGATGCAAGCTATCTAAGGATGATGAGTCAAGTGTGGTGGATGAAACTCTATATATATACATGGTTGGTAAGTTGCATTATGTTGTTCATAGTAAACCAAAAAATAAAAAGTTAGAATAGTAGCCAAATTTCAAGGTAATCCTAAGGAATCTCACATCATAGTAGTGAAAAGGATATTTAGGTACTTGAAAGGGACATAAGACTATGGTCTTTGGCATGATCACAGAGGTGATTTCTCTTTGAGTGTTGTTATTGATGCAGATTAGGAAGTAAACATTGATGATAGAAAGAGTATAAGTGGAGGAACATTATTTATAGGAAGAATACTTGTGTCATGGACAAGTAAGAATCAAAATTTCATCTCACAATCAACTGTAGAAGTTGAGTATGTAGCAGAAGCTACCCATTGTACACAAATAGAATGGATGAGCATATCCCATAAGGCATTAGAGAGAAGGTAACTAAACTCATGACTATATTACATGATAATACAAGTGCAATAAAAAATTCAAAGAACTTGGTAATTCATTCTAAGACAAATCATATTGCAGTCAAGTATCATTTCTTAAGATAGAAAGTGTAGGAAAAGGTATTCAAGTTAGAGTATGTGCCAACCAAGGAGTGACTAGTAGATATATTGACTAAGCCATTACCTAAGGATACTTTTGAGTATTTGAAAGGTATGTTAGGGGATATTTACCAACCTAAATAGAACTAAGATGTTTTTTTAAGAATCAATCTAGTGGACTCATTGAATATCATTCACTACTGGGTTGATGTTAAAGGGGACTACTCCTTAGGAGGGACAGTCAGGGGAAAAGGAAGTTCTTGCAGTAGTAGGTGACATATGTGGTGGATTTGAAATTATTGTCAAAGGGGAAGAAGATAAAAGAAGTTATGTAGTGGGGAGAAGATTACCAAAAGGATCAAATGAAGTCACAAGGGCAGAAGGCTAGGAAGATTGAGACAAGAAGTTTGGTAGATCAACTAAGGGAGAGATATTATTATCAGATCAATGTGGTGTTGATGTGGTGTTACCATTAATACCAAAGGGGGAGATTATTGGAATAAATGATGTTGATATTTTTGAGTGTCTATTAGTACATGTTTGGAGAAAGAAATATTAATTATTGTGTTGTCATTAATGTCAACTAAGTACTATGTTGGTTGAAAGTGATTCAATAAGTTTTTGAGTTGTTGAATCCAATGTGTGGTGAGTATGTGAAGAAATTGGAGTGTAAAATTGTTGTTGGAGACTCAGGACTGTCTCTAGATGCATGTTGTATGATCACACATGATGGAAAGTAGGATAAAGATATTTATGATCAATTGAAGTGCATTAGGGATGATAGGAGAATAGACAATGACATATAATGAATGATTTAATTGTTCTATCAAATCAATATGGATTCAAGTGTTATGGTTGTGATATTTTTATCTTGACAAGGATATGTTATTGATATTATAATTTTAGGTTCATTGGTGTACCATAAGGCATAGTTTCAAAGGAAAAATATCATTCTTTGGAAGTCAATAAAATGTTTTGAACAGATTTGAACAATTGATGTTAGATTAATGAGCGGTGATGATGTGATCAATTGTGGTGGATCTCTTTGTGATCCATGTGGTATGGTGACATGAAATAATAGATTTGTAATTATGATTTGATGTTGCATTGTTTGAGGTGATCAAATCTATCAAGTTTTGGAAGCATGTTGGAGAAGTCAAATACGGTTTGACTATTATTATTTCAAATTGATGTGCGACGAATCTTGAGGCTAACCTGAATTTGTAATTGAATATTCTAGATTAATAATGCATTTTAGGGGTCAAGGATCAAGCTTGAATGATTTAAATTAAAATTTAATAGTTTTTTAAGTCACCTAATTCTCTAATGAACATGTAATGTATTTATGTAAATCAATGAATTATGCAAGTGTAGATTGTGGATGTAAAGGTGTGGTCAAGTTGTTGTCACTAGGGATTGCACCTGAGTATGGATAAGTGTAGAACCTAGCAATCCCGTGAAACATGGGACTATTCTCAGGATGTGGGTAACCTATTCGAGAATAGTAATCCGGATTAAGGGTCAGCTTCCCTTTGAATCACATGAAACTTAACTAAACTTTGAAGGAAAAGGGAGAGAGAGTGCATGAAACTGAAACTAAAACTAGGTGATACACCGAACTTTGATAGATCCACAAACTGAAAACAAACTCACAATATGATTCAGAACATAACCTGAGCATCACAACTTCTCCCTAATCTGATTTTTCCCTTAGAAATAACTAGGTGCTGGTTGTAAATGAGGAGGGAAAATGAATTCCACAAACCCAAATACTTTCAAATGCAAATAGATTGAGACTTTAGGAAATAAAAGTGCTTATGAGCATCTAAATGAACAAAATATCAAGTAAAGGACTAACTTTCATCATATTACATGACATAAAATCCACCAAAACAACTCACAAAACTATAGGAATAAAAAGGACAATTCATATAAACTGAATTGAAGGGAGCCAAAATATAGCTTGCTTCTCTAGAGCTACAAGCATTCATCTCCAAGAAAGAGAGAATGAAGAACTAACCTCAATCACCTAAGTGAGAGGTATAAAAAGAAAAACCCATAGGGACTTGCATGAAACTCCCCCTCTCCTAAAAATGGAAAAACCCATAAATAGGCCCATGAATGCCTTCTCAACTCGGATGCCCAATTCCCAAGTTCTTAGGGGTAGCAAAAAAAGTGGGGTGCCCAAAAAAGGATGGTCAAAGAAATGACCCTACCCACTAAGTCATGCATCATAATAAAATTCTAACAATGACTTATAAAATGTCATTTGTCAGAATTTACAATAACATTCTTGCAATGAATTTTCTACATTTAAAATTTAAACCCCCCCCTATGCCAAATAAAAGTGGATTTTAACATACTTTAAAAAATGTTCTCAACCCAATATTTAAAAGGGGGAAACATATTTTAAAAAGTATTTCATTTTAATAAATCCATCTATGCTAAAAAACATGGATAGATAGCAAAAATAAAATGGCTAATAGAACTCAACCGTACAAAACAGGAGAAACAATCAAATAGACCATTATATCAAAAGCCTACCACTGGCATTTAGATTTTCACATCCTGACATTTTGCAAGTTCCTATTCCTAACACTAGCACTCTCCTCTGATCCTTGACTTGGATTTGGAAACAACAGTCTTCTTCCTCTCGGCATATTGATTGAGGTATGATTCATGATTTTCTTCCACATTTCATTTCTTGGAAATCTCCCATTTCGAGGGCACTGTTAGCCATTCTGTGTTCTTCATTTCATATTGGTTGTGTGCTTGGCTCCATCGAGGGCATTGTGATGGAAAATTTATTTGGATCTGTTCCTCGCACTAGCATTGCATCCCCTATGAGTGTATATTCATTCTCATGCATATGGCACTCACAGTGTGTGCTCACTGTTGTTGATCCTCAACCATTTCATTTCTTTTTCGAGCTAGGGCACGGTACTGGCATTGTGCATTTGGAATTATCTGTATTTGATTTAATGACCTTCATTTTGGGCATCACAGTATCTATTTCATTTTGCATAGTAGTGAATTGATATTATTGTAACCCTCTACACCATGTACCAGTACTTTCTTTGTGAAAAACTAGGGTATCATTACCTTTTAATGCCGGCTAGGGCATGAGCATATGTACATTTTTTATTCACTGGTCAGGGCCGAGAGCTATATATTTCTTCCTCACCACTATGTTCATTCTTGTCTTGATCATGACCTATGAGTAATGTTAGAGAAACATGCATGGTGTAGCTATCCTGATGAATAGTCCATGAGCTAGGGTATGGTATTTAGTCACACTTGATCATGCCACTTTTGATTTTCCTATTGCAAATCATGATGTTTGATATCACTACTCATTGTTTTGAATTGATGACTAGTACCATGCATTTGGAATTGTATTGTGGCAATACTACTATTCTGGAGCCCATGAGAGTCCATGAGATGGCTAATGTAATGTAATTTTCTGTTGTTTTAACACCTGCAAGCTTATTGCATAGCATCTTGCCAATGGTGTCTATACCCTGCAATAGGCTTGATGCATGCTTGTGAGCCACTTCACTTGTGCTCATTATGTATCATTACCTTAGGGCTCAGGCTGGCACCATCTGTGAAGAATGGACATGCTATGTTGCAGTTTGTGCCCTCTTCCTCACTGCTTCTCCTTCATGATACGCATCTTGTGAGTCCCTCTAGGGCATCATTCTTTCCATACTATGATATGTTCATTAGCTCAAGAGCCCACTATCCAATCATGGGTGGTATCAGTTTTGATGCTATGCATTACACACAACCCTCCATGGCACCATCTCATTGAGTTCATGATACGTTCTTATTGTATGGTGTTATGTATTGGTGACACTACATGCTACGTTGCTATTGTAAACTTAACCCGCTGATCTGTAACTACCCTAGTTACCTTATTTGGTGAAGACACTAGTTCATGAGCCTGATTTGTATGCTATTAGAGCATGTCATTGCTCTTCATTTGTAGTCCATTGTATATGACAGCATGTTAGAATCATAGGCCACACATTTCTTAATATTTACAGTTTTGTTTCTACTCTTGCACTGCTCATGAGCTTGATTGTAGCCTATTCATTACACGTGGTTGTTGATGTGTGCTTAATGTTTCGTTGGCATCATTGCTCTGATTATTGATGTTGTTTGTCATATTGTGCCTTCTACTCTTTTCCTATAAAAGTTTAGGCTTGCCCATGAGCTATGGTGCCATGCCATAATGCCTCACTATCTTGGCCTATGGTTCATGACCCTGGGACAAGGGGTACCCATTGTTGTGAAATCACTCCCCTATTTGTCTCTCTCTTCAAATTATATTACTATTTCTCTCATTTAGATATGTTCAAAAGGATCATGAGCCATAACATTTTTGGTTGAATTATTGCATAACACTTACTGTTTCATCAACACTGAGATGCTATAGCCTTTTGTGTTTGATTTGCAACCTGCTATTGATGTCTTGGGATCAAGCCTACTAATTTTGTGATGTTGTTACAATATTATTGAAACTCTTATGCTATGATCAATAATATGGTATTGATGCTTGGACCACCAATCTCATATCCACTGTTGGCACATTTGTTGATGCTTTCTACTTGCATGGATGATCACTGTCGATCCTAAATAAGATGTACACACTGATGCTCAATGATACACATAATTATGTCCCATGCTTGTAAGGCACTAGATTTTTACATGATCTAAGGCACTGTCTATAATTTGCATGTTTGTCCATTGAATGGCATTATCAAAACACTATAACATACTAGATGAAATCACCATTATAGGATCCTGCCATGACACTATGCTATCATTCCATCATTTGCAGTATTTTGTTTAGCCTTGAGATGCAGATTTAAATACACCTATGCTGTAATGTACCCTTCCTTAGTACATAGATTTTTTGTACCTTTACAATGTTGATGATATATGACATTCTTTGTAATCCCTTCTATTGCCAGAGTTTTGATCATGCTTCATTATTTTCTTTTGTGATCTCTTGAGTGTCCTATTGACATTGCATCATTCACTAGATGTTTCCCTATTGGTCATGGGTGTTCTTGCCCTATCATGTAGCCATTGCCAAGGAAATGAGGTTTTCTTGGCATCGACTACATCACAGGTCAAGGTTGTTCATCTACACATGGAACAAACACATTAGTGAAAACAATGGTATTTCTTTTATTTCGAGAGCCTCTTTTATGCACATGTCCTGAGCACAGCCCATGTCAGAGGTGTATGGTTGAGTGCATCTATGCGTGCTTGTAGATACTCTGAAACCAGACATTGTTTAGATTGATTGGATCTAACCCACTTCTCTCCTCTTATCTGCAGGTTCGAGATCACAGGAGAACACTAGGAACACCATGGAGATAGGCTCATTACTAGACAATGTCTAGTACCCATGTATCTATGCTCATTAAATATGTATATTTGCAATCATTTATGCAATTCTAGCAATGGCTATGCTCACAACATTTGTAAGCCTCTGATAGATTTTATTTTTAATTCTTTCCTTCTTGTACATCATTCTTAACATTGATATATGCACATGTAATCTTAGATGCAGCTCATTTTCTTTCCTATCACGTAGTTTGCAAATGAAATGAACACAAATATTAAGCAAGATCACCTAATAACACAAACTAGGGTACTGTAGCTTCATCTAGTAATTAGGTCACCAAAGATGAGTAAAATAATGGTAACACAAGTGAAGAGTGAAGATTGTTTGTAAGAGAAGTAATGTTTGTGCTTAATTGAATATGAACAAGGAAAGGAGAAGTGCTACACCTAGATCATTGTACTTGTTTACTCCTAATAGCTTTTGTAAGGTGGAAAAAGGTGGAATAGGGGGTTGGAACAATGCACTTAATAGAGACCCTAAACCAATATTTACCACTAACATATAAATTTAATGATAAGTAATATAGACCTAGAAATGATTGTAAGGAAAATGAAATAAAGTACATACCTCATTACATAGATGATCTGAAAATACCTATTTTTTGATGTCTATACTGAGTTTTTGGAAATTTTGCAACCAGATCTAGGACAAGAACATAGAGATAGAGAAAACCCAAAAATCTTTTCCTTTTTTGGGTCAGGTCAACCTTGACCCCTTTATGTCGAACTTGACCTACACTTCTCCAATAGAAATTATGTTTGTGGATCCCAAAAGTTTACTGAAAAGGGTATCTAGATATGCTCTACAACTCCTAAAAAAATGATTGTAGATATCTGAAAATGGTGTTTTTGGGTGGCTATATAGGTTTTTTCCTTAGTTAAACCCCCATTTTGGTGATCTCCACATATGTGTGTGTGTTTCTCATAGGAAGAGCTTTGAATGTGCAATGCCAAGATCTAATCCTCTAGATTGAAACCCTAGCATGAATTGAAATGAGAGAGTAATGCATAGATTTGAATATGATAAAGAAAGCATACCAAGCCCCCATAGCTAAATTACTCCTACTGAACTCACAATCTTTAATTGCTACCCCATGATTGTATCTTTTGAATGCTTGAATGTTGAAAATGGTAGATCAAGGAAGAAGGAATCTTTCTTGCTCCAAATGAATGTCCACAATAGCTTGTCCACAAAATTCTTTCTTGCATCAAGGCATCGTCAATATATCTTGTTCTTCTATATCATCCTCTTGCAATCTTGCATCATTATCTCCTCATCATCACCTCTTTCTTATTCCTTGAAGTCGGTTGATCACTTGATGGAAAATGAAGGCAAAAGAGAGTGTTTATATAGAGATTTAAAGGCAAGGCTCCTCAAGAAATGTAAGGGCCCCTAATTCAAATTTCACCTTGAATTATGGTCCAATCACAATAGTCAAATAAGGAGAAAAAAATAATAAATGAATTTTTAGTAAAAACCCTTTCGCATTTGGATCTAAAGGCCTGCTATTAATTTTGGGATCTGAAATGATCAAAATTTGGAAAGGGGAACCAAAACCTGACAAGGGTAAAGATCAACCTCAACCCTGACCCAAAGTTTTAGGCCCAGTCAACATTGAAAATAGGGAAGTTTCTAGATCGACCAGATACTTGGAATGATGGGAAAACATAATAGAATATTGGGAAAGGGCCCAGAGGCCTAGGAGAGATGTGATGAAGGCTAGGAGGACCAATACCTAGGTCCTACCTATAAAATATAGCCATAAAGAAGGAAATCAAGGAGAATCCCTAGGATCCTAACCCTAATTTCACCTTGAAATGAAGAATCAAGTGCAAATGCATCCTAAATAAAAATCTATCATGAAAATGCACTAAATGAGGGTGCTAAACCTACCAAAATGGAAGTGCTTCCATTTCAAGATGATACTTTTATCCCCTACTTTATCTTATATATGTCATTGCATGAATATGCAAGCTAAAGTAAGAAAACATTATAATAAATAAAAAGGATATAACCAAGTCCTCAATGTAGAGATCCTACAAAAAATTGTTAGTACTCACAACCTACCACACACAAGGTTAATGAAAATCCATAAATCACCTAAGATTTACTAAAATAAAATTGAGAAGTGCATAGATCCCCTTATGCCCCCTATTTTGGCTTTCTACTTCTGAAGGGTGAAACAGGGTGATAAGGATAGCCTTACACACTAGATATGCATTTTGTTGAGAAGATCCTTTTCCTAAACTAATTATAAGGATTCCTATCCTTCCTAAAATGATTCAAGTAGTTTAGTATCTGAATCATGATTACAACACCATTGATGGCATTGAAAATGGAGTTATTGAACTCAAGTTATGATGAAAAGAGTGAATGTCTATCTAAATGCATATGAAGGGAAATTCAAATTTAACATAAATAAACCCTAATAATCCCTAACAAAAACCCTAATAAAAACCCTATTTTCAAACTATAAATAAGGGAAGAGAACTCATACCTACTAATTCTTACCATTTGGAGATTCGAAGAGACAAACAAGAATTCTGAGAAGAGAAGAACTTCGAGCAAACAGTGCATGGCTTCCAGACAACTGCTTCCTAAGGTAAGTTTGTTGTTGATTTTTGTAATCTCAAATTCTTTTTTTTATAGGAAAGGTCAACCCTGACCCTTAAAGGTCAACCTTGACCCAGTTATGTTGACCTTGACCCTTAAAGGTTTACATGAACTGGGAAGGTCTACACCTATTCTAGAGTGAGGTCCGCCTTGACCCAAAATGGTCGACCTTAACTCGTGAAAGTCAACCTTGACCCAGGGAGGTCAAACTCAACCTAACAAAGGTCAACCTTGACCTAGTCAAGTTGGATTTATATTTTTTTGATTCTATAGTGCTGATATGATGTCTGTTTGTGCTTACATGACTTGGTTCATCTCTACGAGTGCCCCTTTGGAGGGCCACTACTGATTATTAGAGAGAGACTATCTAAGCTGAGTGGGGATGAGATACAGCTATTGAGAGACATAAGAATGTACTAGGTAATAGTCCTACCATAGATGAGACTCCATTTATCCATGTTATCAGCTCTTATAGAGAGGTTAGATGAGGACACATGTTCCTTTCATCTTCGCTTACGTGAGATCACGGTGACACTGGAGGATGTATACAACATCCTACAACTTCCAGTCCAAGGTGAGCCTATTAGACCAAGAGTACAATGGGGTCTTGATGATATCCACATAGATGCATAGTGTTTCTTAGGATGGGTTCCACAGATGTGAACCTGAGCAGATTAGATCACTCTATCAGCCATACTGGCAGGTTTGACACCCTTGGTACGGAGGTTTATGCTATGTATACTTTCCTTGGTTGTAGTACCCAACACAAAGGGTACAGTATTTCTAACACTTTTCACCCATCTTGTACAAAGGATGGAGAGTGATAGGACTATCTTCATATGGCATCACAACATGCTAGCCCGCTTATACCACGAGATATGTTAGTTGGTGAGATGTCAACAAGAGAGTCTCATAGGATGCACACTTTTGTAGATTTGGTTGTTTGAGCACTTCACATTTACACAACCACAGGGTATTCTTGTGATGGTAGATGCTAGCACACTGAGATCCTTTTCTTATCCACTTAGAGACGTATGGTAGCATGGAGATATCCTCTATTGGAGGGTATGTCTAGACCATGTTCCAAGCATAGATGTGATATAAAGATCATATTGTCGCATGACAGAGTGGCCAGATACACAACACCAGATGAGGCACTCATAGAAGCACAAGCTACTAGAGGGTCATCAGAGTTGCATAGTGATACCATACTATTATGACCAAGTGATGAGATAATTTGGTCTTATATAGTAGGTTACTAGAGTAGTACCTTGGTACACACATCTGACGAGGTATTATCAGAGACCTGATGCTATATGTTAGGCATCATTAGTAGACATTGTAGGTAGTGAGAAAACTAAGAAAGAGGAAATAGAGGTAGACCCAGATGTGGCTTATTCAAGCATCAGTAGAGACTACATCAGATACTGGAGTCTAAAGGGAACATAGCCCATCTTCCCTAATGACTATCCCACATGTGATCCAGGCCTTTTAGAGAGGACACACTAAGATGGTGGCATACCAGAGGAGGAGGGGGAGGCCATCTCCATGGGAGACCCCATGGAGGAGGATAGAATAGATGAGAGAGCTGATGAGATGCCCCCAGCCAATAGTATCGATGTAGATGTGCATGTTTTTCATGCATCACCACTAAGATCACAACGAACTCCACACACCCATACAAAAACACTACCTTTGAGACCTAGACATAATGAGCATGGAGAGAGTAGTCACTCCATGCCCCCACCATCTAGACCCTTCAGTGATCCCTAGGAGGGAGATCTAGGTATAAACATGCATTTGATTTGAAAATTTAACTTTATTTGTGAAGAAAAAAGTACTAAAAGATAAATATGTTTCCATTCTGCAGCTAGTGTGGTGGAGTGGAGGAGTTTTGTATCTAAGGTCCTGAAGGATACATTTCTTTCCTACTAACTACTAGCTAGCGAGAAAGAGTTTCCCATTGGTCACAGAGATCCTGGTAGGCATGTTGATATCTTTGTGTGTGTCTAGCAAGAGATGAGGTTGTGTAGAGAGAGAGAAGAGAGGCTGATGGCTAACCTATGGAGATCATAGGACCACATATATGAGTTGAGCATATCGAGGAGCCACTCACAGACTGCCAGACATAGAGCTATCTCTTCTCATCATAGATCAGAGAGATCTAGGAGCCATCGACCATCAGAGCATGGAGATAGACAGAGTGATAGATAGGGCCTTGTGCCACATATGTATCAAACTCAAGAGAATTTATAAATGAAAAACTCTGTTTACTAGTTAGTTTTGTGTTTGATTACTATATTTTCATCAATAACATAAAAGTTAACAGAAAGAAAGAAAATGTATATATGTATTAAAATGTAATTTTCTAAAATAACATAACCTATAAAACAAACATAACTATTTTATAAGGAATACACAAATACACAAGGAAAAAAAGATGCACTAGGGATAGTAACATTTGAGATGCATAATATTGATAGGTTCTTGAAAAGGAACACCATCCATACCAGCAATTTTGTAAGCACCTGAACCAAAGTCCTCAATTACAACAAAAGGTCCAAGCCAATTAGGGATAAACTTTCCTTTTTCACTAGGTAAACCATTCACATTTCTTTGATTCTCGTATAATACTAAATCACCCACTAAAAATGCTCATTCAATTACCTTATGATTATATTGCTTCTGAAGTGATTTATGATAAGCCTTTATATGTTCCAAAGTGTTTATTCATTGTTCATCCAACATTTCTAATTATTGTAATCGTTGTTCTTGAAATGTATCTTTGTTAATTATCCCATAAAATGAAACACGTACAAAAGGTATTTCCAATTCCAAAGGCATAATAGCATCAGTACCATAGACAAGATTATAAGGAGAAGTACTAGTGGTAGTATGAACACTAGTCCTCTAAGGCCATAAAGCATAGGTAAGTTGGGTGTACCAATCTTTCGCATGCTTATTAACTATTTTCCTTAGAATTTGTTCAAATGAATTTATTTGATGATTCAACTTGACCATTAGATTGAGAATAATAAGGAGTCAAAATTCTATGTTGAATTTGATATTGTTCCAAGAATTTCGTGACTTCTTTATTCTTAAAAGAGGTACCATTATCTGAAACTATCATCAAAGGAATACCAAATCGTGTTATAATATTATTAAGGATGAAATCACAAATAACATCCGCAGTAGTTGAACGGAGAGGGATAGCTTCCACCCACTTCATAAAGTAATCTATAGCTATTAGGATGTATGTATGTCCTTGAGAAGAAGCTGGTGAGTTTTTTCCAATAAGATCAAAACCCCAAATACTAAAAGGCCATGGAGCAACTTGATTACGAAGCTCATGAGCAAGAGAATGAATCAAATTACTATGTTGCTGACATTAAGGACATTTCTTAACAAACATGAAAGAATCTTGTTCTGTTGTTTTCCAATAATATCCCATTCTAAGAAGTTTATTGACTAAAGATTTTCCACCAAAATGTCCCCCACAAGAACCAGAATGAGCTTCTGCCAAAGCTACTAGAATTTTGGTTCTACCAAGACATCTTAATAGTAAACCCTCATAAGAGCATTTGTAAAGTGTATCTCCTAAAATGATGTAATGCATTGCAAGCTTCCTAATATGATTACGCATGTTCCTTGTTGCCAATTCAGGTAAAGTACCATGTTTCAAAAAATGAAAGATATGAGAATACCATTCATCCAAATGCAAATTGAAACAATCAGAGGTAATCTTATTGGAAATTGCAAGGCTTTTAAGAGTATGTATAGTAAATTAAATTTTTTTAGCATTTTTCTCAAGATAAACCAAAGAAGTTACATTTTCCATGGCATCTGCATGTTGATTATCTTTCATAGGTAAAGTTTGAATAGTATAAGAAGAGAATTGTGAAAGAACATCAAGAGCCAAATCTCTATATTATGTCATTTTATCATTCTTAGTCTGATAACCTCATTTAATCTATTCTATAATCAATTGTGAGTCTCCATAAATTTCCAAATTTTAATGTTAAGGGATGAAGCTTCTCGTAAGCTAGCTATAAGAGCTTCATACTCCACAATATTTTTAGTACAGGGAAAATTCAATTTATATGATAGATGGATCAAATTTTTTTTAGGAGGGATCAAGATAATACCAACACCAAAGCCTTTCTTACATCTAGATCCATCAAAATATAACTCCTAGACATCATCATGTTTAATAGCTAGAATATTTTCATCGGGTAATTATATTGAAGTAACACATGTATTAGAATGAGGACAAGGAGCTTCAGCCAAATAATCTATTAAAGCTTTTCATTTAATCCACTTTTGAGAAATGAAATTAAGATAAAATTCTGTAAGTAACATCACCCACTTTGCAAGATGGCCAGAGAGGTCATTTTTTGAGAAAAGATGTTTTAAAGGATCAAATTTAACAATCACATTAACTTCAGCATTTAAGAGATAATGCCTGAGTTTCTGACAAGCATTAACCAGAACTAAACATCATCTTTCCAAATCTATATATCTTGTTTCATAATTGAGTAAAGTCTGACTAATGTAGTACACATCTCTTTCTTTACTGTCACTATCATACTGAGCCAACAATGCACTCACCACTTTCAGAGTAGCTAAAGTATACAGATAAAAGGTTTTATCAAATTGAGCGGGTTACAAAATAGGAGGATTGGTGAGATACTCCTTAAATTTCTCAAAGGATTGTTTACACTCATCATTCCAAGAGAAAGTGGTATCCTTTATTAGAAAGGAAGTAAAAGGAACGGTTCTATCAGCTAAGTTGGAAACAAAGTGACAAATAGCTTGATTTTTTCCTTGTAAACTTTGTAACTGAGAAATATTCTTAGGAGGAGGCATATTAACAATAGCTTCAATCTTTTCAGTATCTATCTCTATGCCTCTCTTAGAGATTATAAACCCTAATAATTTACCAGAATCAACTCCAAAGACACATTTCTTAGGATTCAACCTCATATTGTAACTTCTAATTTCCTTTAAAATATCTGTCATAAAATACTAACATGATCTTCTCTTTGTATAGATTTTTCCAAGATATCATCCACATAATCCTCCAGAATCTTATGAATGTAATCATGAAAAATCAAAGTCATAGCTTGTTGATAAGTTTCTCCCACATTTTTTAATCCAAAAGGCATCATGACCCAACAAAAATTTCCCGAAGGTGTTATAAATGTGGTCTTAAATTGAGCTTCAGGAGGAATAAAAATTTGATTATAGCCAGAAAAATCATCCATAAAAGATAATAAAGCATGACCCACTATTGAATCCAAAATCATATCAATATTAGGTAATGGGAAGGCATCTTTTAAGGATGCTTTATTTAAATCTCTATTAAAGTCAGTACATATCCTTATCTTATTTTCTCCTTTTGAAATGGGCACAATACTTGAAATCTAGTCTTAGTAATCAATAGAGAGGATGAATCCAGCATCCAATAATATTTCAATTTTATCCTTAACTAATAAAGCAATGCATGGATTCATCTTTCAAATTTTCTGCTTCACAAGTTTAACATTTGGTTTGAGAAAAATTTTGTTAGTAAAAATCTTAGAATCTATACTCGACATATCTAAATATGTCCAAGCAAAATATCCTTAAATTCAAGTAAAAGGGAAACCAACTGATCACGTTCATTTTGATTCAAACATTTCCCAATTTTTATCATCTTCTCAAAGTCGTTTTCATCCATTTGAACCTCATCAGTCTCAGTTATTAACAAATTACTTTGTATTAGAGAATCTATTGGTAGAGAAGAAATATTATGTCCATCATGTTCTCCAAAATAAGCTTTTGTATTTAGACAATAAGGCTTCTGTTATTTATGATGAAACGTAGGTAAATCCTCATAAACTGCTAAAAAGTTTGCTAAGGCTTCATCTTCAGGAAAAAAATTGAAGATAGGTTTTTGATTCATGTCAAGGAGGAGCGGGTTAACCAACTTCAAATGTCCACCACAGATATGATTAACATTGAGAGGAAAAGCTGATGGTTGTTTGTAAGGATAGAACCCCAATCCATATGTATAATCATAAATTTTTTTTTCCAAAGGTACTAGTATACCTTGTTCGTATTTACCACATCCTTTCCCATTAAATCTTGATTTCATGAGCAAATGATAACCAGAACCATATCTATTGACCATATTAGCTGGAATCCAAGGAGCGACTTATGTCATTATATCATAGTAATCAAATTTTATTGTTTCAATTCTTTCTTCAATCAAGGCAACAACAAAGTTAATTTTTAATTCCTCGGATAGTGGGGAAGGAGTAAAAAATTGTTTTTCAAACTCACTTTGTTGTTTCATGAATTCCAAATCAAAGACTTTATATTCTCCAATATAAGAAGGATTAAAGTCTAATGTTCCCCAATCTTCCCCAGTCAAAGAAGAAGATTGAGCTTCAGTTTGTTTAATCTTAGGTGTCCCTTCATGATCTTTACTTGGTTGGAGAGGTTTAGAAACTTTAACATATTCCATATTTAAGAAAGGATTTGGTGCATCATCTGCATGTAACATATACATCAAATTATTATAAATGAACCTAACCTTATGATGAAGAGTATAAGGAACTGCATGCATAGTATGTAACCAAGGTCTACCTAAAAGAAGATTATAATTGAGAGGTCTAGGCATAACATGAATAGGTGTATTAAGAATAACCAAACCAGCTTTAATAGGTAAGGTAATAATGCCCAAATTTCTCTTTGCAATATTGTCAAATCCACGAATAGGGACATTATCAAGTTTAATAGTTATAAGATCAACCTTAATTTCCTTAAGCATATCCATGCTAAAAACATTAAGCCCAGATCCATTGTCAATTAATGTTCTATGAATGATACTTTGATTAATAGAAACAACACCCATAAGAGCATCATATTGATTCTGCACCTCAACAAAAGGTAAATCATCATTGGTAAACATAATAGGAGGTACAAAAGGCATAGTATGCATGCACTCCAAAAAGGAATAAATGTTCTCTTGGTTAGAAGGCAAAGCAAGAAGGGTACATAAAGCCTTTTGCAATGCCTCATGATATGTCGGGGAAGTTTGAAGCAATTCCCATAAAGATATCTTAGCAGGAGTAGCACGTAATTATTCTACTAAGTCATACTCATTAAAGGTAGATGGAAATCTAGGAACTTGAGGAAGCATAGGTTGGGAAGCATGTAAAAAAATTGGAATGGTAGGCTGAGGATTATTTCATGTGCGATAAGCATGTGAAACAGAATCTATGTTATCAAAGAAATCCAAAGGATCTCTAGGTTTTCCCTTAATTTTTATTCGAGGACATCCTTTACCCTCAAAAAAGGTTTAGGATATATCATTCTAGGTGTATGAATGTTGAAAATAGTGGAACATGAAGGTAACCATGCACACACCCTATGGTAAAGGTCAATTGAAGAGGTTGTGGGGGAGGGTGAAATAGGAATAGGATCAATGGAGATCGCATTCGAACAATTTTCATCCTCACTTCCATGTACCTCATTAGGGGATCTATCTTCTTTTGTAATAAAAGCCTCATCAAATTATTCAAAACAAAATCATACATGTTGAACACAAAGTAACACTACAAGCATGAAAAATGTAAATATTTTTGTATTTTTAAAGAAATTTTGCAATTTTTTATTTTATTTTTGAAATAGAAATGCAAGACCATAAAATAAATCTACTTTTATATGTATGTAATATCTAACATAAAATGCAAATCTAACACCAAAAAGAAAGAGTTGTCATAAACAGGTTCACCAAAATGTTAGGTGGAAAAATGTGGAATAGGGGGTTGGAACAATGCACCTAATAGAGACCCTAAACCAATATTTACCACCAACATATAAATTTAATGATAAATAATATAGATCTAGAAATGCTTGTAAGGAAAATGAAATAAATTACATACCTCATAAAATAGCTGATCTGAAAATACCCATTTTCTACTGTTTGTACTGAGTTTTTGGAAATTTTGCATCAGATTTGGGACAAGAACACAAAGACAGAGAAAACCTAGAAATATTTTCCTTTTCTGAGTCAGGTCAACCTTGACCCAAATCAAGATTGACATTGATGCAAGAGCATCCTAGGTGTAAGAGCAATCTTGCGTCACCCAAAAATATTTCTGCTTTCTTTTCAATAAGGGCTTTCTTGTGCAGAGCTGCTATTTATGGAAACTTACTAGTTTTAGTAAGTTGATCATATGATCTCGAAATGTTCTGATTTCACAGTTGGAGGTTCATCTTAGTCATATCAGCCTACCAGTTGAGTTTCATTGCCACATCATCTATATTGTTGAAGTTATTGAGGTTTTTGGGGACAAAATCTTTTAGGTCAATTTTGAAGGCCTTAGAGGCTCCGAATCACGATCGACCATGGGTTGATTAGAGTTTGTGCGAGTCAGACACTGTAGATTAAGTCTTGCCATTTTTGAAAAGTGGTTATAATAGAAAAATAGAGCTACGGTTAGAAAGTTATGGCCTCCGAAAGTTGGGCTACCTAAAAACATATTTTGTAATTCTTTGGAGTCAACCCTATGTAAAAAGAAAATAAAATAAAATAATTCTTCAGATAGTCGACCTTAAGGGATAAATTTCTAGAACCTTCTCGGGTAGTGGAAATTGCCTATATAAGAAAGGTCTGTAGTGTTGTCTAGGGTAGTTCAGAGTAGACCTGGGTAATGATTCGAGGCTTTGTCCTACATATTATTGTAAAGGAAAATGCCTACGTGGCTTTGCATATTGTAATTCTAAAATTTGTAATTCCACATTTGTGGAGATAATAAGAAGCCCATTTTTTGTTCTTACAAATTGTTGTTGTTTCTCTGTTTTTGTTATGTGTTTGTGGTATTAAGGGGAGCACCCTTCATCAACTAGTATCAGAGTGAGAGTTCTTGAGTGTGTAAATAGATTGCTGACTGTAAGGCAGTTTGCACTAGGACTATGGTTTAGGGTTTTAACAAGCAGTGCAAAAATGCCTCCACGAAGGGAACGTGACAGAAGAGCTGGTGGTGTGACAACTGAGGTTAGAGCACTTCAGAGATAAGTGTGAGAACTACAAGATGAGATTCGTAGAGGAATGAATCTTAATGTCAAAGATGAAAGTGAGGATGAAGCCAAAGAAGAAAATTCTGATCAAGAAGGAGAAGGTGAAATTATGAACCAAGAGGAAGGAAGCCTTTTTCGAGCCATTTCCAAGGTCGGGAAAAGACCAAAGATTGAGGTTCCTACATTTTTAGGAAATCTTAACCTAGAGGAGTTGATCGACTAGATCAATGAATTAAAGGAATATTTGAGTATGAAGACATCAAGGATCCTGATCGGGTCAAGTTTGCAAAGGCTAGACTGAAGGGTCATGCGAAGATTTGGTGGCAAAAGATTCAATTGGAGCAAAAAAGAAGAGGAAAGGATAAAATCACAAGATGGGGTTGGATGGTGGATAAATTGAAGTGATAGTTCATTCCTGTTAATTATGAGCTTGACCTACTGAAGAAAATGCAAAGTTTGAAGCAAGCAGGAAGAATTGTTCAGGAGTATATAGAGGAGCTCTATCAAATCCTCATCAGAACAAGCCATGCGGAAGCTGATAAGGAGAAAGTTGCCTATTACCTCAATGGTTTGAGGTAGAGCATTCAAGAGGAGTTGAACCTTGTTCGAATGAATAGTATTGAAGAGGCATACTAGTTTTCCCTAAAGTAGAGGAAAAGATGAACAAGAAGTTTAAGAGTAGACAAAATGAAGAGGTCGTGGTGGAAGATCTAGTGGACAGTCATCTGGAGGTCGAAATGAAGATCTGAAAAAGAAAGAGAAGGCCAGTAGCAGTCAAAATCAGAGAGGTAACAGTTCCAATCATTTCCATGATTAGAATAATAAAGATCAGAGAGGAAGAGGAAGAGGACAAGGATCGGGAAGAGGATGCTTCTGTGGAACATGTTTTCACTGTGGAGAAGAAGGTCATAGGGCATTTGAATGTCCTCAACGTCAAGGAAGGACAGATAGGAGAACTCAAGGCCAAGCTAGAGTTGCACATGTAGATGAAGATGCCAGATCATCACATTCTGAAGATGCTTAAAGAGGATAAATGCTAATTAACAGAAGAGTCTTGCTGAGTGGTGAGAATGAACCTGAGTAAAGGAATAGCCTATTTTGCACCAGGTGCAACTGTGAAGATAAGTGTTGTGATGTGATTATTGATAGTGGAAGCACTGAGAACTTGGTGTCAGAAGAGATGGTCAAAAAGTTGAAGCTCAAGAGATAGAAATATCCACATCCATATTGGATTGTCTGGGTACAGGATGACCACAAGGTCATGGTTTGTGAACAATGCCTAGTAAAATACAAGATTGGCGGATACTATGATGAGGTACTATGTAATATCATACCTATGGATGCATGTCATATATTGTTAGGTAGACCATGGAAATTTGATAAGTGTGATGTACATAATGGTCGTGTGATTACCTATTCCCTAACAAAGGATGGAGTGTGACATAAGTTAAAGCCATTGAAGGACACATAAGAAAAGGTATGTGGTAGTGCAAGAATAACTTTTGTTGATGGAAGAAAGTTCCTAGATGGTATGAGGCATGAGCATATGTGTTTTCTTTTAATTCCAAAAGTTGGTAAAGAGGAACTAGAAGATGTACCTGTAGAAGTAGTAGATCTATTGAATGAGTTTCAAGATATTGTATCTAATAATGTACCTAATGGATTACCACCAGTAAAGAAGATCAGTCATCAGATGGACTTGATTCCAGGAGTCAGTTTGCCAAATAAGGCAGCACACAAAATGACACTAGCAAAAAGTGAGGAGTTGAACAGACAAGTACATGAGTTGCTATAGAAGGGGTTGATTCAAGAGAGCCCGAGTCCATGTGTTGTACCAACAGTATTAGCACCAAAAAAGAATGGAGAATGGAGGATGTGAATAGATTCTAGGGTAATAAATAAGATCACAATCAAGTATAGGTTTCCATTGCCACGAATGGATGATATTATGGACTGTTTGACTAGAGTTGTGTATTTCTCAAAGATAGATCTGAAGAGTGGATATAATCATATTTAGATCAAAGAAGGAGATGAATGAAAGACTACCTTCAAGACAAAGGAAGAACAATATGAGTGGTTAGTCATGCCTTTTGGGCTAACCAATGCACTGAGAACTTTCATGTGGCTCATGAATGAGGTTTTGAAAGAATTTCTGGGTAAGTTTGTCATTGTTTACCTAGATGATATTTTGATCTTCAATAAGACATTGGAGGGGCATATGATACATATTTGTATGGTGTTTGAGAAGTTAAGGGAAGATAAATTGTTGATTAATTTGAAGAAGTGTTGTTTTGTGAAGAAATAATTCATGTATTTGGGATTTGCAGTTTCAGAAAAAGGTCTAAAAATGGACCCAGAGAAAGCGCAAGCTATCCTTGAATGGACTACTCCAAGGAGTGCTATTGAGGTAAGATCTTTTCATGGTTTGGCTAGCTTTTATAGAAATTTTATCAGGAGTTTTAGCAGTATTTGTAGACCCTTGACCAAAACAATGAGAGGGGATAGAAAAGAGTTTAAGTGGACTACTAGGGAAGATAAGAGTTTTAAACTGTTGAAAGAGAAAATTATAGAACAACCTATTTTAGCACTTCCAGATTTTAATAAGGTGTTTCAAGTAGACTATCATGCTAGTGGTACTACAATAGGAGCTGTTATGAGTCAAGAAGGTAAACCTGTTGCTTATTTCAGTGAGAAGTTAAATGATGCCAAGAGGAAATATTATGTTTATGATTAGGAATTTTATGCTATTGTTCAAGCATTGAAGAAGTGGAGACACTATCTTCTTCCTAAGGAGTTTTTTTTGTATACTAATCATCAAGCTTTGCAATATTTGAATAGTCAAGGAAAGTTGAATCAAAGGCATTTGAAATGGGTTGAGTTTTTACAAAGTTATATGTTTGTTTTGAAACACAGGAGTGGAAAGTCTAACAACATTGTAGATGTGTTTAGCAGAAGGAAACTATTGCTGATAGAGATGTAGATTGAGGTGGTTAGGTTCAAGGAACTCAAGAATTTATATCTAGAGGATCCTAATTTTGGTGAATCTTGGAAAGCTTGTAAAGAACCTGTTATTCTAGACAGAACGAAGTGGTTGGATTTCATCATTCAGAATGATATGCTATTCAGAGGGAGTCATTTGTGCATTCCATGAAGTTCTATGAGGGAGAATCTCATCAAGGAGAAGCATAGCGGAGGATTGGCTGGACATTTTGGTCATAATAAAATGCTTGCTTTGGTTAGTGAGAATTATTATTGGCCATAGTTGTAGCAAGATGTCAAGAAGTTTGTACAGAGTTACAGAATATGTCAAATGGAAAAGGGAGTAAAGTAGAATAAAGGGTTGTATCAGCCATTACCTGAACCAGATAAGCCTTGGCAGGATATTAGTATAGATTTTGTTCTTGGTTTACCAAGGACTTAGTGAGGACATGATTCAATTTTTGTGGTAGTTGACAGATTTTCAAAGATGACACATTGCATTCCCTAAAAGAAGACTAATTATGTTGTTCATGTAGCAGAATTGTTTTTCAGAGAAGTGGTGAGACTACATGGTTTTCCAAAGAGCATAGTTTCAGATCGAGATACTAAGTTTTTTGGATACTTCTGGTGCACATTGTGGAAGAATTTGAAGATAGATTTGAATTTTAGTTCATCACATCATCCATAGACTGATGGACAGACAGAGGTGGTGAATAGGAGTTTGAAAAATTTGCTAAGGTGTTTGGTTGGAGACAAGCCAATGGGATGGGATTTGATTTTACCATAGGCAGAATTTGCATACAATAATTCTGTCAACATGAGCACTGGTAAATCACCATTCCAGATTGTATATGGAAGTAGTCCCAGAAATGCTTCAGAGTTGAGGAAGATAGATAAAGGAGAGATAAGTAGTGATGAAGCTGAGGATTTTGAAGAACACTTGAAGAACATCCATGAGGAGGTGAGGAAGTATATTGCCAAGATGAATGCACAGTATAAGGCTAAGGTAGATGAGAAAAGGAGACATAAGAAATTTTAGGTTGGAGATGAAGTCATGGTTCATTTGTGGAAGGAGTGATTTCCAGTTGGTACATATAATAAGTTGAAAATGAAAAATTTTAGGCCGTGTAACATACTAAAGAAGCATGATTCAGAAAATGCCTATGAGGTCAAGGTGGCTATGGAGCTGAATATTTCACCAGTGTTTAACATTTCACATCTGACAGAGTATCATGAGGGAGGTGTTGAAGATGAGATCATAGCAGCATAGTGGAGTATTCTAGCAATTATTTTAGCTACCAAGGAGATTGAGGACATACTAGATAATCATGGTTGTAGAAGCACAAACAACATAACATATGAAGAATATCTGGTCAAATGAAAAGGATGACCTATTGAAGATTCATCATGGCTGACAAGGGAGGAGGTTAATAGTCTTGGTTTTCCTCTTCACACCTGAGTTGTGACAGGGTCACTTCTCAAATTACCCTGGGTGTTTGATGCAGGAGCATCTTGGGTGTAAGAGAAATATTGCATCACCCAAAAATATTTCTTGTTTCTTTTCAATTAGGGCTTTCTTGTGCAGAGCTTCTATTTATGGAAACTTACTATTTTTAGTAAGTTTGTCATATGATCTCAGAATGTTTTGATTTCATAGTTGGAGGTTCATCTTAGTCATATCAGCCTACCATTTGAGTTTCATTGCCACATCATCTATATTGGTGAAGTTATTGAGGTTTTTGGGTATGAAATATTTTAGGTCAATTTTGAAAGCCTTAGAGGCTCCAGATCATGATCAACCCCCAGTTGATTGGAGCTTGCACAAGTCAAGCACTATAGATCAGGTCTTGTCATTTTCAAAAAGTGGTTATAATAGGAAAATAGAGCTATGATTAGAAAGTTATGGCCTTCAAAAGTTGGGCTACCTAAAAACATATTTTGTAATTCTTTGGAGCCGACCCTATATAAAAATAAAATAAAATAAAATAATTCTTAGAATAGTCGGCCTTAAGGGCTAAATTTTTGGAACCTTCTCGGGTGGTGGAAATTGCCTATATAAGAAAGGTCTGTAGTGTTGTCTAGGGTAGTTCAGAGTAGATCTGGGTAATGATTTGAGGCTTTGTCCTATAGATTATTGTAAAGGAAAATGCCTATGTGGCTTTTCATATTGTAATTCTAAAATTTGTAATTCCACATTTGTGGAGATAATAAGAAGCCCATTTTTTGTTCTTGCAAATTGTTGTTGTTTCTATGTTTATGTTATGTGTTTGTGGTATTAAGGGGATCACCCTTCATCAGACCTTGACCCCTTTATGTCTACCTTGACCTACACTGCTCCAACATAAATTTTGTCCTAGAAGTTTTTCGAAAAGGGTATCCAGATCTGCTGTGCAACTTTGGAAACCTTTGTAGATATCTGAAAATGGTGTTTTGGGGTGGCTATATAGGGTTTTGCCTTAGTCAAACCCTTGTTTTGGTGATCTCCACCTCCATGAATAGCCGAATGTAATAAAATATGTGTGTGTGTTGCTTGTAGGAAGGGCTTTGAATGTGAAATGCCAAGATCTAATCCTCTAGATTGAAACCCTAGCATGAATTGAAATGAGAGAGCAATGCATAGATTTGAATATGATAAAGAAAGAATACCAAGCCCCCAAGGCTAAATTACTCCTACCAAACTCACAATCTATAATTACTACCCCATGATTGTATCTTTTGAATGCTTGAATGTTGAAATGGCATATCAAGGAAGAAGGAATCTTTCTTGCTCCAAATGAATATCCACAATAGCTTGTCCACAAAATGCTTTCTGGCATCAAGGCATCATCAATATATCTTGTTCTTCTATATCATCCTCGTGAAATCTTGCATCATTATCTCCTCATCATCACCTTTTGCTTGTTTCTTGAAGTTGCTTGATCACTTGATGGAAAATGAAAGAAAAAGAGAGTGTTTATATAGAGATTTAAGGGGTAAGGCTCCTTGGGAAATGTAAGGACCCCTAATTCAAATTTCACCTCGAATTATTGTCCAATCACAATAGCCAACTAAGGAGGGAAAAATAATAAATAAATTTTGAATAAAAGCCCTTTCGCATTCAGATCTGGAGGCCCGCTTTTAATTTTGGGACCCGCTATGATCAAAATTTGGAAAGGGGACCAAAACCTAACAAGGGTCAAGGTTGATCTCAACCCTAACCTAGGTTAGGGTTGACCTCGACCCTGACCCAAAGTTTCAGGCCCAATTAAAATTGAAAACATGGAAGTTTCTGGGTCAGCCAGAGACTTGGAATGATGGGAAAACATAATAGAATACTAAGCAAGGGCCCAAAGGCCTAGGAGAGATGTGATGAAGGCTAGGAGGACCAATACCTAGGTCCTACCTAGAAAATAGAGCCATAAAGAAGGAAATCAAGGAGAATCCTTGGGATCCTAACCCTAATTTCACCTAGAAATGAAGAATCAAGTGCAAATGCATCCTAAATGAAAATCTATCATGAAAATGCACTAAATGAGGGTGCTAAACCTACCAAAATGAAAGTGCTTCCATTTTAATATGATATAGTTTCTACAAGAAAATCCCTTAATTGGGTAGACTTTAACAAGTCTAATTTATAAATCCTTTAACTAGGTGTCTCTTTAATTAGGGTTTGAAATCCTTTAATAAGTTTACTCCTAAGATGGTAAAGATCCTAATAGGGCTAGAGGTAAATCCCTTAACCAAGTGACTCCTAATTGGGCTAGGCCTTTAATTGGGTGTACTTTAGAAGAGTGAAAATTTTTAGTAGGTGCTAATTCCCACCATGGTTTTTACCCTTAATAAAGGTTTCCATGATAAAAATACTAGTGTCACTTTGTTTCACGTTTGAATTGTTATTTGGTTAATTTATTTATTGCATGCATAAAGTGTAAATTTTATGAATATCATTAATGTTGATGAATGAATTGTGAATTTTTTTAGATTTGATAGATTACTTATTCACCCCCCCCTCCCAGTAGTCTTCAACCTTATAGTATTAACAATAAGTTATTGCCTCTTGCATACCCCTACACATCCTTCTTGGAAACATCTAAATGCTTAATAAAAACCACAAGAGGATTATTATGTCTCTCATTAGCACACTCATCCTTCACTCCAAAATATGGAAAATTTGGAAAATGTCAATACCAAATAGATAATGTCAAATTTCAAAGAATAGTTGTGGGACATTGAGGATGAGAAAAAGTACCACTAGTCACAAATTTGTTTTCTCATCAAGCTCAAATTCTATAGGAGAAAAATAAGGTCCTAAGGAAACATAAACAATAGTTTCATACAATGCAATTTACTTCTAGAGAAGAAAGGACCAAGTGATCACTAGTGACTATGGAAGAGGTGCAGCCAGTTGGTTGTGATCTTTGATATTTTGAGGATATGCCCTAGCAGGAAGAAGAAAAAGATATTTAGTCAAGAAGGAGGAGTAGTTCTAGTAGCAGTGACCTATACTTCAAGGGGTTAAAAGTGAGGAAGAGGATCTATTCCTCTTATTTGATGATCTTCCTAACTTTTTGGAGCTTGAGGTGGAAATATTTAAGGAGGTGATCGACAAAGATCAATTCTAGGATGAGATAGAGGTCTTCTATTTATATCTTAGCATCAATTCATCATTCCTTGAACTGGAGGATTGAGTGCAACAAGATCAATAATAGATCTTTGTACCATCACAAGAGTCCTTAATGCTAACCCGTGTTGGCTTATAAGAGATAGGGGTAACAAAGATCTTAAGAAGATGCCCCATCAGACATCTACCTCAACTATACAAGTTGTCACTAGTCATGCTTACCTTTGAGAATAATTGAGAGAAGGAGAAACTCATCCATTCATTATAGGAGATCAATATTCAAACATGGGTGAGCTTCTTTATTATCAATCTTTGTGAGGCATTCCAATAGTCTATGGTATTCCTATCATTTCTACTCCACTAGTTGGTTATCCACAAATATGCAGATCATAAAAACCTAGTGAGAAAGGCTATCTATTTTAGTAATCTAGACAATAGATTAATTTAATATTTTCCTTAATTAGTTAGGTTAGGGTAGGATTGGTTAGGTTAGTTCATAGGGTTTTCACTTAGTGAACCTAAATCATAACATGTGTGTTCATGACATACTAAAGAATCCTCTTATTTTCAAAATACATTGGGCACCCTAAGCTCCTTTTTCATCACCCCCCTCTAATACCCACCTAGTACCCCTCACACCCCTTTATATAAACTCCCACCCCCGCCCCCTCCAAAAAAAAACCTCTCCCTCTATTTAGGAGCCCCCTTTTTTTGCCCATTTTAAACCCCAAAATATGAACACACATGATGCCATATTTCCCCTTTAGTGAAGATGTGGATTATTTGTCGCATTTCAAGAATTTTTTTTGCACATGTTGCATTATCCTTAAGTAAGATGATACATGTTTTAGTTTCCATATTTTACCCAAGTGCATTCTTGCATAGTGTTTTTGTGTCTTATATTTCTTTGAGGTAGGTCTATTTTCTACTTTAAACAATTTGGTTTGTGAATGAGAGATTCTAAGGTTCTATCTCAGTAGACTGACATCCCATATGAGTCATCAATTCTATAGATATTATCTACTATTGCTTCATGAGAAGTCTGAGGAAGGTCTGAAGCGGTCCAAAATTAATAGATTGGGTAGAAATCATAAAAAAACAAAAAAATATTTTTTTGATATTTTTCTGTGTTCTGGTAATCTACATTTTTTGAGGCCTTCAAAGTAGAATTTGTGGTTGAAACTATTTTTTGTCCCTTAACACAATTTTTCATAGGCTTTAAGTTAATAAATTTAGATCTCTCAAGGACCTTTCCAATGGTGTATTTTATTCATAATTTTGAGCAATGAGCAGAAAGTTATGCTCCTATGAAGTTGGTATAGTAAAATAATAAATCATTTTTGTCTCTAGAAGGTCTATGACATCTTCTTTTTCATCATAAATATGGATGGGGTATGTTTTGGCATCACATATATTCACCCAAATTTTAAGAGAAGAACCTCCAAAAGATCCAGCCCAAGTAGCATGTGTCCAGTCCATCATCACATCATTCAAGAAAATTGTGCGATCCACATCCTTAATGAGAAAAATTATACCTTTCATATGATAGAACATATCAATGAATTTTTTACTTCTAAAAAGGTGCACCACCTTTTCAGTCTATGCCACCCTTATAGTATCCTTTTCAGAGAACCACTTTTCTACAAACATTGAATTTACAAAAGAATTGTCAATCATATTTATGAGGCCTAGATAGAGGATTTTCTTATCAAAACCCAGGAGCAGCTTGTGAAAGTAACAATAGAGCCTCATTAAGGAGTTATTCTTTAGAGTTTGTTGTTCCCTATTCTCAAAGAACACCTAAAAAATAGTTGTTGAGTCATTCTTTGATCTTAGCTTTGTATTTTGATAATCAATAGAGAAGACATATTGGATTGTGCCTAGTTTTCTTTTAATATATGCTTTGCTCTAATTTTGTGATTAATCCCAAGTTGTATGTCATTCTAGAGGGACATAGATATCATTTATTATTTCTAATATTTTATAATTCTAGCATAGATGCACAAGTCATGAAACCACATTGTGTACTCTTTCAATATTTGTAATATGAGTTAAATTATGGCATTCTAGTGAGAAAAATATCTTGAATAACTATTTATCAGTAGACGTAGGAGCAAATCTTGCATGCCTTAATGAGTAGAAATTTAAAAAAAAATTACATTTTTGCTATGTCCGTCCAAATTTTTCATTTCAATCCCTCTTCACCATGAAAAGTATGTGTTGTTCTATGCCTAAGGTGGTGTGGTTCCCTTTTTTCTCTTACCTCTAATAGGGAACAAGAAGAGATCTTGAAAGCTCTGGCAAATCATCTTGGATCAACTCTCTCTCTCTCTCTCTCTCTCTCTCTCTCTCTCTCTCTCTCTCTCTCTCTCTCTCTCTCTCTCTCTCTCTCTCTCTCTCTCTCTCTCTATCTATCTATCTCTCTCTCTCTCTCTCTTCAAAGAAAAACTTGGAGGGTTGGGTTTTCAAATCTCAAAGGTTGCTCTCTACATAGCGCATAAGTTCCCCCATACAAAGAGCCTCTTGACTATACTTATTTAGGTGGAATCCTATTATGGATAAATAATATGTATACATATATATGTATGTATATATCCTTTAGAGCCTTTATCAACTAGTCCTCCTACTTATCCTTTCTCTATACTTTTGAGGGATGATCTTTCTTTGGTGCTTGTGTAGGCTAGGAAAAAAGGTCTTCCTAAGCATAACCATGCCTCTATATCCCTGGTTAAGGGTACTCGTGGTGATTGACAGTTTCCAAAGGTGGTTTAGTTTCAATTGTCTTAGTACCTTTAAGTTGTTTTAAAAGGGTTTCAGGAGCCCTTTAAAACCTACTTGTACCTAGTCAACTATTGATTTGTAGAAACTAGCTTTCTATTGTACATAACTGATGTTTATTTTTGTTATAGCTTATCTTGTAGGTAATCTTTTTTTTTCCTTTGTAAAAACCCACTTTACCCTCAATAAAAAATAAAACATAAACTAGGTTGCTCTTAGAATTTAGCCGGTTAGTGTCCCATGTTACGTATTAAATCTTAAATTTTGTAGATATGATCTTTTATGTGAATATATATTAATGGGCACAAACTAGTAATAATAAAAATTTGCTTAGGGTTATTGTTAATTACAAGGGTTGAGTTCTCCTAGGCTAATGCCAAGTGATTAGAATAGCTTCATAGAAGCATATCAATATTAAAGACAATGCTATCATAGATACAAATTTCCTAGATGGTTTCTTTGTACACTATGATTCCTTCTACTTCTCAATGGCAATGTTAGCACTTCTTAGATAATTTGAACTTAAATGCTCTTTATTTTCTCAATGAACTAATTAGATATTGAATGATTTTGAATAAAAAATCTAGCAACAAATCACACAAACATGTACCAAGTTAGCTCCTAATGGCTAGTGAAAAGGCTAGAGTGAAAAAAAAAAGTGTTTTTAAATTTTGGGGGCCAATTTTGTGTGACATTGGATAAAAAATGAGCATCAAAAGATTTATTTGGGACATGGAGGTATAAATCTTGAGATGGGTAATAAATGTATGAATGTGAGCGCAATGGTATGTGAACTAATTGGACAATAATGGTGAACGAATAGGAATATATGGAAATAGGTATGTGATAATATCAAATATCAAGAAGTATTTGTAAATAAAAATAGATTTAAAAAAACCAAAAAAAAAAACCAACTTTTCATAAGAATGCAATATTTCTTGCTATATAATTATATAGCAAAATAGGTTTGAAACTATGTGAGGTTCAATATGTTTATGTAACTATTTCACAACTATATATAAATACTTTTATTATTTTGTTTCATTGACAAATGCAATAGATACTCTTAATTTATGGTATTGCACTTTTATAATATTTAGTCAAAGTTATATTTTATAATATTTTTCTTTTAATTTTAATCAAAACTTAATTGAATTATATTACATTGATAATCACCACATTAAGCCAGGGTAGATTTAGGCTTAGATGCTTCATATCAACTCGGTGCATTGAAATTTAGAGGCTTTATATTTACCTAGTGAAAGAAAGTGTGAAAATTTAAATGTAGCAAGGTTGTTAGACCATATTTAGGAGTTTTTCCAAATAAAACATTTGTAGAGAATATCATAATGAACATGGAGAACAGCTGCAGTCAAATTTGAAGAGCTTCTTAATGTATAACATTCTCTGATTAAGTTTCTTAGAATCATGAGCATTCAAAACCAATCTGGGTGGGACAGACTTTGACATTTGAGCAAAGTGTACATCAATGGTGGAACCCAATTAAGTTATATTTTCTTTGGTTCTTCCAGTTGGCAATGTTATACAAAAGAATCTGCTAAAGTACAGTCGGTCTGCATGTCAAGAAAGAACAAAATTCCCGACAACTTTTTTCAGTGAATTTTCTGAATTCATCTCAAGACAAATGAACGGGGTTGCCAGTTTACAGAGCAGAAAAAAACCATTAAAAGCAGCGAAGAAAAGAGAGCAGGATTTCATTTCCAGTGCAGATTCTTATTCATCTGTCTATTCAGTATACTTTATATTTATGATTGGTACGTTAAAATCTGCAAGGAGAAGTATTATTAGGGTTCTTTTCCCAATGTTTTTCTCCCCCCTCTGTACGCAGTTTGCTGGGAGGTTACTGTCTCATCCTCTTTTGCTTTTGTATGGACCCACTGTGATTAATAAGATAATCAAAAGTTTTTAGGGACCACTACGTAGTTAAAAGCCGCAATTACGTATGATATGCCAATTCAGAAGCAAAGAGATGAATCTGCTTTTGCTTTATTGCCAATGTGAATTAAGTAACTTGGTGAGTTTGAATTTGATTTCAACATCAAATTTGGCTTCTATACTTTAGCATTGTGTATTGTTGCCAGTATGAACAAAGTAACTTAGTGTCGCATCATCTAAACGCCTGGAAATTGTGACAGGGGCTTAGTGTGGTTGATCCATTGTTTCCTTTCTCAGTACTATCTAATAATGATGAACTGGCAAGGCCTTAGGGTAATATTTTGTTAGCTACAAGACATTTTTAACAGCTGCTGTTTTCTTGTGTTTGGTTTAGGGAAAGTGTAGTTGTTATAGTTAGTTTTGTGTATGGAAGAGTCTAAATTATATATCAGATTTTGGCAAGTTTTTTGGTTGTCATGGTATGGACTTATCTACTTAAAAAATATTTTTTGGCTTTCAGGTAGTAACGATGCTCCCTATAGAATTAATTAAGTTTGAAGGGTCAAAAAATGATCATTTCAAAGTGTCACCAATATGTGGCCCATTTTGTGTCATTACCCATTCGCTTTGACAACCAAACAGTTTGGACAATTGATCCAATACATTTACAAAAATGCTCCAATAATAGTGTAACCTTTACAAATATGCCCCACTAATGGTGCACTATTGGTACCAACAAACTTGCACAATTGATCCAACTACTAATCTTTTTTTCTAAAAAATGAGTGGTTGTTGGCTCATAGATGATTTTTTGGCGAGCTTTAAATTTGCCAAATGTAGTGCATGACTATTGGAATGCACTCAACTACTGGTGGGACCTTCTCCTGATTTCTCCCAAGAGGAGACTGAAAATAAGCAATAACAGAAGTGTATGGGTAGCCGTTATAGCTAACTTCATGCACCCAAAGAGCCTAAACTATACATCGGATTTTGACAATTTTTTTGGTTGTCACAGTATGTGACTTAACTACTTTAAAAATATTTTTTGGCTTCTGGGTAGTAAGAATGCTCCCTATAGAATTCGTTAAACATCAAATGGTCAAAAAGTGGCAATTTCAAATTGTCGGCCGATATCTAGCCCCTTTTGTGCCATTACCCATTTACTTTGACAACGAAAAGGTTGGCACAATTGATCCAATACATTTACAAAAATGCACCAATAATCATGCAACTTTTATAAAAATGCCCCAATAATGGTGTAGTATTGGTACCAATAAACTTGCACAATTGATCCAATTGCTAACTTTTTTTCCCAAAAATTGAGCGGCTATTGGCTCATAGATGAATATTGAACAACATAGGATTTTAATTTGTGAAATGTAGTGGATGACTATTGGGATGTGCTCGACTATTGGTGCTCTTCCCCTGTGTCTTTACTTAAAATTAGGACTAATGAAAATGGTCATTAGGGGAAGAGCACAAGTAGTGGAGAATGTTTTAATAGTTGTGCACTCTACATACACTTGACCCCCAATTAAAATTTTTAAAGGAGCCAAAATATTATAATTGAAATCTCATTAATTAGATTCACATGTATTGATCTAGCTAATCATTTTTTAGCTTTTTCGGTCCATAGTTGGTCCATTTGTGCATGACTACTAGGACATCTATACATTCATCCATAAGTACTCAAAATTTTGAGTGCAAAATTATAGGGGCATATTTAAGTAGGTATTGAGCTACACTTTCAAATGGCCACTTTTTGACCCTTTGATGCTTAACAATTTCTATAGGGAGCTTTGTTAATACCCATAAGCCAAAAAGTGTTTTTTAAGTAGCTAAGTCGCATACAAAGACATAAAAAGAAATTTGTTGAAATTCAATGCATCGTTTAAGCTCTACATATGTACAAAGTTAGCTATAATGGCTATAATTTAGAGCAATTATATTTAATTTTTGATAGGTTATATGATCTAAGTTGGAATAATGGAAATTAGAAGAAGGATATATATTTAGTTAATTTTAAAGGATTATTTTCATTTTTTGTTAAAAACCTTAAAAATATATTAATTCAAAGATTTGAAGAGAACAAAGAAATATTTTTAGATAGCTAGAGTTATCATGGAGCGAAAAAATAAGAGGGGGTCGAAAACATCTCTCAATAAAGAAGTACAAAAACTCATGATCACAATAAAGATCAAGATGAAATAATAATGATTAGCCCACGTCATGACATGAACAAATGTAAGGACTGAATAAATTGACCAGAAGAAACATAATCCCAAACCTAAACATTATGTCCATTGGGAACATGTAAAGCCCCTTTAGCAAGCGACTCAACAACAATATTCCATTTTCGAGAAATATGAAGAAAGGAAAAATAATCAAATTGTTGAGATAAACTATGAATTTTAGTAGTAGAAGAAGCCAAATATCATGAAGAACATGCAAAATTTTGATTGTTCAGAAGAGAGGCTAAAATCATAGAGTCCATCTTACAAATAATATGCTTACAACCTAGCACCCATTCTTTCTTCAAAGCCACAAGAAGGGCCCACGAGCTTCCATTTGATTATTAGACCCAACTCTAGTAACCCAAGAGAAAAGAATTCTATAGAACCAAAATTGTCACAACTAACATTGTTAGTGCTAGCCAGCCTAGGTTCCCCTTGAGAAGAACCATACGTGTTAATTTAAAATAAAAAATAAAAAATTGGTAGAGGTGGCCTATGATCATGTCTATTGATCTTGCAAGATAGGAGGATATTTAGAAGGATGGGAATGAGAAGTAGAGCTAAAAGAACTAATAAAATTACCAAATACAATTGTTAGACAACTGAAATATCAACAGGAGCAAGAGTGGGATTAAAAGAGCAGTTTGCTACACGAGTTCTTGAACTAGAGAGATCATTTTATGTGAAACATATCAATGAAATATTGATGTCCTTGGTAAATATGTTGATTCTTCTCTAACTAGATTTTCCACAAGAGAAAAATGGGACCAATATCCAGAACCACCCCAAAAAAAGAAGCAACAATAGAAGGGTAACCCAAGTGAACTGACAAATCCATCAAAGAAGTAGCATGAATAAATGGATAATTCCTACATCTGCACTGCATACCTCAAAGACCTAGAGAAAAATTACATTAAAAGAAAAGGTGGATATAACCCTCCCTATGATACCCAAAAAGAGAACACTTAGAAAGGACATGGAATCCCCATTTGCAAATGTTGTCCCAAGTAAAATATTTATTTTCACGAAGAAACCAAAAAGAGTTACATTTTGGCCAACAAAATTTATTCCAAATTCTTTTCCACCAAGGATAATCCTCCAAGATAGATGCATTTTAGCATGTAATATATGATAACCAATAGAAAAATAGTTAACCCCCTTGAGATCAAAATCAAAAGTCAATTTGTGTCACTCTTATATAAGGAAGAACAATACAAATCATCAGAAATGGAAGAAAAAGACATCAAGATTCAAGATCTCCACTGAGAGGCCAACTACTCACATATTTCCAACAAAAAAGGAAAGCATACCCTGTCTAACGAAATTACTTAAAATCAGCAACATTACAACACCTGGCCTTCTGAAAAGGATGACTCAACAATTGAATTCCAAGAAAAGAGAAAAGAAGTAGATAGTAAATATCCTTAGAGTCCGTTCAAAAGAGAACTTCAATATTGAACTAGAAATCCAAAAAAGCCCTTGCTTAACACATGACGTGCCTTTCCTAAGAGTAGTTGAAATCAATAAATATTACCCTATTTAATCAACTCATTAAACCTCTTGAGATGCAACTTCATAAAGATATTTGTGAGTAATAAGCCTTGCCCATAGTTGAATGTTTTTACTCCACCATCACTTATAATTTTTTGAGGCTAACGATTGACTATTCATCTAAACTTTTTCAAGGACATGACTATCATACTACTCGAGATGACAAAATATGTCCTAACTAACAAGATTCAATTTGTTATATATCCAAGTTCTAACCTCATAAAAGTTTCCTCAAGAGAGAATGATGCAAGGGAATTCTAGGGTACTCGGTGAATCTGCATAGTGGTGGGTTGTTTTGGTTCTGTGGTACTCAGTTGCAACTTTAACTGATGGTCTTGATTATTGAAAGGAACTCGGTGGAACTTCTTGTGCTCGGTGATGCCTGTGTTTCTCGGTGTTGCTTGGCTTGGTCAGTTGTTTCACTAGTGCTCGGTTGTTTCTTTGGCCCTCGGTAGTTCTGGTTTACTGACTAGAGTTCTTGGATATTTGGTTGGCTGACTTGGTGCATTTATTATTGGTATCTTTTGTTGTATTCTCCTATGTAGATCTTGAGGCTGACATGGGGAATTAAATTTTTGTAAGGCTATTTGAGAGCCAACTGTTGTTGCATTTAATATTTGTTTGTAATAGGAGCTGACTTGGCTTAGGATTTAATTATGTCATCCAGTTGACTTTTGGCTGAAGATTAGTATTTAAAGAGTGTTTGGATAGTTTTTTATGCATGAGATTTGAGAGTGATTAGATCTGGATCCTGCGAGATCTTGAAGATCATATTGTTATCTGATAGTTTTTAATAGCAGAGCTAGTGGTTTGTTTGCTTGGAGACAAGGAGATTTCTTGGAGGCTTGTGAGCTCATGTTCTGATCTTCCTTAGGGTTTCCATCAGTTGTTAATTTATTTTAGAGCTAGACTAGCTAGACTTGGATTGGATCTTTGTTGATCTTGCAGAACTGATTCTTAATTGTAATTGGCCCTAACCCAGAAGGCCTTACAGTCGGGCATGTTAATGAATATTCAGTTGAAAACATTATTGTGTTGTGTAATTCTGCATGTTGGTTTTTGGCTTCTTGTGAGGACTATCCTTAATTGGATCCTCCTTGCCTATCCTACGTCAGGTGGTATCAGAGCTTGAAGATCTTGAGTGTGTAAATCAGTTGAAGTTGTTTGCACCAGGACCTTATTGGTGACTTATTGCTTGGGGTTTTCAAAAATCTTAAAGGATGCCTCCAAGAAGATTGGACCCTAGAGCAATTGTAGATCTCTGTGATGTTGTAGAATCAAAGATTACAAAGAAGGTGAAATTTGATTTTAGATCTGAGATGGAATTGATGAAGAATGACATCATCACTGAGGTCATGAGGGCTATGAATGGTGTACCTCAGAATCTTGGTACTGATGATGGTTATGAGGAAGCTGCTGAAGACTTTGAAGTTGCTGGATCTAGTGGAGATGACCGGAGAGACAAATCTAGTGAAGATAGAACTGGTTGGTTGCATAGATCTGGAGCTTGGTTAAGTACTAGTTATCGAATGGAAGTTTCTACTTTCTTTGGTACTTTGAGACCTGAGGACTTGATTGATTGGATTGATGAATTAGAAGACTTCTTTGAGCTTGAAGAAATTTAAGATCCTCTTCGAGTAAGATTGGCACAAACTAAGTTGAAAGGACATGATGCTCTTTGGTGGAAAGAATTACAAAGAGATAGAGAAGATGAAGGTGAAATGAAGATCAATTAGTGGAGGTTGATGGTGACTAAATTGAAAGCTAAGTTCATACCTTCTGACTATGAGCTTGACTTGTTTAAGAAGTTGCAGAATTTGAAGCAAAAATATTTGACTATAGAGGACTATATTGAGGAGTTCTATAAGTTGACTATTCGGTCTGGACACAGAGAACTTGGTAAAGAAAAAGTAGCTAGGTATATTAATGGTTTGGTATTTAATATTTAGGATGAGCTTGGTATGCTAAAGATTGATTCGTTTGAAGATGCTTATCACTATGCTCTGAAGGTAGAAGATAAGTTGAAAAGGAGACAACATAATAATCCCTGAGGGAAGGAAAATATTGATCACTTGGTGAAGGATAAACTGACTATTGAAGATGAACTGAAACTTGTAGAACCAAAGAAGAAGATAGGTAGAGTTATCTTTAAGAGTACTTGTTATAATTGTGGTGAAGAAGGACACCATTCTTTTGAGTGTACATAGAAGAATCTTGGTGACCGATGGACTCCTATGGTAAATGAGAACATTCAGAATGAACTTGAAACTGAGAACTTACTAGTTTGGCAAATATTGCTCGGTACAAAGGAGGAACCTTGTCAAAGGAGTAACTTGTTCAGGACTCGGTGCAAGTCTAGAGGTAAACTTTGTGATGTAATTGTTGATAGTGGTAGTGTTGATAACCTTGTTGCTGAGGACATGGTTCAGAAACTTGGTTTGAATAGAATGAAGCATCCTCATTCTTATAGGATTGGCTGGTTACAAAATGATCATGCTCTAGAAGTGAGGGAGTAGTGCTTTGTTGATTTTTAGATTGGCCAGTATAAGGATCTAGTTTTGTGTGATATTATGGAGATGAATAGTTGTCATATTTTTCTCAGTAGACCTTGGCAATATGATTGCAGAGCTATGTATGATTGTGTGAAGAATGTGTTTACTATAGAGAAGGATGACAAGAAGTTTTTCCTGATGCCTTTGTTGGATACAACACTCAGTAGGAGAAGTCTGAGTATTGGTAGCTGAGTTGAGTTGGTAGATCCTAAGAGGAATGATGATAAGTATGGAGAACAAGCCTGTGTTATCTAGGAAAGACTTGAAGAGATAGAGGAAATTGAAGTGGAAGAGTATGCAGGGTGAAAATTTGGAGGACTTGTATGTGAAGAACCAATTCGGGGTTTATGTGTTGAATCTCAGAAGATGTTCTTCTAGCCTATGAGAACATCTTTTCAAACTTGGGGTGTCTAATGTAGGGGCATTCTAGGGTACTCGGTGAATCTGCATAGTGGTGGGTTTTTTTGGTTCTATGGTACTCGGTTGTAGCTTTAACCGACAGTCTTAGTTATTGAAGGGAACTCGATGGAACTTCTTGTGCTTAGTGGAACTTGCGCTTGGTGATGCCTGTGTTGCTTGGTGTTGCTTGGCTTGTTTAATTGTTTCACTAGTGCTCGATTGTTTCTCTAGCTCTTGGTAGTTCTGGTTTACCAACTGGAGTTCTTGGAGATTTGGTTGGCTGACTTGGTACATTTATTGTTGGTATCTTTTGTTGTATTCTCCTATGTAGACCTTGAGGCTAACACGGGGAATTAAATGTTTGTAAGGCTATTTGAGAGCTGACTATTGTTGCATTTAATATTTGTTTGTAATAGGAGCTGACTTGGCTTAGGAGTTAATTATGTCATCTAGCCGACTTGTGGCTGAAGATTAGTATTTAAGGAGTGTTTGGGTAATTGTTTATGCGTGAGATTTGAGGGTGATTAGATTTGGATCCTGCGAGATCTTGAAGGTCAGATTGTTATATGATAATTTGTAATAGCAGAGCTAGTGGTTTGTTTTCTTCGAGACAAGGATATTTCTTGGAGGCTTGTGAGCTCAATTTCAGATCCACCTTAGGGTTTCCATTAGTTGCTGATTTGTTTCAAAGCTGGACTAGTTAGAGTTGGATTGGATCTTTGTTGATCTTGCAGAACTGATTCTTAATTGTAATTGGCCTTAACTTGAAAGGCCTTACAACCGAGCATGTTAATGAAAATTCAATTGAAAATATTGTTGTGTTGTGTAATTTTGCATTGTGGTGTTTGGATGCTTGTGACGACTATCTTTAATTGGATCCCCCTTGCTTGTCCTGCATCAGAGAATCAGATTATATTACAAAACTTTTAGAGGTAGAAAATAACAAAAAACTTATAAACACGAAGAGGTTACATAACATTTCTCAAAATTTTAAGGCAACCAAGAAAAGATAACCGAAAAAAAACCTAATGACTACCTAAATGTAAAGATTATCATTAAAATACTTCTAGAAAATATAATTAAGAGAACCAATTGTTACAAGGACCCCCAAATATTCCAAAGGAAAGTTACCACTAGTGAAATGAATTATAAAAGTAGTCCTACTTGAATTTACATGAGTATTGAAGAAAAAATAATTTGAGTTATCTTCATTAATTTTTTGACCATAAGTTTTCAAGAAAATATCCAAAGTGTACCAAAAATGAATGTTTTATTAAACTTTAGCATTGAGAGACACCAAATAAAGAATTTTCATCACAAGTTGATGGTGGAAAATTGGATCACAATCCCTAACAACCATCTATCCATGGATAAAATCTATAGCCTTCAAATATTTGATGAACCATCCAAAACCTTTAGCCTAGTTATTTTCATATATTTGCATGTTCAAAGTGGCATAGAATGGGGCACAACCATTTCTTTTGGATGTTGTGTTGTGGTACACTCTTGTAGCACTACCTAGATTATTACTTTCATTATGTGTATTGGAATAGCTTCTAGCATGGACACTAATCCTTTGCATGCCAAGTCAAATAGTAACTTTTGTGTAATAGGAATATCATGCTATAAGTGTTAGAAATAGGAAATACTGAGAGGTGGGGGGTGAATCAGTATTTCATAAAATTTTACTTTTGCCCACTTATAGATATATGTAATTAACTTGTAGCTTGCATAAGAAACTAAACTGAATAAACTAAAAAATAAATACAACGATAAAATAAAGGAACTCATAATACCATATTTGTTCTCGAGGAAACCTTGGTGCCTGTATGATACCCACAAATGATTCACTAATCAAAAGTATTTGGTTAGAGATATTGACCCTGTTACGAGTCTATTACATCTGTATAGTGTCTCGGTCCTTGTTAGAAGACTTTAGGCCTTGTTAGAAGCCTCAACCCTATTAGGAGTTGGAATTTACAAAATGTGAATGTATGAAAGATGTGCCCACTACCCAAAAATGCAATATACAATAATAATCTTCAATACAAAAGATAGAATACAAAAACCTTTTGTTACTGCCGGATATCTTCAATATTCTGATCTAGCTTGTAGGATCTACAAAAATTGCTATCAGTTTGCACTGATATGATCATATATCATATTTCGCATAATACATCAATACAAAATATCTTTACAACTTCACATTAGCCTCATACATAACTTCACATAACATAATATCCTTCTTTATACCAGCTATCTCAAATATAGCTTATCAATCGGCTTCCATAATATTAACTCTTTCTGCCTTAGGATTAACATCTAGGATGTCATCCCTAATTAGTTAAGTCATTATTTTGATAAACAAAATAATCCCTTAACTCTAATTACTCAATTACTAATAGTTTCTTTGTTCTGGTCGCCCCAACACTGTTTCTATAAAACATTTATATATCTATCTGTACATGTTGTACAGGCTTGTGCTCTTGGATGTAGCTTCAACATACCTTATATAATCTATGCTCAAGTGCGCATTCACTGAAATTACTTATGTGAACTCCGCTGATCAAAATAGTCTCTATGTAGATAGGTAAACATTGTTATACTTAGACAATTTTCATAAGTTCTCATCTAGAACTTCCTCCTTGGATCATGTTGTCTTAACACTAAATATATGTTTCCATAATGAAAACACCATGATTTCCTACTTAGAAAACTTTCCAAAAATATCCCCCTTTGTCATTGGTGGAATCATATGGGAAAATTAGCTAAGTCCCAAAAACTTACAACAAAATTTCAAAAATAATCTTGCAACATTCTGCAACATTGTGTTACATGGCCATTACAAGATTTGCAAAAATTTGTGGATCATACATGTCTACTATTTCTTCCATAGGGATACTCCCCCTTTGATTATACTCCATACTATTTCAAATATATCTATACCTTATACATACAAGCAATTTTCTCCTACTATATTACTCTCCCTTTGACAACAATGACAAAGGTGTCAAAATATGTATATATACAGGTCAAAAAATTTGATATACCTTCTTGTCTTTAATTTTGTAATGCTAGAAGACTTGAAATTCAATCCGTAAAGTTTTCCTTCAAGTTTTCAATTTCTTTGTCCCATGTAGCCTTAACAGAATCTCATACACTAAGTAATGCACATAGCCCATAAGATGCTATCTCAACTGCTCTAAGATTTGGATAGGAAAATTTACCATATGATGTCTTTGATGAAATACATTCTTCCAGTTGATTCTGCACATTACTTATTTTCAAGGTTAGGTGCTCTCTGAGTAATGCAAACCTCTTCAAATTTGTTTCCTTTTCATTTTCTAATAGCCTTATCTTATCATGTATTTTACTCACTTTATTCTTAGTATCAGTGATCTTCATGCTAGGATTTTGTAGCTCATTCACAATGACTTGTAATTATGCTTCTTTATTCTTCAACTTCTCTGAAATATCTAAGATATGATTGTGTGACAAAGAACACTAATTGTACAACACTCTTCCTCTTTCCAAACACCTCAAATCCTTAATGCAAACATCAAGGTTGTCTAGGTCATTCTTAATATTTTGACAGGTGCTTTGGAATAATTGTGCATCATGAAGTATTTGTGCTTTCACTGATGCAATGTCGAATAAAGTAGTGAACTCACTATTAAAAGCTTTAATTACCTCTCTTGCTTTCACTTGTGGATCAACTTCATCGACTTGAGTAGCTATAACACCTTGAAGCTTATTTGTTACCTCAAGTAGTGATCCTTCTAGGCTCTTTACTTTCTTTTTCTTTCCAATTATCTTATTCAAAGATAAGATCAACTCTATTTGATCATCATCATCAACTTCAGCTCCCAAATTTTCTAATACTAACTCAATGGGTGACTTTGATCAGCTTGTTGCTGTGACCTTCTGTGGTGTGACTATTTGAATGTGCTAAGGTATAATCTTTGTAGGCTTTACCTTTTTTCCTATACCTTGTTCCTCTTGCACTACTTGTTTGGTAACTTCTATTTGTGTCTCCTCTAATGCCTTTATTTCTTCTTGCTTATCCTCTCCCTTTTCTTCTTCTGCATCTTCTTCCTTATCTTCTTTCTTATTTTCTTCCTCATCTTCTTGTTCATTTACCATTTATCCTGTTGGGAGTTCCCTTTGATCTTCAACTTGTAGATTTATACTTTGATGGATAACTTTAATATAACTTTGACTCTATCACCACTCCAAAGCCTACAAGGAAGAGGGCCAATTAACAAGGATCAAGAGAGATCCTCCTACAATTTGAGCCTTATTTCTCAGGTGGGTGTACCCTTGATTCACTTCTTGAAAGGAATCACTAAATGATATACAACTATATACTCTTTACTAACTGCTTTAAGATTTTATCATTTGAATGTTTGTGTGTGTGGTTGATGACAATGAAATGCCTCTAGAGGATGGACCAGTGCCTTAACCTAGGGCAAAGAGTCACCCAATTACATACATCAGCTGAATACCTTAATTCAAACACAATTGAATCCAGGATAAGTGCTTTGCCTATTACCCATCTCCCTCAGACACAAGGACATCAGATTCCTGCTTGGTTGCAAACTCACTGAGACCACCTAAAAGACTTTAATCCTAACTTTGTTAGGAACTCAGAGATGGCTTCACAATACTCTTTGTTTACCATATGCTAACACACTTTGTGACATTAACATATATGAGCTTAGAACAAAAAAAAGAAGACATACACATGCAAGATTAGAACTCAATAGTATTTTCATTAACATATTTAGGATCAATACATAATCATAACAACACAAGGATAGGAAAAGATACAAACTCCAGCTCCTCTATCAGTAAAACACCATGGACAACTAGCCTGGGACCAAAGAAAGTTTTGGAACCTCTACTTAGTCAAAAATTTTGCAACTTATACTCCCTAGTCATCTTGGAATTCTCAACGAGAATGCAACAAGCTATAGATGACTTAGGGTTAGGGTTTCAACCACCCAACCAACTGGAAACGGTCATAAAGTTATTATAGGGGTGGAAACCCAGGCAACCAGGAGAAAGAAAATCCTAGAATGATCCTCAATCATGAAAAATTATCTGTGAAGGTATTGAGAGTCATGAACAATGCCTAAATGTTGCAACATTCCTTGAGCATAAAACCACACAGTACAAACCCTGTAGATGATCACTCAACACCCTGGACCACACTGCAATAGCAAGCACCACCAAACCAATCAAAATCAGCTATTAAAACCATAAATTCTGGTACTTCCTGTCGCTGGAAACCCTCTGCAAATTCAAATTTGAAAATAAATGGCTACTTTATGGCGCTTTCAGCAAATCGGCGGTCAAAATTTGAAATCAGGTTCACTTTAAGTCGTGGCCATTAGATCTTCATGTTCATGGTCTTTTATGATTTATCTTTTAAAAGGGCCCCAATCAAATTTAGCAAACTGGTGACAAAGGTTTTCGCCAGTTTGCAAAACACTTTATCTCTCTACCAAATAATTTAGTGAATACACGACCCTGTTCGCTGAATCACCAAGACTTTTAGAACGTCACCATTTTATCATGCGAATGAGCGAACCCATTGAATTTTGTCAGGCCGCTAACCTTATTTAACTGGACCGCTAAGACCTTAGACCCCACCTGGGCCTACTTTATGCCACTTGTCATTACCTCATTCACAACTCATTCTCGGTCATACTGACATAGGACCCACTTTCTGTAATCCTTATAATCAGATGGTAGGCATAAGATCTCATAGCTCTGACAAAACTCATGTGAACTTATGCCAACCATAGATCATGTCCTTGTCACTGATCTCTCTGACAATGACCCCATTGTGCTGACTCCTCATGTCTACCAATAAGATTTGAGCACTTATGCACCACCTGGAAAATGGCCCCACTAAGAACATTAAGCCATCTAGAAGATCGGATCGTTGGCACAAGATCTGAAAGGCTTGGAAGATTCCATGCACTTACAAACCAACCGTCGGATAAAGAATCTCCTCCCATCTCTGACAACCCATTGACAAGAAACAAAATCAATGGTTGTCGCAAGATCTTAAGCCTTTGACAAAACCCATAAGATTATACATCATTCATCAATTCACTGACAGGATCAGGACCCACTGACACATCCGAAAACTAGGTCCCACTGACATGTCCAAGTAAGATTCAAAATCAACAGATGGCACATAATCTCAAAGGGGAAGAATATTCCTTAAGATCATATGCCGACCGTAGATTGAAAAGCCTTCACTATAGGCCCCACTAACATGCTGAGTTGTTTACCTGTGGACCAATAAGAAAATGCTGACATGGCACACCTGGCATGTGGACCCACTTAAAAGGAAAAGCATCGTCACCCAATGAGATCAACGGTGGTCTTAAGATCTGAAGCCTCTGACACATCACTTGTGAACATATGCCTACTGTTAGATGGAGATGGTGTCAGAGAGGGGCTCAGGAAAGTATTAAGCTGAAACATAGGAAATATTAAAGGGCAGGACATAGGGAAAAATTAAAATCACTGGGCGCTGGGAACTTAGGAAAGATTAACCGGTGACTTAGAAAATATTAAAAGGGGACCCACCAACCCATGAAACCTAACTGCGAACATGGTAAAGTAGTCTTTTTTTTAAAAAGGCACATGCGGATTAAAGGTTTTAAGTGACCCACAAAAAAGTAACATGAAAATAAAATAGGGCTAGGGCAATTTTAAATTCAAAGACCTGACAACTAGATTTTTAAAAAAATTTTGCCAAGGGTTTATGCCAGGGACATAAAAACAATTGCAGAGACCGGCAGAAAAGGGCTAGAGCCATGAAATTTTTTGCATGTGCTAACAGTGGCTCTATCTGAGGATGTATGCCTCCTGCAGGCATAGCAAGGACTTAGAATCACTGGTTTAAAATAGACCATCCCATTGGAAAAATTGCAGACAACAGTGAACAAGCAAGGCAGAACAGGCAACAGGACCAAAAACTGACAGACCAGGACAAAACAGGGCAGGGGCAAGTAGCTTATTTATAGAATTTACAAAATGTACAAACCTAACTACTATTCATGGAAAATAGAATATGTCAATTGAAGTATTTCTTCAAGAATTGTCCATGAACTAGCAATTCTTGAATATCACCATTTAATTCTTTGATAATGTATGAATCTTGGCCCCATTTCTCATGAATTAGATATGGCCCTAGCTAGATGGGATCAAATTTACCATGTTTCCCCTTATCATCCAGTCTGGCATTCCAAACTAACACCAAATCACCAGGTTCAAACTTTCTATCAATAGTCTTCTTATCATATAAATTCTTAACCTGCAACTGCAATTTGGCATTCCTTGCAACTGATTCTCTTCTATTCTCATCCAACCTAATGAGGTCCTCAATTCTCAACTGCATCTCATCATCTATGTCATCATCATATAGATGAACAAATTTATACATTTCCAATAAGTTATTTTGAGGCATTCTTGCATGAATTCCATATACTAGGTCAAATGGTGCACAACCAATTTCCCTCTTCACAGCTATCCTATCAGCCCATAGAGCTAATGGTAGCTTTGAATTCCAGGCCCTCTTATTCTTTTCAAGAATTCTCTTTAATATTTTAATCAAACTCTTATTAGTAGATTTTGCCTGACCATTTCCTTGTGGATGATAAGGTGAGGAATTAGAAATTTGAATTCCCAAACCTTTGCAAAAGTCCTTATATTCAGCAGACCTGAAGCACATGGCATTATCACTTACTATTCTCTCATGACACCCAAACCTTGTAACAATATTATTCATCATAAAATCAATTAACACCTTACTAGTTGCATTTCTTGTAGGTATAGCTTCTACCCACTTTGTAAAGTAATTAGTGGCAACTAAGATCCATGAGTGTCCTCCACTTGACTTTTTTGGTATCTCCCCTATGAAATAAATTCCCCATTGTTGGAAAGGAGCCTGAACTTCTACTAGTTTTAATGGCACATTTCCTAAAAATTTAAGCTTACCAAAGAACCTTTGACAAGCATCACACCTCCTCACCAACTGTTCTACATCCTTGAAGATTGTGGGCCACTAGAATCCTACTCTCAAGATCTTATGAGCAGTTGTTTTACCCATATAATGCCCACCACAAACTCCCTCATGCATTTCCTTCAACAACTTGTTAGCCTGATCTTCATCTACACACTTTAAAAGTATGCAATCCAAATTCTTCCTATACAATTTACACTTCACAATTACATACTTGATGGCCTGTAATTTTAATGTCCTTTTCTGATTATCATTCATACTATCTAGACATCTCATGTTTCTCAAGTAATAGATGATATCATGGTACCAAATACAATCATCCATGTCACATGTGTAATCAATTTTAGAATGATTTACCTGATTTGCATCAAGATTGGATTGGGCCATCAGTTTTGCCAATCCTTGTCCTCTAACCAACTTAGTAATCTAGACCTCAACATTGAATTCTTGGATCCTATTGATCCATCTGCATCTTCTTCCAGACACCTCTTGCTATGAGAAAATATCCTTCACAACTACACTTGGCACAAAAGCAATCACAACTGCTCCCATCAAGTAACACCTAAAAGCCTTGATTGCCTTCACAAGTGCATAAGCCTATTTTTCATTTATGTCATATTTCAATTCTGCAGCCTACAAAGATTTACTGAAAAATGCAATAGGCTGCTCAAAATCATCCTTATTCTTTTGTAACAAAACTGCAGCAATAGTGTGAAAAGATGCAAAGGAAAAGATATGCATTGGGACATTATAATCAGGTGCCTTAAGCACTGGTGCATCTTTGATAGCCTGCTTGATATTTTTGAAAGCCTCATCAGGTTCACCCTCCCAATTGATTGCAGATCCCTTCTTCAACATCTTAGAAATAGGTCTAGTAACCTCTACAAAATTTGTCACAAACCTCTTTAAGAAATTGACCTGACTAAAGAAGGACTGAATTTCTTTAACATTCTTTGGTCTCTGAATTCAGAGACTAAAGCACATTTCCTTGGGTTTAATGAAATGCCAAATTCCAAGACCCTCACAAATATTCTTTCTAAATGAGTGCAATGGTCTTCTTCCTCCTTGGAATAGGCAGTTAGATCATCTTGATATACAACAAGGAAATCATTTATGAAATCTGAAAAGGCAACATCCATTACCCTCTGAAAAGTAGCACCAGCATTTGTGAGGCCAAAAGGCATTCTCACATAAACATATGTCCCCCAAGGTGTTGTGAAAGTTGTCTTGAATTGCTCTGATTCCTTGACAATGACCTGATTGTAGCCAAAGAAACCATCCATCATAGACATCAATTCTTATCCGGTTACTCTCTGCAACATAGCTTCCATATTGGGCAGACAATAATTATCCTTTAATGAGCTGATGTTCAGATTCCTGAAGTCCACACAAAGCCTAATGTCACCATTCTTTTTTCTCACAGGAACAAGGTTTGACACCCAAGAAGAATGCCTTATAGGCTTGATAATTCCAGCATCTCTCAGCTTCATTAATTCTTCTTGCATCTTGGGTGCCAAAGTGGGATTAATAGGCCTTTGTTTTTTCTAGAAAGGTTTAGCATCTTCTTTCAATGGAATAATATGTTGAATCAAATCTTCTCTATAAACCTTTAGGTCAACATATGACCATGCAAAAACATGCTTGAATTTTCTCAATAATTCAATCAAATATTTCTTTACCTTTTGAGATATATCTCTACCAATGTATACCTTCTTAGGTGCCTCATGTGTTCCAAGATTTATCTCCTCCAGATCAGCATGATCTTCTCTTTTGATATTCTTTTGAACTCTATCATAGTTGTTAAAGATAGTCTCCAAAACAACAAGCCCCTTAGGCACCTTGTTAGTTCTAAGCTGAATGACCTCTTTGCCAAAGACAACCTCCCTTCCTTCTACTAACTCAACCAAGGTTGAAAAATCAAATTCCTGACCATGATACTGATCCTCACAACCCATAAACTTCAAGATATCATTATCATCATCAAAAACTTGCCAATTCTCAATATTGTCTAGTATGCTAGGCCTAGCCTGATTATACATCATTCGTCAATTCACTGACAGGATCAAGACCCACTAACACATCTGAAAACTAGGTCCCACTGACATGTCCAAGTAAGATTCAAAATCAACGGATGGTGCATGATCTCAAAGGGGAAGAATATTCCTTAAGATCATACGCTGACCATAGATTGAAAAGCCTTCATTGCAGGCCCCACTGACACATGCTAAGTTGTTTACCCGTGGACCAATAAGAAAATGCTGACATGGCACACTTGGCATGTGGACCCAGTTAAAATGAAAAGCATCGTCACCCAATGAGATCAACGACGGTCTTAAGATCTAAAGCCTCTAACACATCACTTGAAAACATACACCCACCGTTAGATGGAGATGGTGTCAGAGAGGGGCCTAAGAAAGTATTAAGTCAAAACATAGGAAATATTAAAGGGCAGGACATAGGGAAAAATTAAAATCACTAGGCGCTGGGAACTTAGGAAAGATTAACCAGTGACTTAGGAAATATTAAAAGGGGACCCACCGACACATGAAACCTAACCACAAACATGGTAAAGTAGTCTTTTTTAAAAAAAGGCACATGCAGATTAAAGTTTTTAAGTGACCCGTGAAAAGGTAACACGAAAATAAAACAGGGTCTAGGAAATTTTTAATTTAAAGACCCAACGGCTAGATTTTAAAAATTTTTTTGCCAAGGGTTTATGCCAGGGACCTAAAAACAATTGCAGAGACCAGCAGAAAAGGGCTAGAGCCATGAAATTTTTTGCACATGCTAACATATCCCAAATTACCAACATCCTCTCCTTGATCTTCAAAAGGATCTTCTTCTCTATCAGTGGTGATGTTGGTGCCTTCTACATGCATGGTTTCATCATTAATAAGAATGGTGGGTGGTGGAACTATGGTTTCTTTCATGTATGAAACTACTTCTATTGTTTGAGTGTCCTGTACTGATTCACTTAATGCTTCTCTTGGTACTCAAGTCATTATTTTCACAGCTACTTCTTCGGTTTCCTTGTTAACTTCCTCATAATTACCTCCCATAATTAGAACTATTCTTCTTTTTCTTCTCAAATGGGTGCTAAGAATCTTCATTATCTCTTTGAAATGTTCTTCATCTTTGATTACTCATAGTTTTCTCACAAATGTTTCTCTTATACCTGTATCCTCTTCTATTGCTCTCTTGTTCCCATTGATCAGTTTCTCATAAAGATCACTCATTATCTTATCTTTAATATTCTTAAATTTCTTGTGAGCAAGAATCATGTGCCTGACAACTGCATTCTCAAGATTTAGTTTCTCAATTTTTTTTTACATATGATAGTATTTATTTAGCTTTGTGAAATCTCCTTCATTTATGATCAAAGGATTCACTTTCTCAATTTTAGGCTTCCATTGTTTCTTTTTGCTGCTACCATCCTCTTCTTCTCCTTGAGATTGAATTGAAACTTGACCTCTCATTTTCTTGATGGGTGGTGATTCTTCTTCTTGTGTCCTTATCCTTTCCACAGGAGAAAAGATAATCTTCTACCTTTTTCCTGGTCCGCTAGATATTTCTTTTACTCTTTTAGCTGGTGTAGTGGAGGTGGATCTAGTAGATTTTCTTGTGGCTGCTACTGGTGGCTTGTCTAGTGATATGCTCATCTCACTAGGCTCAGTAACATCTTCATCAACATTTTGAATATCTGGAACAAGGATTTCTTTGGATGCTAAAGGTGGTATAGATAATACTTCCTTTTGTCCAATATCTCTCATTGTAGTTGTTGTCTACTTTGCAATGTTAAATTCATCTTCAAAATTCTCCTTAAATATCCTTCAATTGCCTCTTCAAATACTTTATATTCTAGAGGGTCTATGAATTCAGTTCTTGGTTCTACCACTTCAATATATGTGAAGTTTGTATCAACCAAAAATCATATCTCATTTTTGTACTTCTCAACTATTAAAGATAGAATTCTTGACCTTTTCTTCATCTCATTCTGAAAAGTTTTAATTACAAGTGTGGAACTCTCATTTACTTTATCAATTGGGTGTCTAAGACACACCTTGTTTATTCTCTCCATTGAACTTCTTTCATCATTCCAATAATATCCAATAGTGTAATGAAATATTCTCAAAAGGTGGAAAAACATATAGGTGATTAAGGATGAGAATTTGAATTGGGAATTCTTTATTTTCTTAATCTTCTCAAGATTTTCAATCAATTGGATCCTCAAAATTTCACTCATGTCAACATCAACCTTATCAACACACATAAGATAAGATACTTGTACCATACCTGTTGCCATATCATCTTCTCTAGAGTTGGCACATAACTTGGTAGTCATTATCTTACACACATACCTAACATCACTCTATTCAATCTTACTAATTATAATGCCTCTTCCATTATATGAAGATTTAGTGTTTTCTAGAATGGTTTTCTTCACATTCTTCTCATTTAGAGGGATTGCACGTTTGCTACTTAGTCCTATTACTTCATGTATCAAATCAGCTATGATATCTATCACTCTATCATCCAACCAAAACTTTCCATCATGAATTCTTCTTAAAATGATCTTAGTGCATTCATCATTCTGAAATTCGAAGTGAAACATGTATTTGATAATGTCTAGTTGACCTAAATGTTCATACCCTTTCTTATAGGTTGAATATCCTAGTCGTATATTTTTTCATACTCCATAGTCATACTACTATCTCCTATAGTCTCAATTTTTCACTTCAGATATCCTCTTACATCTTCCAAATGCAATACACCATCTAGTATAGCCAATAATGCTAAGCTAAGGTCTTCCTCAAAGGGTTCTACTGATTCCCTTCTCACCTTAGGTCTAGGTGTGTCCCTAATGTTAGGAACTAGGGATACATCCATGATTGCACTGAAAAATAATTGCTCTAATAGTAAACACTTAGTAAAATACCTTGGAATCATGATTTAGGGATTCTATGTACAGATCTGGTGAAAATCTATCTCCAAATATTTCAAATAGCTTTCAATTTGCATGGGCTAGGTCTCCAAGACTAAACTCTTGAATGATCAAATGATGTCAATAATCCACTTTTATTTATCAAATCCTTCAAAACATTATCATCAGATTAATTGCATAAGTGTATACATGCCAAAAAGATGTTCCTAGTTACCTATAAAATTTCTTTCTCTTCGTGTGATTGCATACATGCTCATAATTTTATGCGCTCTTAACCATAAGTTCCTTATATCACCTTTTATCTTATATTAATTTTGCAAGGCTTGATTCAATTACTGCTAAGCTCTATGCTATTCTGATGCTTAATATGATGCATAATTCATGAAATTTGATGCTTAATCAGTTTGAGATGGGTTCAAAATTGATTCCAACTTATGCTCAAATGCTTGATCTGATTGACTTCTTGATATTGTGGATGCACTTGCTTGATCTGTAGCTTTGACAAATATAACTTCTTCCATGTTACTGGTATCTATATTTCTTCTAGTGTAGTTCACATTTATTTTGGGATTAGGATTCCTCATGTTGTTCATTCTGCAATATCTCACTGTGTGACCCATGTTATTACAAATCTGACAAACTATGACATTGTTTCCATATCTCAGTCCTGACTGACTAATTTGTGATCTGCAATTTCTAGCAATATGTCCAAAATTGTTACATCTATAACACACAAGTCCACTTCTTATATTATTTATTTCTCCAGTAGGTCTTTTATCTAGAAGGTTAGTATTTCTAAACATTCTACTATTATCTTTATTATTAGATCTAGGTTTCTTACAATCAATATCTCTATGACCAAAACCATGACAATTATAACAATAACTAGAGATAGGTTTGAATTGATTACCTGTAAAATCTCTTTGCATGTGTGCAAATGAATTGCATGTAAAACATCTACCTTTGAATTCACTTTGCATCTCTTTAGGTGATCCGTCTTGCTTAGGTTGTTTAGGTACATCTTCAAATTGGTTAGACTCAATTTTTTTTTTCATCTTCTTTGTTCTCAGGTTGTTGAATTTTCAGATCTGGTTCTTTAAATTCTTCAATCTTCTTTGAGAATTTTTCTTTGAAATATCCAAGACCAGTTTTATCATAAGAAGGTTTCTGATAAGAAATCTATTCATCAATTTTTTTAGTGTTGGAATATGTAGTTTCTCAAGATGTTGCTTGGATTGAGTTAGTTCCCCTTTAACAATTTGTTGCCCCACTTTTCACCCCATAACCATGCTGTTAAAAGTGGAAGTATTTGATGTCAAGTTAGATTTAGTCATGTTTGAGTCTAAGTCTAGGTTTCCTTCAGGATAGGTTGTCCTTGTCGGGTTTCCCTACCATTTCCTTCTTCTTTTCAAGCCGGGTGGGTTATTTGGAAGTCTTGTCATAATGGGTAGGTGATAGACCCCAACCTAGCAAGGATATCATGCTCCCATTGATGATCTCTTTCAGATGGAATGGTGATTGAAGTCATGATCTCAGGACACTCATAAGAAATTAGAAATCAAAAGATTCTTCATGTGGATGATGTAGTGACTGAGCCGGCATTGTACTATTCAGAGAATTCCACTCCATATAACAGTGTGCAAGTTAAAAGGATTCATTTCTTTAAAAATAGTAAAACAAGTTTTTATTTAAAAAGAAGGCATCATTGAATAAGACCATTGAATTCAAGTTTCTTTTATGGGTCTTAGAAAGGCTGTATAAACCTTTTCCAAATGGCTATTTTCATATTGAGTCATGAAGCCACGAAGGTTGAAATGAGTAAAAAAAAAAATATAATAAAACTGTAGTAAAAGTGGTAGTGTGGTTGTTGGCAGGTCACATGATCGCAAGATCAAAATAACTACCTTGAGTTTATGTGACAAAGGCTAAAATGAACTGCCGAGCAAGTTAACTAGTCACATAATCACATGAATGGAATAACTTCCATGCAATCATGCGACAGTGGAGGTTCAGGTGGTAAGAAAAGTCAATGAAAAGGGAGACTGGAAATAGATGGTGCCCTGCTGGAGTCCATGTGTGCCAATGACAGAGCAGTCACATGATCGCAAGAGTTTAAAACATGGCATGTGATCATGTGAGATGATGACACGTGTAAAGTGGTTCCATGTTTGCGGTGCTATTATCTTTGCCAACGTAATGATCAAGATTCCTAATCGATGGTTACCACTTTTCTGCTATGTTGTGGAATATGCTTTGCAACAAAGTGAGATCGTGCCACATGGTGGTGGGTCCATAAGGTTTATATGCGATGATAAATCAATGGTTGCCGCTATTCCTCAAAGCCATGGGAAATTCTTTGACACCCGAGCTGGAGTCCATGTGCACCGATCATAGAGCGGTCGCATGATCGCATGAATTAAAATATTGCTATGCGATCATGGGACAATGGGAACTTGGGCCGGTGAATACGCTCTACTGGGACCCATTTATGCCAAAAGCATAGATGCGACAACATAAGTTGAGCAGGGAAAGATCCTACATCCAATGGAGGGCGTATGTTCGCAAAGAATCTTGGAGGTCTATGCGAAGAAGAGATGGTCGTTGATCTTCCGATGGTGGGTCTGAAAGCATTTGACTACAGTTATGACATAGCAAGGATTTCCATGTGGCAGTGGGACCAACGTACTCTGATAGCGTAGATGTGCTAATGATAAAGCAGTCGCATGATCACAAGAAATAAACAAGTATCATGCAATCATGTGACAAGGTATGAGGTGCAATCGGTGGTAGGTGCCGAAGGTGTATGGAAGCAGGGAAGATTAAATTGACTTTAGTTGTAGTCCACATACAGTTCACGTAAGCAACAACACATATGCGATAATGGAAGCTCAGATAGATGAATGGTACTCTACTGGAACCCACATGCTCCAATGATAGAGCGGTCGCATGATCGCATGAATAAAATAATACCCATGCGATCATGTGACAAATGGTCAAGTAGAGGCTTTCAGCTCTGGTGGTGGGTCCTTGGGCAGTGACTTGTCTGGTTTTCATTGGTCGGCGGGGTAATACATTGGCAGTGGGGCATGAACTTTCAGTGAGATGGCAGTGGTTAGGAGATCTACGATGGTCATGAGATCTCATGGGATCTTCTGACCCCATGAGATCTTTCACCTACTGTTAGATCTAAATCTCAGTCAAGGTGGGCCTGGGGTTGGTAAAGTGGATGCGCGGTTGTGCGGTTAAGAGATTTCACATAGTTGTTGGATAAAATTGGGGTTAAGGAAAGGATCATGCGACTCGGTGACTAAGAGGAGATGAACCCAAGGTTAACTTAGAGTTAAGTTTGCAGTAAGGCTCGAGGTGGGTCTGAATGTGCTGACATGTTGGTATGCTCACTTCCGATTGGCTCTTGACTGGCGATGTGGACTTTGACCTTTCATAGGGGCTTGCGATTGTTTTGGGGATGATCCAGATCATCTAATTTTTTGGGAAGGATGTGATCAATGACCGTGTTTTAAATGAAGAGCTGGTAACTGTTGGGACCCAAATTTGAACATTTCTGTGGGGTTTTTTTTGCTAGTTGTGATTTGCAGACCATGAGCGGCGGGGTAGTTCAAAGAAATTTATGTCACTAGGACATGCGCAATTAAGGAGAAGATGAAGGTCTCAAAATGAAGTGCCACAGTTTTGTTGTCTCTTCCTATTCTTATATCTATGATTGGCTTTCCAAATTCTTTTGTCAAAAATGTTCTTTCTTTGTGCCTTGTCTTTTTGTATTCTAGAAGCTGGATCATTGCCAATGGCTACTAGCATTGTAAATTCTATAAATGCTATCAAAGAACTCAATGTAAGGGGTTGGAAAACTTGTCAATGAAGAAGTGTGATTCTATTTACAAAGCTAAATTCCTATTTGTTGTTCCATTTTCATTGTTTATTTGCATGATGAATGGAAAGAACAGTTATAAGTGAAACTACTTTTTCTTATTGAATGCCATTTCATGTCAAAAATTGTGGTGTGGTCAATTCCAGTTGGTCTTTCATTTGTAATTCTTCCTCTGTTCACTCTTTATTTTAGTTGCATCTTTGAATGGAAAGTACACTTATATTCTGAGACTATAATTTCTTCTTGAATTCTATTTCATGCTAAGTGGTTGCAGTATTGGTGATTCCATTTACCTTTCATTGTATAGGTCTGCTTCTATTCATCAAGTAGAATCTATTTTTCATATAGAGTAGGATAAAATTAGTTAGATGTCAAAATCATGTGATGATCTATAATCAGCATTCTACTGAGCATTGTAGATTATCTCCATCTTATCCTTGCCTGAATTACTTGTGCCTACAAGTAGTTTGGTTACAATTTCATTGCTCAGAATATCTGATGATTAATAAAAACATATTCATTGCATATCATACACAATCAGGGAGTTGTACCTATCAATTCAGAGGGCAGTGATAGAAGACTTACATTGACCCATTTGTTGGTGGACATCCTTTTGTTCTCTCACCTTGGGTGTATAGAGAGTCAAAGATTGAAAATCTTAAGAGAGGACAAACTGTTAAGCAACAATTTTTGGTGACTCTACTGGGGAGGACTTTGAAAAGAAGAAGATATTGATAAGTTTTTCTCAGAATCTTAAGGCATCCTGGATTCCAGATTTACCAAGAGTGCAAAACAAAAGGGAAAGGTTGATCCAGTATATGAAGAGCTTAAAGATGTCAATTTCCCTATCCTTGAAGATATTTTCAGAAAAGGAAGGGAAAAAGCGAGAGAAACTGAAAATAAGAAGCTTGCTGATTTTCAGTCATCTATAGTATTTCCTTTGAGACCAAAAAGAAGTAAGTCTTATGCTCCTCCTATTGGTAGAATTCCTATTTCTACCACTTGCAATTCATTGTTATTGCATGGTATTGCACTTCCCCTCTCAGTTTCAATTCAGGCGGTTGCACAAAATACAAGGCTAGCAAATATGGCTATTCCTTGGGGAAATGCTATTGGGCCATTGAATCTTGTAGCAAATCATGACTTGCCAAAGGCATCCAGAAAGAACTTCCCTAGATTCAATGGTGATGGCTTAGTGTCAGCTGAACAACATCTAAGTGCTTTCTAGAAAGCGTGTAGTGTGGTGAATCCTCAGCATGAGGATGTTGCAGTCAAGATGTTTGTGGATACTTTGGTGGATGATGCAGTAGATTGGTTCCGGGATTTACTCACAGGCTGTATTACGGGATGGGACACCATGAAGCAAAGATTTGAAGGAAGATACAAGAGCACTGAAGATGCTCAAGTTCTCTTGTTACAATTAGCCCAAATTAAGAAAGAACCATCCATCTCTATGAGAGATTTTAATGCAAAATTTAATAAACTTATTAAAAGAATACCAGCTGCTAGTGCTCCAATAGGAGACAATCAAAAAACTTTCTACATCAGTTCCATGCCTCCTGAACTTGGTTATCAACTAAGAAGGGCTAATGTGGCCACTTTACAAGTTGTACAAACTCTTGCAGTAGAGATGGAGGATGACATGATAGCCTCTAGGAAATGGAAGAAAGAGTATCATACTGGATCTTCAAGCAATACAACAAGCACTTCAAACAGTACTAAGGCTATGTTACAAAAATTGTCCAATGAGTTGATTGCATTAAAGAAACAAGTTACTAGACCAGCTCATTCATTATATCAGCCTTATCAAGAAGGACCAAGATATCAAGGTGGAAATAAGAACTTGCAGCTCCTTGCCCCTCAGCAAAGATTAGCTATTGAAGCCGCTCCTAAATGTTAGACTTCTTGTGCCTTTCATCTTAGATCAGATCATGATGGTAATACCTATGAAGACATGATCAGATATTTACAGATGAGAGGAGAAGAAGTGCAAAGAATTGAATATATAGAAGATGATGATGATCATGCTCCTCATGGCAACTTTGTAAATTTGTATTGTGAGTATGAGTCAGATTCAGAAAATGGAGGAATTTTTTTTTCCACCTTGGAAGGACCTCAGCTAACGGTGATGACTAGAAGTCAGAAAAATAAGAGTCAGGTTTCTAATATTGCTCCTGCTAAGAATCAAGCACCTTCTCACAAGGTGGATAAAGACAAGAATGCAGCATCAAGTTCTTCACAAAAGGATCTAAAAGATAAGTCATCTACTTTTTTTGATATTATAAAATTTTGTGAGGAAACTAAGATTCAAATAACTACCATAGATTATTTAAAATCTAATCCAGATCAATTGAAAAGACTAGTAGAATGTTGTAAAAGTAAGGAGAATGTTCTTATTAATGCTAACGTTCATGATAAAAATCAAACTAGTACTAACAAAGAGAATTCAATAGATGATGATTTTTCAATTCCAAGATTGTTTCATGAAGAAGAATCTGTTGTCCATGCTACTTGTTCTAGTAAAAAACCAAAGCCTTTCTATGTATCACTTTTTATCAACGGAAATAAATTGAGTAATTGCATCATAGATTCGGGAGCTTCAGACAATGTGATGCCTGCTTCAGTTGCTAAAGCTTTAGGATTGCCTTTAACTAAATTCTTTGGTAGATGTTATTCTATGGATGCTAAACAAGTGCCCTTAATTTGTCAAATTAAAGATGCGCAAGTTGCCTTAGCTGCCTATCCCTCTAAGAGATTGAAGCTCACAATCCTTGTTGTTGATATCCCTGAGAGTTATGGAATGCTGCTTAGTAGAAGTTTTTGCAAAGGTTTGGGAGGAGAGATCAAGTTAGATTGGACATCTGCCTATATTCAAGTAGGAAATAAAAAGGTGAAGTTGGAACCGAAAGGAAAAGCAAAATTCACTGTATTAAAGTTAGATGATCCTAGGTCACAAATTCTTTATCAAGAAATGCAATTTGGAAACTATATGATATCCTATAATGGCCCTGATGTTCAAGAAGAGATAAAAGAAGCAAAAACTGAGCAATTATGGACATTAGAGTTTGATGGAAGTTGTGCCAATGCTAGTTTAGGAGCTGGGATAGTCTTGATAGCCCTTGATGGAGAAACTACTCATTTGGCCTATAAATTGAATTTTAAAAATACCAATAATACTGCAGAATATGAGGCCCTTCTCCTTGGTATAGAGGTAGCTAAACAAAAAGGAGTTAAATTGCTCAAAGTTCAAGGGGATGCTAAATTGGTGGTGAGACAAGTAAGAAATCAATACTCTGTGAAAAATAATAGATTGAAAAATTATAGAAATAAAGTATGGGATGAAATAGAAAGTCTAGATGCCTTTTCAATAATTTCGGTCCCAAGAGATCAAAATTCCAGGGCTGATTCTCTAGCAGTTTCTGCATCTCTACTCTTGCCTCATCCTAACTTCAAGAATCAAGTATACAGAATGGAGGTCCTATTCAGACCTAAGGTGCTTGATAATGAAGAATCTTGGCAAGTATTTGAAGATGACAAGCATATTCAGTAGTTTCTAGAAGGAACAGGCCCCTTTGCCAGTATGTGTTTTGAAAATGACAAAGAAGAGTAGTCACCAATCGATGAAGAAGAATTAAAATCAGGTATCATTCAATTGAAAGAAAATAGAATTCCTTCTCATTTTGTGTCATTAGAAAAACTATTTGATAAACATGATACCTATATAAGGAGAGAGAGAAATAAAAAGGGAAAAACATGTGGAGAGTATGATGGAATTAATATAGGGACTGAGGACAGTCCTGAAATGATCAACATCAAAAAATGTTGCACTCTTGAGGAAAGAACGAAAGTCAGAAAATTGTTAATTGAATTCCAAGATGTTTTTGTATGGAGTTATGAGGATTTAAAGAATTTTATGAATGGAAAATTCAGGCACAACATCCCTCTTAAATCTGGAGCATCACCTGTCAAACAAAAATAGAGAAATTATAATCCTTTGATTGAAGGAGCCATTTTCAAAGAAATTGATAAGATGCTAAAAGCCAAGATTATCTATCCTATTCATCATTCCACTTGGGTAGCAAACATTGTTCCTGGGAGGAAAAAGAATGGAGAAATAAGGATTTGTGTTGATTTTAGAAATCTAAACCAAGCTTCCCTCAAGGATAACTATGCTCTACCAAACATGGATCATTTGTTGTAAACTGTTGCAGGGTCAGAGATGATGTCCATGTTAGATGGTTTTTCAGGATATAATCAGATACAAGTAGATGAAGTAGATAAGTATAAAATAGCTTTCACAACACCTTGGGGCACATTTGCTTATAATAGAATGCCTTTTGGGTTAATTAATGCAGGTGCAACCTTTCAAAGGGCTATGGATTTATCTTTTGGTGATCTTAAAAATAAAATTATTGTGATCTATCTTGATGACTTGACTGTTTTCTCCAAGAAGAGGAAAGATCACCTAGGAGATCTGACCAAGGTTTTGCAAAGATGTAGAGATCAAGGCATATCCTTGAACCCAAAGAAATCAGTGTTTTGTGTCACTAAAGGTAAGCTTCTTGGTCACATTGTTTTTCAACAAGGAGTCAAAATTGATCCTGATAGAGTTAAAGCCATTCAACAATTAAGTTTACTTTTGAGTAAGACTAGTGTTAAATCCTTCTTTGGACAAGTGAATTTTTTGAGAAGATTTGTACTTGATTTTTTTGAGATTGTGCAAAGCATAGTTGACATGATGAAAGGAAATCAAAAATTTAAGTGGACTAATGATGGTAAAAGAGATTTTAAGGATATAAAGAATGCCATTGCAAATGCTCCTGTCTTGGTTCATCCTGATTATACTAAAGAGTTCATTATATACTGCTATGCATCTGAACACACCATGTCAGCAATATTAATGCAAGAGAATAAGGAAGGTATAAAAGCTCCTATTGCCTTCATGAGTATGCCCTTAAAGAATCAAGAGCTAAAGTATTCTCAAGTTGAAAAGCATGCTTATGCAGTGGTGAGAGAATTAGAATTTTAGATTTTACATCCTGCATTCACATTCAGTCATCCATGTGCCTGATGCTGTTGTAAAAACTGTGTTAACATAGTAAGATGTTGGGTGTAACAATAGAGGAGCTTGGATTGAAAAGGTCCAGGAGTATTATATAGATGTTAGGCCAACAAAACTCATAAGAGGTAATGCTCTTTGCAGGGCCATAGCAGAGAATCAGCAAGTTGAAGAAGATGATTGCAAAGTGCTGATGGTAAGTTTGCAAGATCCTTGGTTTTTGAACATTGCATATTTTCTGACTTATGGTGAATGCCCGGATGGATTAACTACTAAACAAAAGAGGAATTTGAAAAATAAAGCCTTGAGGTATGTTATTCATGATGATGTTTTGTATAAGAAAGAAATTGATGGTACTTTTCTGAGATACGTTGATAAGGAACAGTAGGAAATGTTATTGAAATCTTTTCATGATGAAGCATGTGGAGGTCACTTCTCATCTACCATGATTGCTTTCAAAATTCTAAGACAGTGCTATTATTGGCTCAGCATGTTCAAAGATTCATTTAAGTGGGTTGCAAATTGTGAAAAGTGTAAGATGTTTGTAGGCAAACCACAGTTGGCTGCATTACCTTTGAAACCGGTGGTGATAGAAGCTCCTTTTCAATAGTGGGGTTTGGACTTTGTAGGACCCATGAATCCTCCTTCAAGTCAAGGAAATTCATACATCTTGACCGCCACTAATTACTTCAGCAAATGGGTTGAAGCTAAACCAATGAAGAAAACTACTTCAGAGGTAGTATGTGAATTCATTAAAGAACAAATACTGGTAAGATTTGGAGTTCCCACAAAATTGATATTGGATAATGCTTCTTACTTTTCATCCTCAGAAATTGTTTCTGTTGGAAACAATTGTCTGAAGGAAATTGCTACTCAATTATGTATTGTCTTTGATGTCACACAATGTCATAGTCCGCAGCAACCAGTTACTACCGAGCTCAGTTGGTCTGCCAGACAGGAATATTAGTGCTTACCGAGTCCACTCGGTTATCAAAGAAAAGTAGTGTTTACCGAGTTCACTCGGTTACCAAAGGAAATTTAGTGTTTACCGAGTTCAGTCGGTCATCGAAGAAAAGTTAGTGTTTACCGAGTTCAGTCGATTATCGAAGGTAAAAGATTGTCGGTGTTTACCGAGTTCCCTCGGTCTCCGAAAGATTATAGAAAGTTATGGTCACCGAGCACTGTCGGCCCTTGAAGGATTTTTGCAAATAGAGTTTGCTTAATTCAGCCGACTGTTATACTAAATAATGTCAATTTGACAAATCTAAAATCATATAAATAAAAGGTAAAATGTGAAAAATGAATAAGAAATAGAGCAGAAGATTTACAGAAGAAAGACAGGAAAAGTGTATGCGAATTTGTGAAGGATGTTCAGATATCCTTGAGGTGCAGTAGAGATTTATTCGATCAGAAAGGATCAGACTTATGTAGAACAGAGATCTGTAATCAGCGAGACAGTTGCATTATTATATAGGTCATTTTTCATTGTTACCTTCTTATCATTGTAACAGTGAATTCTAAATCTCTTAACTGAGTTGGTTTAACAACCATATTGTAAATCCTCTAACAAGGTGACAATTCCATTGAATTGTTTTCAAGACCTCTTACCAGGCCACTCCTAGCAGGGTGTTTTAAATCCTCTAACAAGGTCACACCTAACAGTGTGTTTTGTAACCTTTTACCGGGTTGGCTTCTAACCGGGCATCACTTCAGAAAAGTGAAAATCAGTATCTAGATACATTGGTGGTTTTTCCCATATTGGGTTTCCACGTTAAATCTTGTGTCTCTTGTGTTCTTAATTGCTTTCTCAATCATATACATGTGCTAATGAATATCTAAAAGATAATTTTGCTAATACTTTCTGCATCTTCAAAGTTACTGCAATCTATTTACCGAGTGCTAAAACAGATAACATTGTTAAGATATCTTAAGGGATCTGGAAAGAATTAATTGTGAAGTGTTTTATGGTTGACTGATTCACCCCCCCCCCTCTCAGTCACTTGATCCATATTCCATCAGTTTCCTTTTGTTATGATCATGGGATTCAAATAGGACACTCTTCTGATTATTTTCCTCAAGGTAACGGGCAGGCTGAGTCAAGCAATAAAAATCTGATTAATATCTTAAAGAAGTTGGTTGCTAATAATCAGAGGGATTGGCACAAAAGGATATATGATGCTCTTTGGGTAGATAGAACTACTCCTAAAAGAGCCATTGGTATTTCTCCTTTTGAATTGGTGTATGGAGTAGAAGCCAATTTACCATTGCCATTAGAACTTGCTGCTTGCAAACTGAAAACCACTATTGAGGATGATGTTTTCAAGGATGGCTTGGAAAAAAGGATCTTGTATTTGACAAAGCTGCAGGAAGAAAGGGAAGACATGGTTGATAGGATCACTGAACATCAGAACTGAGTCAAGAAGTTGTTTGATAAGAGGGCAAGGCCAAGAAAATTCATGGAAGGTGATATGGTACTACTGTGGGATAAGAGACATGAACCTAAAGGAATGCATTCTAAGTTTCAATCCTTGTGGAAAGGTCCATTCCAGATTGTGCAAGTGAATCATAATAACTCATTTAGATTGGCATATCCTTCTGGAGAGTCTCTGCCATGTTCCTATAATGGGCAGGACTTAAAGCTATATCAGATGCATAATTGAAGAGTATGTAACCCCTGCGTAGTAGTTAGTTAGGTAGGTTTTCTTTTTGTGTCATAGTTTAGTGGCCGTCTTTCATTTTGCTGCTGCTTTCCTTAAGTTTAGTTTTCTTATTGTCAAGTTGTCCGTTATTTTGTGGAACCAGAGATTGCTAGAGTTCTTTTAAGCATTGTAATGCTTAAATCCCCAATTGGAGCCAGCTGTTGCCCTACTTTTCACCCCATAACCATGCTATTAAAAGTGGAAGTATTTGATGTCAAGTCAGATTTAGTCATGTTTGAGTCTAAGTCTAGATTTCCTTCAGGATAGGTTGTCCTTGCCAGGTTTCCCTGCCATTGCCTTCTTCTTTTCAAGTTGGGTGGTTTATTTGGAAGTCTTGTCATAATGGGTAGGTGATAGACCCCAACCTAGAAAGGATATCATGCTCCCATTGATGATCTCTTTCAGATGGAATGGTGATTGAAGTCATGATCTCAGGACACTCATAAGAAATCAAAAATCAAAAGATTCTTCATATGGATGATGCAGTGACTAAGCCGACATTGTACTATTCAGAGAATTCCACTCCATATAATAGTGTGCAAGTTAAAAGGATTCATTTCTTTAAAAATAGTAAAACAAGTTTTTATTTAAAAAGAAGGCATCATTGACTAAGACCATTGAATTCAAGTTTCTTTTATGGGTCTTAGAAAGGCTATATAAACCTTTGCCAAATGGATATTTTCATATTGAGTCATGAAGCCACGAAGGTTGAAATGAGTAAAAAAAATAAATATAATAAAACTACAGTAAAAGTGGTAGTGTGGTTGTTGGCAGGTCGCATGATCGCAAGATCAAAATAACTACCTTGAGTTTATGTGACAAAGGCTAAAATGAACTGCCAAGCAAGTTAACTAGTCGCACAATCGCATGAATGGAATAACTTCCATGCGATCATGCAACAATGGAGGTTCAGGTGGTAAGAAAAGTCAATGAAAAGGGAGACTGGAAATAGATGGTGCCCCGCTAGAGTCCATGTGCGCCAATGATAGAGCAGTCACATATTCGCAAGAGTTTAAAACATGCCATCTGATCATGCGAGATGATGACATGTGTAAAGTGGTTCCATGTTTGCAGTGCTATTATCTCTGCCAACGTAATGATCAAGATTCCTAATCGATGGTTACCACTTTTCCGCTATGTTGTGGAATATGCTTTGAGACAAAGTGAGATCATGCCACATGGTGGTGGGTCCATAAGGTTTATATGCGATGATAAATCAATGGTTTTCGCTATTCCTCAAAGCCACGGGAAATTCTTTGACACCCGAGCTGGAGTCCACGTGCACCAATCATAGAGCAGTCGCATGAATTAAAATATTGTTATATGATCATGCAAAAATGGGAACTGGGGTCGATGAATACGCTCTGTTGGGACCCACTTACGCCAACAGCATAGATGCGACAACATAAGTTGAGCAGGGAAAGATCCTACATCCGATAGAGGGTGTATGTTCACAAAGAATCTTGGAGGGCTATGCGAAGAAGTGATGGCCGTTGATCTTCCGATGGTGGGTCCGAAAGCACTTGACTACAGTTATGACATAGCGAGGATTTCCACGTGGTAGTGGGACCCATGTACTCTGATAGCACAGATGCGCCAATGATAAAGTGGTCGCATGATCACAAGAAATAAACAAGTATCATGCGATCATGCGACAAGGTATGAGGTGCAGCCAGTGGTAGGTGTCGAAGGTGTACGGAAGTAGGGAAGATTAAATTGACTTCAGTTGCAGTCCACGTATAGTCTATGTAAGCAATAGTGGAGATGCGATAATGGAAGCTCGGGCAGATGAATGGTACTTTGCTGGAACCCACGTGCTCTAATGATAGAGTGGTTGCATGATTGCATGAATAAAATAATACCCATGCGATCATGCAACAAATGGTCAAGCAGAGGCTTTCAGCTCTGGTGGTGGGTCCTTGGGTGGTGACTTGTCTGGTTTTCATTGGCCGGTGGGGTAATACATTGGTAGTGGGGCTTGAACTTTCAGTGAGGTGGTGGTGGTTAGGAGATCTACGGTGGTCGTGAGATCTCATGGGATCTTTCGACCCCATGAGATCTTGTGCCTGCCGTTAGATCTGAATCTTAGTCAAGGTGGGCCTAGGGTTGGTAAAGTGGATGCGCGGTTGCACGGTTAAGAAATTTCGCATAGTCGCTGGATAAAATTGAGGTTAAGGAAAGGATCATGCGACTCAGAGACTAAGAGGAGATGAACCCAGGGTTAACTTAGAGTTAAGTTTGGAGTAAGGCTCGAGGTGGGTCCGAATGTGCTGACATGTTGGTATGCTCACTTCCGATTGGCTCTTGACTAGCGATGTGGACTTTGACCTTTCATAGGGGCTAGCGACTATTTTGGGGATGATCCAGATCATCCGATTTTCCAGGAAGGATGTGATCAACAGCCGTGTTTTAAATGAATAGCTGGTAACCATTGGGACCCAAATTTGAACATTTCTGTAGGGTTTTTTTTGCCAGTTGTGATTTGCAGACTGTGAGCGGTGGGGTAGTTCAAAGAAATTTATGTTGCTAGGACATGCGCAGTTAAGGAGAAGATGAAGGTCTCAAAATGAAGTGCCATAGTTTTGTTGTCTCTTCCTATTCTTATATCTATGATTGGCTTTCCAAATTCTTTTGTCAAAAATGTTCTTTCTTTGTGCCTTGTCTTTTTGTATTCTAGAAGCTGGATCATTGCCAACGGCTACCAGCATTGTAAATTCTATAAATGTTGTCAAAGAACTCAATGTAAGGGGTCAACAAACTTGTCAATGAAGCAGTGTGATTCTATTTACAAAGCTGAATTCCTATTTGTTGTTCCATTTTCATAGTTTATTTGCATGATGAATGGAAAGAACAGTTATAAGTGAAATTGCTTTTTCTTATTGAATGCCATTTCATATCAGAAATTGTGGTGTGGTCAATTCCAGTTGGTCTTTCATTTGTAATTCTTCTTCTGTTCACTCTTTATTTCAGTTGCATCTTTGAATGGAAAGTACACTTATATTCTAAGACTGTAATTTCTTCCTGAATTCTATTTCATGCTAAGTGGTTGCAATATTGGTGATTCCATTTACCTTTCATTGTATAGGTTTGCTTCTATTCATCAAGTAGAATCTTCTTTTCATATAGAGTAGGATAGAATTAGTTAGATGTCAAAATCATGTGATGATCTATAATCAGCATTCTACTGAGTGTTGTAGATTATCTCCATCTTATCCTTGCCTGAATTACTTGTGCCTACAAGTAGTTTGGTTACAATTTCATTGCTCAGAGTATCTGATGATTAATAAAAACATATTCATTGCATATCATACACAATCAGGGAGCTATACCTATCAATTCAGAGGGCAGTGATAGAAGACTTACACTGACCCATTTGTTGGTGGACATCCTTTTGTTCTCTCACCTTGGGTGTATAGAGAGTCAAAGATTGAAAATCTTAAGAGAGGACAAACTATTAGCCAACACAATTGTATTGTACTTCTCAAGTTCAACATACTGTAACTTTGTAGTCTCAAATTCAGATGTTACTCAAGTAAGTTTATATCTTAGATCTATATTTTCTAACTTCAGATCTGATTCAACTTTGTTGTTATCATCTTTCAAGCTTAACTTTAGATCTACAATCTTTAGTTCATGCTTTAGGATCTTGTTTTCCTTTTTTTAGTTTTGAAACTTCATCACTATCCTTGATCTGTTATGTAGGTTCTTTCTTTGATTTAAGATCTTCTATCTTGTCTTTTAGTTTCTCAATGTAGTCTTTTGCACTTTCATATTTGTTCTTCATATTTTCTCTTTCTTTAGTAAGAATATCAATATGCTCAAGAGCTACATCTAGATTTTTCTGCAACCGATCCATATCCATAGAAATCTTAATCAAGCAGTTAGGCCTTCTCCGAGTAACTGATCTTTTATACCAATTATTAGAAATAGGAAATACTAAGAGGGGGCTGAATCAGTATTTCACAAACTTTTACTTTTTCCCACTTATGGATAAATGTAATTAACGTGTAACTTGCATAAGAAACTAAACTAAAAAAATGAACAATAAACAAAACCATAAAATGAAGGAACTCATAACACCATGTTTTTTCTTGAGGAAACCTTGGCCAAGGGAAATCCCCAATGGGGATGATACCCACAAATGATCCACTAATGAAAAGTATCTGGTTAGAGATATTGACCCTATTAGGCATCTATTACATCTGTATAGTGTCTCGGTCCTTGTTAGAAGCCTCAACCCTATTAGGAGTTGGAATTTACAAAATGTGAATGTCTGCAAGATGAGCCCACTACCCAAACATGAAATATACAATAATAATCTTCAATGCAAAAGATAGAATACAAAAACCTTTTGCTACTGCTGAATATCTTCAATATTCTGATCTAGCTTGTAGGCTCTACAAAAATTGCTATCAATTTGCACTAATATGATCATATATCATATTTTGCATAATACATCAATACAAAATATCTTTACAACTTTGCATTAGTCTCATACATAACTTCGCATAACATAATATCCTTCTTTATACCAACTATCTCAAATATAGCTTATCAGTCAACTTCCATAATATTAACTCTTGTTGCCTTAGGGTTAACATCTAGGATGTCATCCCTAATTAGTTAAGTCATTATGTTGATAAACAAAATAATCCCTTAACTCTAAATAATCAATTACTAATCATTGTTATATTCTGGTTGGCCCAACACTATTTTTGTAAAACATTAATATCTTTGTTTGTACATGTCGTCTAGTCTCGCACTCTTGGATGTAGCTTCAGCATACCTTATATAATATTTTCTCAAGTGCGCATGCACTCTGTGAACTTCGCTGATCAAAATACTCTCTGTGTAGACAAATAAACATTGTTATACTTAGATAATTTTCATAAGTTCTCATCCAGAACTTCCTCCTTGGATCATGTTGTCTTAACACTAAATATATGTTTCCATAATGAAAACACCATGATATCCTACTCAGCCAAATTGCCAACAATAAGTCTATCTTCCTCACATATTTTGACAAGGATATTTGGTATCTAATATGAGAAAGAACAATTTTTTTTAATTTTTAGAGTCATAGTCCATGCAAGGGATACACAATCATCCTAGTTACTTATGCATTGGTGTATTATATCTACTTTTTACATCAAAATGGAATTTCTCTTCATACTTTTTTTATCAGAACCAAAGCACAAATATCTTTCCATTTCAAATTGTTTCACACTAATCAACGAGCTAATTATTGTCATTGCATATATAATTTTCTTACACACACAAATATAGGTTATTATCACATATCATATCATTCTCTTTATAGTATTGACCTAAAATTCATTTTTATAGCCAATCCCTCAAGAGTAATCTATCCTACCTCAATCCTATCACTTTGATATATCACTAGTATCACTTTTCATTGAAATAATTCTATAAAATACATTATCTCGGAGAAGGGAAAAGTGTAGACATTTAAAAATGGCTAAATAATTTCCATCTTATCATTTCATTATGATCTCATGATGTCTTTTATACATGTTATTTATATAATTTTTTAATTAATCAAGATAATATTTCCTCTTTACATATATAATAATTATTTTTTAAAATTATTCAACTATGCTCATTTTTAAAGCTATATTAATTAAATAATTTTATTATTTAATAAATTCATATTTTGGTCTGTTATAATTAAATAAATTTTAAATAATTTATCAAAAAAAAAATCCACTTCAAAATAAATAAAATAAATATATAATTTATTTCTCCAACCACAACTTATGCTTTTGATCCCTTTTAAGTCTTACACCTCATCAATCTATGTGTTATTCATATATATGTGTGTGTGTGTGTGTGTGTGTGTGTGTGTGTGTTATTTTAGGTCCTAGCTTCTCTTAAATTTTTTCACGCATTGATCTTTCTAATTAATCCCCACCTTTGATGAAATATCAAGTGAAGCATTTAAAGAAAATGATTCACATATATGCATTTTTCCTTCTATAATTATTATCAAGAGCTCTATCATTTATAAGCATTATAAAGCATCCTACCATTATCAAGTATCAAATATCATACCATTATCTAGTGTCAATCATCCTACCATTATCAAGTATCAAGTATCAAGTATCTTGAGTTATCCTACCATCATTGTGTTGGCAATTGATGTTTTCATTAATGTCAACCCTCTCCTTGTCGTGATATTATAGCTATGAGATCTTGAGAAATAATAGTGCCATTGGTGATTATGATGGAGTTGCGAGTTTGATTATATGTGTAATAATTGTAGTTGTGTTGAGATGTTTCATTCATGACATGATTTTGGACTAATGAAAGATGTATCCCAGATGTATTGCTTCTTTACTATTGCTATGTTGCAACTGCCCAAAAGAAAGCTCCACATTCCTCCACACTTATTGGTATGGGCTTGGGGTTTAGAACATATATTTTTTTTGGGTGGATTTTTCACTCCTATCCACTCCTATCTTTTTAGGTCCCTAGTGTTGCCACTAATATTACAAATGTATGTAGTGTGTTGATAGTTTGGGTGTCTATTAGGATTGATCAAAGAAATTGTTTGCATTTCTTTGCATATATGTTTGTAGTGTTTCATCTTGGAGGGAATGTTCAATGTCTATGCAATGTTTTAGTTTAATTTTCCATTAGAAATGTGTATTGCAAGTAATTTTTTCCTTGATTGTTGAGTTATGAATAATTCTATACAAGAATGGTTGTGGCAACTTGATCATTGAGAAACATGATATATCTTCTTGGGAATCATGTTGGATGTTCAATAAGCATCTCTATGTGATTTTCATAGTATAAATTGAATCATTTGGTGCTCCATTGTGTCTAGAAATGGTTTAGAGGGTTATTTGTAACTATCTAACTTGGATGACTTTCTCTCTTGCTCATGTCATGCTCCTAATTATAGTGGATGATGTGTTGATCTTGTTTAAGCTCTCACCTTTCCATATAGAGATACACACTAAGTTGTTTCACGTTGAACATGTGTTTTGGGCCACCTAATTGTTGCTACACACTACCTTATTTTTTTACTTTGGAGAATGTGTTCCTAGTGTGTGTGGTGTTTGGGATCACATTATATATTCTATTATGATGTTTTGTTTCCACTTTATGTCTTATATAAGACCACTTTCACCACAATTAATTTTTGATGGATGACTATTTGGGATTACCCCTCGTCCCTTGTTCTGCCTAACCTAATCAATGTTTGGAATTGATCTAGATCATATAAATAGAAGATTAGATTAGTTGCAAGTGTGTGGAGGATGTGTGGAATGTGGAAGATGCAAATTTAAGGAAGCAACACTGTGTGGTGGAACTTGTGGAGCTGAATTTCTAATGGATGCTTGACACATCATGTCAAAAACATCTACATTCTAGGGAGAATGTTGCATGGAGTTTTCTACAAGCCTGTTTCATTATACTTCATTTCACTATCATGTGTTGAGGTAGCGAGTCTCTTCTTCAAGTCCTTTTTAATCTTTCCTTAAAGAAGTGAATTTTAGTTTCCAAGTCTCTTGTATATTGCCTTATGATGTAGTCAAGGATGGTGGATCCAATTAAGGATAGTCCAAACCTTGTAGCCAATAGAACAACACAACAGAATACTCAACAACACAATAATAAATAATTGTTTAACTTCTAATTTTCATTAACATGTCCGACTGTAAGGCCTTCCAGGTTAGGGCTACTTATAATCAAAAACAATTTTACAAGATCTAAATAGATCCAATACAATCTCAGCTAGTTCAACTCTAAAGACAATCAGAAGCTAATCGAAACCTTAAGGCAAATCTAAAATTGAGCTCGCAAGCCTCCAAGCAATCTCCTTGTCTCCAAGTGTGCAAACCACTAGCTCTACAATTACAAACTATTAGATAACAATCCGATCTACAAGATCATGCAAGATCTTTTCCACAAATTCATCAACTCCAGCTTTCAAAACCTCATATCTAATTCGCTAAGTCTTCCAAGTCATGAACTTCTTTGATCTCCTCATTATCCCACTAAACATCTACCCAAACATTCTATAAGTACTAGTCATCAGCCACAAGTCGGCTGGATGAAACCATTAACTCTCCCCAACCAATATTAAATTCAATACAAGTCAACATCAAAATAGCATTACAAATATTTAATCTAACATGTTGGCATGTAACAAAAGCTACCAACAATAAATGCACCAAGTAGGCCCAACAAAACACAGAGAACTCCAGTCAGTAAACTAGAACTACCGAGCAACAGTGAAATAACTAAGCATGCCAGGCATCATCGAGCACTAGTGTCGACCAAGCACAACAGACATCACCAAGGAACACTTTCACCAAGCACCAGAGGTTACCGAGTTCCTTCAGTGACCGAGCTTCCTGCAATGACCGAGGCCATTAGTCAAGGTTGCAATCGAGTAACATTGACTAAACATACACCTCCCATGCAGATTCACCGAGTACCCTAGAATTCCCCTACATCAGACACCCCAAGTTTGAAAAGATGTTCATATGTGAGAAGAAAATCTTCCTGGATTCAACACATAAACCCCGAACTGGTTCTTCACATACAAGTCCTCCACCTTTTTAGCTTGCATATTCTTCCACTTTAGCTTTCTCTATCTCTTCAAGTCTTTTCTTGACAACACACAAGTCTATTCTCCATACTAATCATTCATTTTCTCTGGATCCACAATCTCAAATCAGCTACCAATACTTAGGCTTCTCCTACCGAGTGTTATATCCAGCAAAGGCATCAGGGAAAACTTCATGTCATCCTTCTCAATAGTAAACACATTTCTTACATATTCATACATAGCTCTGCAATCATATTGCCAAGGTCTACTGAGAAATATATCACAACTATTCATCTTCACAATATCACATAACACAATATCCTTATACTGGCCAATCTGAACATCAATAAAGTATTGTTCTCTTACTTCTAGAGCATGAACATCTTGTAACCAACCAATCCTATAAGGACAAGGATGCTTCATTCTATTCAACCCAAGTTTCTGAACCATGTCATTAGCAACAAGGTTATTAGTACTACCACTATCAATAATAACATCACAAAGTTTACCTATAGAATTGCATCAGGTCCTAAACAAGTTACTCCTTTGTATCGAGCAATGTTCCCTGAAGCAGCAAGTTCTTAGATTTAGGTTCATTCTCATTCACCATAGTAGTTCATCAGTCACCAAGCTTCTTCTGTGTACATTCAAAATAACAGTGTCCTTCCTCTTCACATTTATAGCAAGTACCCTTAAAGATAACTCTACCTATCTTCTTCTTCGGTTCAATAGGTTTTTGTTCATCTTCTGCACCAGTCGATTTATCCTTCACCGAGTGATCAATCTTTTCCTTCCCTCAGGGATTTCTATGTTGTTTCCTCTTCAACTTATCTTCTGCCTTCAGAGCATACTGATAAGCATCTTCAACAAAATCAATCTTCAACATACCAAACTCATCCTGACTATTGAATCTCAGGCCATTCACATATCAAGCTACCTTTTCCTTACCAAGCTCTTGATGTCTAGACCGAATAGTAAGTTTGTAGAACTCCTCGGTATAATCTTCCATAAACAGATCCTTCTGTTTCAAATTTTGCAACTTCTTAAACAAGTCAAGCTCATAGTCATAAGGTATGAACTTAGCTTTCAACTTAGTCACCATCAACCTCCACCAATTGATCTTCGTTTTACCTTCATCTTCTCTATCTCTTTGTAGTTCCTTCCACCAAAGAGTAGCATGTCCTTTCAACTTTGTCTATGCTAATCTCACTTGAAGAGGATCTTCAATTTCTTCCAGCTCAAAGAAATATTCAAGTTCACCAATTGAATCAATCAAGTTCTCAGGCTTTAAAGTACCAGAGAAAGTAGAAACTTCCATTTGATAACTACTACTTAAACAAGCTCCAGATCTAGGTAACTGAGTAGTTCTATCTTCACCAGATCTATCCCTCCAGTCATCACCACTAGATCCAACAGGTTCAAAGTCTTCAGCCACTTCCTCATAACCATCTTCAGTACCAACATTCTGAGGTATACCAGTAACATCTCTCATGATCTCGGCGATCATGTCATTCTTCATGAAATCCATCTCAAATCTGAAATCTGATTTCACCTTCTCTGTGATCTGGGATTCCATAGTATCACAAAGATTAGAAATAACTCTAGGGTCCAATCTTATCAGAGGAATCCTTAAAGATATGCAAAAACCCTCTGCAACAAATCCTCACCGACCACCTTGTGACAATCTCCAAGTTGTGTACAAGTCAGATCTCAACCTGCCACCTTGAACAAACAACTAGGGCAAGATCCACAAGTTCAGTGTCATAGATCTACAATCCAGATCATACGATCTCTTCACCAACAAGATCAACTTCGTAAGATCAACCTTGCTAGGTCAACCTTTGCTCCACAAGATCAACTCTCAGCTCTGATACCACCTAACATAGTCAAGGATGGTGGATCCAATTAAGGACAATCCAAACCTTGCAGCCAATAGAACAACACAGTGGAATACACAACAACACAACAATAAATAATTGTTTAACTTATGATTTTCATTAACATGCCCGGCTGTAAGGCCTTTCAGGTTAGGGCCAATTACAATCAGAAATAATTCTTCAAGATCTAAACAGATCCAATACAATCTCAGCTAGTTCATCTCTTAAGACAATCAGAAGCTGATGGAAACCCTAAGGCAGATCTAAACTTGAGCTCGCAATCCTCCAAGCAATCTCCTTGTCTCCAAGTGTGCAAACCACGAGCTCTACAATTATAAACTATCAGATAACAATCTGATCTGCAAGATCATGCAAGATCTTTTCCACAACTTCACCAACTCCAGCTTTCAAAACCTCAGATCTAATTCGCTAAGTCTTCCAAGTCATGAAATTCTTCGATCTCCTCATTATCCCCCTAAACATCTACCCAAACATCCTATAAATACTAGTCATCAGCCACAAGTCGGCTGGATGAAACCATTAACTCTCTCCAACCAATATTAAATTCAATACAAGTCAGCATCAAAATAGCGTTACAAACATTTAATCTAACATGTTGGCCTGTAACAACAGCTACCAACAATAAATGCACCAAGTCAGCCCAAAAAATCACACAGAACTCTAGTCAATAAACTAGAACTACTGAGCAACAGTGAAATAAATGAGCATGCCAGGCATCGCCGAGCACCAGTGTCGACCGAGCACCACAGACATCATCGAGTAACACTTTCACCAAGCGCCAGAGGTTACCAAGTTCCTTCAGCGATCGAGCTTCCTCCAATGACTGAGGCTATCGGTCAAGGCTGCAACCGAGTAACACCGGCCAAACATACACCTCCCATGCAGATTCACCAAGTACCCTAGAATGCCCCTGCATCACCTTAAGATAATCTTTCTCAAAAGAAATTTTAATAGTGAGCCTCTTGTGTTAGTTTTCATATATTAAGAGTTGATCCTCACCATGGTTTTTCCATCCTTGGGTTTTCAATGTAAATCTAGTGTTGACTTGAATAATGGTGTTGATTTTTTGTCTTTCTTTACTACTATTTAAAGTTATATGTTTGTAATTAAAGAAAAATTTTAGAATTGTTAAAAGGCTAATTCACCCCAACCCCCCCCCCCCCCCCCCCCCCCAGTCTCTAGGTGTGTTCAACAAATTATGTTATCATGGTTATATGCTACTTTGAAGAGTGTCATTATCAACAATAAAATAAGATTTCAAAGAAAAAATGGAGCAATCTTAGGTCTTTGATGTGGTATTATTGTTTATCATTTTATTTTATGCATCGATCATAAGATTTATTGAGTGATTGTGAGTGCAAATTTGGATCTTTCATTGTATTATTCAATTTTACTTTGATTCACATTTTCATCTTCCACAATTTTGTATAATTTAACCTTTCTTATGTATTATTTATCATGCCTAAATGAATATATCTTATTTCATGTACTTTTCATTTCTTCAATTGGGGTAACTTTCCTCCCATCTTACTTTACATTTTGACATCAAATTCTTGTTTACATAGATTCCTTACTTATTTAGATATATTTTCACATCATACATATTCTTATGTTTGTTCATGCCTATAGCATCAATTTCTCATCTTCCTATTTGTAGATGAAACCTTATGGTTTTCCTTAATACGAAGCTCCTCTATTCCATATTCTACGATAATCTGCACATGTTTATAGTACTCACATTTTTATGCAATCTTGTTCATTTTCTTTCGCACGCCCTTATATCATTAAGCTATTTTGTTGATATGTTTATTCTTGACATCTTAGTGTGCTCTTATTTTCATGTCAATTATTTCATCCTTTCATTTCCACATATTGCTTCTAGATCCACCCACCCACTAAGAAACTACTACCTCACCTCAATGTTTATTCATTCTCTTGGAGCCACATTAGGGAATATAAGTATCCACGTAGTGTGCATATATTATACAACTTTTTTAGCCATTGAAGGTCACATCACCATATTCATTCTCCTATACTAATGGAAAGTTTATAGTTCTTCATGTGTATCTCCATTGTATGCTCTTACCATGCCTATCCTTTGACATATGTGATTTGATTATTATACAGACATGTAGGCATTGACTTACTTTATATTATACATTAATTCTATGTTTAATATACATTTACTATTAATGTGATTTGTTTCCTGTTTGACCCAATTCCTTATATTTGCAACCAATCAAAGGAAATCACATCCCATAACTAGCACTCCATTGTTGACCTTGCAAATAGTTACAAGCATTAATATAGAGATTTATCATCATGTTCAAAAAGATTATTCTCACATAAAAATGAGAATAGAGAGCTAAAAGAGGGTCAAAAGTGGTCCTTATTTTCCTATAAAGAAAATAAATAAACAAATTCAGGTGAGTAAATTGTGTTGCCTACGCTCAACATTTAAAGACGTATTAAGAATAAGAAAATTTCTACTAAAAATCGAGTTAATATCCTACGATTTCCTAAATAGTGGAGACTATGATATTCAATATTAAGAACACACAAAATGATCTTAATTTATCTATTTTTTCAATTACATCAAATATTTTAAAAACCTCATAGAATCAAAATTTACTAAGATTTTATAATACTTTGAATATTTTTTAATTAAATTTCAAAAGCTTATATCAATTTATATTAATTCCCCGTGTGGATCATTCCTTCCCTCCCTCATCTTATCTCACTCTATCCCTCCCTTTATCTAATATTTAACGTATTCATCTTGTAAAACTTTGCACTAAATATTATGTAGGGACAATTAGAAATTTACTTATTTTCATAATATAAATATTACCTTTACTTTTACAAATTGCAATGACAACTATTTTAATATATTATGACATTGAAATAATATAATAATAATAAAATAATTTTAAGGAAAGTAATTATATTAAATTTCCCTTGTGTTTAATATTCCCTAAATAAATGTTGTCATTACTCTATTAGTTTCAGCCAAACAACTTTATTCCTTCAAAATCGAACATGTGATCACCTATCTTCATTCTCAAGCCAACTCAAATTATATTTACTAAATTCAAACACGTTGTTAAAATAGCAACAAAAAGTTCTAAGCATGTGATTGGCCTCCCCATCTAACAAAAAACTATTATTACATTAAAAAAATTGAAGTAAACTTTCATAAGTTTTATAAGATAAAATGAATTAAAAAAAAAACTAAAATATGTCTTAAGGACAGTTCAAACAAAAAATAACCGCTGTTAACATTTTGTTTGACAGCAAGATCGAACGTCAAATTTAAGATCAAATAGTCCCCTCAAAATTTGAAACCAGAAAGTCCACGTACTAGTTGAGTAGTCTTTTATGATGAAAGCGACCAAAGAACAAAAAATTCGGCATCCAATGAAATTGTCGGCACTAAATCTGAATATTTAAGAAAATTATGAATTACATTTATTTGTTAATAATATTCAATTTAATATAAGTAAGAAACTCTATAATATAAAAGGTAAATGTATGAAAATTAAATACAAACTAGATGTTCTTAATTTGGGGTTCATTTGTTTGCTAGAATTACAGAATTTTGGAATTTACAAATACTTCCAGTTCAGGAAATTTTAAATCTGGAAAATGGTTTTTGGAATATGGCTAGAAACGTTTGGTTCACCTGGAAGATAAGTGAGAAGATACATTTTATGTGTTTGGTTCCATAACCTCCTTTACTTTAGTTAAATCTTTAGACTTGTTTTTCTTCTTCTTCTCCATTTTAACATTAATGACCATTGCAAGGGACATGAGTTTTTCGAAGCCTCTGCTATGAGATACGGTATGACCTACGTTTGCCCACCTTACATAAAGAGTTTACTGATGGTCAATCTCTTACAGAATCAAAATCCACCTATGAATGCATCAAACCTTGTTTTTACACTGACATTTAGTGGGGTTTCAAGAATGATTGAATTAAAGCCAAAAAACAAACTTGCCATAACCATCATCCAAATTAAATGTAGAGATTCCCAACAAGATATTTGCATTATTAAATACCTACTTCCAATATGAGGTAAAAGCTACCCCATTTAAACAAATTTGGTCAAATTACAATAATTTAAATAAAAATTAATTCACATCAAAAAAAGATTCAGAGTATCAATGTAAGACATTACAAATAACGAAAGCAATAAAACAATGACTGAAACGATTTTTCTCAGAAATGATAAGTTTAGGGCATCTAGCCCTAGATGTCAGCAAACCATGGTTGGATAAAGACTTGAACAAACTCCACCGAAATGAAAACTCTGCTTTCTTGAAGTAAATCGCTCACTTCCAATACAAGATATATTTACTATTATATAGAACATGACGCTTAAGAAATACCTCCTTGTAGAAAACTCCTCATAGCGAAACCCTTGATTAATGCCCTCTTTCCAAAAATGCCCAAATCTTAAACAAATTTTTTTAGCAGAGCATGCACTCTAACGCCCTAGAAATGCCTTTAGAATGCACAATCACATACTTGACATAATTATAAATTTTTGTTTACCGCAATTTACATTTAAGGGGAATTGGAATTCATTTTAAAATCCCAAGGTTTTAGGAAGAAGATTAATATGCTGGTTTTGAGGTTAAATTAGAATTTACAAATTCCTATTCCATTTTCATTTTTTTAAAAACAAACATCGAATATGTAAATTTCAGTATTTGAAAATGACAATTTCATCCCAATTCCACCCAACAAACAAACCCTTGTTGGTCAAATAAAGATAATTTTTTGGGTAAAAATTTCGCCTTTTTTCTTTTTCAAAAAGTCTGATTATTTTATTAGTGAATTGATCTTTTGGTCCTACAATGCATTTGTGTTTTTCTTTAGGATCAAGTTTGCAAGTCTCAATCTAATTTGGAGTCATGAGTTTCTCCTTTGCAATTAGATTAAACTTTATATAGTGTATACTTATTTATTGTTCACTTGATCGACCTACATTTTTTTCCTCTTCTTTCATATTTGATGATTAGAAGATTTCAAAGATACTATAGAGGAGATGTGTTAGATCACAAAGGAGAAATGTCAAATTTTAGGCCAACCACATCGAAGACAATATGAATGAACCTTAGAATGATGCAACTAAATTTGTGACTCCAACAAATTTCTTTAAATATTAGACATGTAACATCAAATTTTGGAGAATATAAGTTTGTGATTACAAGACGTATACACAATTATGAAAATGAAAATTGATCTTAGGTAAGTAAATGGTCATATGAGTGTATATGACTATTATGTCTATTTAGATAGACATATACGTATTATATATATTAAAATCTTCTATGCATAGATAAGATGTATATATTAAAATATGTCTAGATAAGATGTATATATTAAAATATGTATGTACAAAGTATGGGTACATAAGGATATGTATGCATAGGAAAACAAAAAACTAAGAACAACTTCACACTAGATTGCATCATTTCTTAATCAATAAAAACATTTAAACATAAAATTAAAAAGATTAATATAAACATACAAAATTCACCAATATAATAAATCAACTTTTAAAAAGCAAACAAATTAATAATTTTTTATCCTTTTAATAATTTTGTATTTTATGGGGCAACAATTGTTTATACAAGTTTTTGACATGAAAAATGTTTTTTATATGAATATTCCGATCATTGCAACCTAAATTCACCAATATAATATATCAACTTTTAAAAAGCTAACACTTTTAATAATTTTATATTTTATGGAACAACAATTGTTTATATAAGTTTTTCACATGAAAAATGTTTTTTATATGAATATTCAGATTATTGCAACCTTTTCTACCGGCCCTATAGTAACATCTTTTGACTTACTATAAATTACTGTCAACTTTTTTTAGTAGAAATATTACGTCAGTTGTCTAAGGCTTTTCAAATCAATTACAATTATCACTTTGAGTAGGACTGTAGGAGCTTCTCGATGGCCAATGAAGAAATAAAGAAAGATCATAAGAAAAAGAAAAAAGAAAAAAACTTGAAACCAGAGAATTTATAAATATTAAAGACATGTATTTTTTTTGCCATACAATTCAGCTGGGCTTGTCGGCATGGATGAAGCGTGGCTGAATTCACAACACTAAGAGAATGATAGGATTTATCATATCCAAACCGGAAAAAGGAGAAGAAGATAAGATCTGCAGTTTGACAAGGAAAAAAAAGTGTTTTTTTTTAAAATTCATTAAACATTTTTTTCCTGTTATTATCAAGCACATATGATCTCTTGATACAAAATATTATCGACTGTGTTTTTTTTTTGGTTTGAAACAAAATATGACTGAAAGAGCATCGCACAAAAATCTTTGATGGCAGCTGTGTCAAAATCTTCAGAATGAAAATCTTGAAACTGAGAAATTCTTTTCTAATAGAAAGCATTTAAGTAGAAAATAAAAATAAAAATCCATCTTGCTTCCAGGGATTTGATAATAACTCTACTCTCCAGAGAATTTCAGCCTTTCAAGAGTCAATATCATTTAGTAGTTGCTTACAGATTTGATTGAATAAAAAGTTTCAGAATAGTATTTCAGATTACAATTCATGCTAATATCACTTAGAAATTTGATTGAATGAATTTTTTCAGCATAGGTCACAATCTATGCTAATATCATTTAGTTGTTTATAGATTTGATTGAATAAATTTTTTCAACATAATATTTTAGATCATAATCTATAATCCATCATTAAAATGTACAACTAAAAAAATACCTACCTTGGAACAAGCTTATTTCTCCTCTAGTGTGGCAAAACCTTAAATCACTGGAGATGCTGCAATTCTTTAACTAAAAATATATTTGAAATTTTTTTTCTGAACTTCACAGACAATTTCTCTTCATCATATGTTACAAAAATCCCATACTTGATTGATCAACAGCTCTATGACCAGGGAATATATCTTATATACTTATGTAGGAAAAGAAAAAAAGAAGAGGAAAACCAGAAAATGCCACAAAATCTAGAATACTGTCTAGACCTTCAGCTGACCTGAGATTTTTTGGGGTGCAGCAGATTGAAGAGAAAATTGAGTTCATCAGGACTGACATAGAAAAATTCTCCAGCCCTTCTCTTTGCTGTTGATCTGGGTTTTCTTGGAGCAGGTGGGCATGTCAGAATTTTAGGTATTTGATGCTCCTCTGACTTGGGTGTCTCACATCCATCACTGTCATCCTTCCCAAAGGAAGTACCAGTGATATCCAAATCAACCAGGCCAGCACATTCATTTGATTCTACTGTAGACAACACTAACCTAGATTTGCAAGGACCATGAGCAGTAACAATTGGCTTCAATACAGGAGGAAATCCTCCATCTTCCTCAACTTGGATCACTTTCCTCTTCTTCGACATTGCTGTCAAGATTCGATCCTCTTTGGACATTGTTACATCGCATTTCTGAACTACAAAGATCTTAGATTTGAGTCCTAGCTGATCCATATGAACAAATCTGTCACAACAACTGAAACCAAGATGCTGGTTTCTACATTCTCTCAAGATTATAACATAAGTAGATCTATGTGTTCTTAAGTAGATATATGTGTTCTTGACACAAGAACTTATTCAAATATTTGTATCTTGAGAGAACCCAAGTGGATGGGAGCCAATAAATAGCAGGACAAGCGTGTGGAAGAAGAAGTAGTCCTGGATCAGATGTATGTGGGCCTAGCACTGTGGACATATACTAATTATATATACATCATCAATCTTGGAATATATACACAACTAACTTCTAATTCACAGCTAACTCCTCGTTTTAATCTAACGTTTTTTCTCTTAGGACACCAAAACCTTCAGTCAACTTCAGCAAACTCCTCGTTGGAGAAGGAATCTTCACTTTTATTTAAAGGGCTTAGGCATGAGCATCAAAGCCTTTAAGCCTTGTATTTGCTATTGTTAGAAGGAGGATTCTGAGAAAGCATGTGCATCCAACGTCACACTGCACATGTACATGACAGACCTGTGGACACACTCATAATACATGGGGTCTCCAATATATATATTTATATAATGGCTATCCAACTTTCATTACTACTCTTCTTTCATATATTTTAGTGCAACTCTGGTTTTCACCCAATTAGGGAACAATCAAAGTTAACTTTTTCTTTTGAAAAAGGACCTCAACCACAATTTCTTCTTTTTCTGCCTGAAGTTAAGTTCTATCTGTAAAAAATGTTGGATGGAAATGACTATGCAACAAATTTGGCCCGTATTAAATGCAATGCATGGTTGGTGTGAGGTCATTTTTGGAACTATCTCCCACAACATTCCACGTACTTGAAGAGACATTCTAACCTCAATCCAGCAAATATTTTGTTTTCTAACCTTTTTTAAGCCAAGGATAAAATTCTTTTGGGTTTAAGAATTTACCTTGGAGGGGTTTCTAATTTAGTATATTGCAGCTAACACATAGGTTTAGGTGAAATAATGTTTTGCTTATATGTAATAAATTTCTTTGGGTATGAAATTAATGTATTGGAGTTAATATATTGATGGACTATGTTTTCCATTAGGTAAGAAGGGATTTTGATTGTCTATTGTACATATTTGTACAAAGAGAAAGAGTAAGCAAGAATCAAGACTTTGAAGGAAAACCAAGAGAAACAACTATGACACTACAAAATGGAAAGCATTAAGAAAGTTACAAAAAATGAACCCAAAATTGGGGTGACTTGAAAAATTATTCCAAAGATTTTAAGCTATTGATTGTTTATGTTAGACATTTCCCTTAGAATAATTTAAATAATAATGTCGCTTGTTTATATGAAAGCAAGCTCCACACTTAACTAAATAATACAAAATATACCACTTCTTTAATATTAGAAATTGAAGTATATATTTCATGAAAGTTACTTTCAATTGATTATTAAATACTCATTAATCTATTAATAAAAATACTTAATTTGTTAGGATTAAGGTGTCATCTACCCTGTAAATCCTAGGACATGGTTCAAACATCCTTAGAACGTGTCTTAAGACAATTAGAGTGTATTGAGAAAATAATTTGTAATATACATGATTCTCACTATTGTTTGTCAAACATTCATAAGGGGTGATGTGTTCGATTAAAAACAATAAAGGTGGGTTATGAACATAATTATTTAATTTTATTTTCCACACATGTGTGGATGCCTAGAATGAGACAATTAATGACTTAGAAAGTAATAAAATGAGTGACCTCTGGGATTCTCCAAGTGGGAAATTGGAAGAGGCAACAAGTGTCTCTTGGTATTCCATCATTTATTTCATTTTATATAATGTTTATCTTGCAAGACTAGGAACCCAAATTGAAGGAAAAGTATTGGAGCTAAAACTAGTGGCTTTTTGAATTCCATAGAGGAATTCCAAGAGTTGTGATCACGAGGCATGAAAAACCTTCTCTATACATCTTTATTGGAGGTTTTGCAACTCTTGCCATTCTATACATTTAGATTTTTGGATGTAGAATTATGTGAAACAATTGAATATAGAGTTTCTATGTAGGAACAAGGACATGTGGGAGTATAAGGAGGTTGTTCAAAGGTACATAAGGGTTGATATGTTAGAGAGAAAGAGGATAATTTAAGTGATTGTGTTGTAAGCATATTTATTTTTGATAATACATACTTGACCTTTTTTCTTGGTGGATTTTTTCCTTCCAAGGGTTTCTACATGTAAATCATGCATTATGCAGTGTTCTTATGTTGTTGATTTGTGCCTCATTTTTGATATCTTATGGTGATGGTATTCCTTATTTATTGTTATAAGTTCGCATTATATAGGTTTATTAAGCATGATATGTAGGTGAATCTTTGGCATCACAAAGAAGAAGGATATAATCTTGGTTTGCACAATAAGACAACTTAATTTCATACTTCCATATAATTTTCCAATTTTCATGTTGTAGTTGTCCAAGCATAATGTATCACATCCTACATGTTTATTTTTTTGGATATAGATTGATCTTCAACATATTTGGTACTAAACCTATCTATTTTCCAACATTTGATATATGAGGTAAAGGTTACTAGTTCTAGGTATTTATCTATTTTTAATTATTACCTCAATCCAAGATTGTGGAAAATAATTAGGAGTTAAAGGTTATTGAAATGCTTATGGAGATGCAATAAATGATCTCTAAGTTAACTTTATTTTGTAGATTTGTGAGAATGGAAACTATCCCCCTAATATTGTTAGTCTGATATATATTCTAGTAATTAGAAGCTCATGATTGTGGATATGTATGGAGTTGATTATATTTTGGTAACTTGAAGCTCTTGTTTGATAATATGTTAGTATCATCTTGTTCAAATTTTTTGTACCTTTTCCTTGTGTATTACAAATGTGTCCACATTGGATGGTATTAAAATATTGGTTCCATGGAGAAACAATGACTATTTGGACTATAGAATGGATTACTTATGTTGGGTTCATGGTTTTATCCCATTGTTACATGAAAACAATGTAATATAAGCCACTGAACTATTTATGCTATATGGAGCAATTATGTTTCCTATGTTCTAGAAGCTATTGGACCTAAAATAATTTGCAATATTTAATTGTCACTATTGTTCATAATGCATTCATAAGGAGTGATGGGTTTGACTAGTAACGTCAGTAATGGTGGGTTGTGAACATGATTGTTTAATATTGTTTTCCATACATGTGGATGCCTAAATGTGATAATTAATGACTTAGAAAGTAGACAAATGAGTGACCTATGGTCTTGTCCAAGTAGGTAATTGTAAGAAGCAACAAGTTCTTTCTATTCCATGATGTATTGAATTTAATATAATGTTTATCTTGCAAGATTAAAAACCTAAATTGGGGGGAAGGTATTGGAGCTAAAACTAGTGTCTTTTTGGCATATGTAGAAGAATTCTAGGAGTTTCTCTCACAAATAATGAATAGCCTATTTGGACATCTTTATTGGAGGTTTTTTTAGTTGTTGTCATTTTATAAGTTTAGCCTTTTGGATGTAGAATAATGTGAGACAATTGAATCAATAGTTTTTCTATAGGAACAAGGACATGTGGGAGGCACATTGAGGTTGTTTGAAGGTACATATATGTTTCCATGTTAGAGAGAAAGAGGATAATTTAAGTGATTGTATTGTAAGAATATTTACTATTCATAATGCATACTTGACCTCTATTCTTGGTGGAGTTTTTTCCTACAAGGACCTATCCACATTTAAATCACGCATTATATAGTATTCTTAGGTTATTGATTTTGCCTTAGTTATGCTATCTTATGGTGATGATATTCCTTATTTATTGTTGTTATAAGTTCACATAAGATAGTTTTATTAAGCATGATATGTAGGCAAACTTTTGGCATTATAAAGAAGGATCTAATCTTGAATTTCCACATTAAGAAAACTTATTTTCATACTTGCACATACAATTTTTACTTTTTCATGTTGTATTTGTCCAAACATTGCATCTAGTCCTTTGATTGGATTATTTGATAAATATTGACCATAACAATCTTTGGTATTGAATCTATTTATTTTCCAACATTTGGTATTTTGGCTAAAGTTTGCTAGTTCTAGATATTCATTATTTTTTGATTTCTTAGCTTGAAAAGCTTATGAAAATGAATTGTCTAAGGAGTTAAAGGTTGTTGAAATTATTAGGGAGATTCAAGGAATGTCCTCTAATTTAACTTTATCTTGTATATTTGTGAGATTGGAAACCATGGATATTGTTAATATGGTCTATGTTCTAGGTAGCTTGAACATATTGGAAGCTCATGATTGTGGATATTTATGAAGTTGGTTATGTTTTGGTAGCCTAGAGCTCTTATATTAGAATATATTAATATCATTTTGTTTTGTTATTTTATTCCTTTACCTTGTGTAGTACAAAGGTGGCCATGTGAGATGAGTATCGACATCTTGGTTACGTAGAGAAATACTAAGTATTTGGAGTATGGAATAGAATGATTATGTTGGGTTCATGGGTTTAGCACATGGTTACATGAAAACAATGGAAGATAAGGTGCTAACTTATTAATGATTTGCGGAGTTGTTATGTTTCATATGTTTTAACTTGTGTACCTAAAGTTACTCAAAAGAATAGAAGTTAGTGTGGATTTCTATGTGGGTGCTCCTGAAGAATATAGAAACTTGGGTGACGTTGTTAGATCTTATACTTTTTGGGCTCATTTATTGAGATGGTTGAACTTTGATGAGGATTTCAATAGAAAGACCAAGTAACCTACATGTGGTTATGGATGTGATTATATTATTGACATGAAGAGAAGACTTTCATTTATTGTAATATTTATTCACTTGGTGTTGTGTGTTCATGAAAAATTATTTACCACTCTTAATGTACATGAAAAGTGAATGATTTGAGAGATATTTATTGCATGGTTATTTGAAAAAAAATAATATTTTATATCTTTTCTTGTCATGTGAACTTGTATTGAGTATATAAGATCTTATAACTTGTTGAGAAGAAGATGCATGGTTTTATGGATTTTTATTTCTCTCTGTGTTTTTGGTATTGAGCTATAGATGTAAGTACATAAGGAATTATTTGGAGAGGTACAAGAAATGACTTTTGGCTTTAGAGAAATTGCCTTTGTTGCGAGAATAATTTCTTTGTTTGATATATCTTTAGTATAATAAATATATATAAGAAATCAATTGACTACAGAGAAGAGTCAAAAACCTCAAGTATTTTGTATCATACTATCCACTTTGATGCAGGAGCATCTTGGGTCTTTGAGCAATCTTGCATCAAATTTTTTTTTTTCCTATTTTTTGTACCTATATGTTGTTTGCATTATAATCGTTGCGGTTGTTGGTTTCACCTTATGAAAAGCTAACAAGATGTTGAGGACCTATTTTGGAACCTTCTCATATGAGCACATTAGGATTGGATGGATCGTGTTGAAGTTAGAGTTGTTTTGCATTGCTATTGGAGCCATATTTTTTTGCTTTTCACATGATGATTGCGCGTCATGTGGTCGTTGATCCTTAATGAATCAGCCTTTTCGATCTTAGGAATTAAAGAGGACCTAAAATAATATCTTAACCTAAGACCACAAATCCTAATTGATCATGAGTTGGGATTTATCACCATTTTTCTTGGGTATCGATTTTCAGCCAGTTTCACGTGAAACATGGAGTTTTTCATCTTGTGAGGTTTCATATGATGAAATGGGATCTTGCTAAGTTAGGGTTATGTTCTTGAATCATGTGTGGACCTAAATGTAACCTCACATCGAGTTTTGTTCATTCTTTCTTTAGTTTGGTTTACTCTTCCAGGTTGGACCTATAACATAATTAAATACCTAACTGGCTGACTTGTGGCTTAGCTGGTTGTATAAGGAGTCTAGGTTGATGTAGAAGAGTAAGGAAAAATGATCATTATCAAGATACATCATTGGAGAAAAAGATAGGATGCAAGATGAGATTCTAGTCTCATAATTTCTTTGTATATGGTCGTAACCCGGAAGGCCTCACAGCCAAGCATGCTGACTGATTTATTTTAATCACACTAGTTTGGTTGCTAGTTGCCTTACCTCATATACATTATGTTTTTATGGGTCATGTGAATTATATATTGCTTTCATGTGTAACTCTGAGAAAGGCTTGTTTGTTGGTTCAAGTTGAGTCAAATCTTCTTGAATCTACCTTGCCCCTGCATCACACTTGGAGCAACATTTAAGCCACTTCAACCTCGAGGTTCACTCTCTATATAGGTAACATGTGTATAAATAAAATTGGTTAATTAGCATAAGTATTTTTATCATCACAGGTATATGCTCTAGAGTTATAAGGACTCTCTAATCAACACCATTAGCTCTTTGTAAATGATGTATGTGGGGTTGTTGACAATAAATTGACACTCAAATTTTTTGTCTAAAATAAGTACCAAAATGTGTACCCAAAAGATTCCAAATGATAGAGAATTTTTCTATTTTTGAGATACTATAAACTAGAATGAAGGAAAAATATGAAACAAAAAAGTAATAACCAAAAGAAAAATAGAAAAGTGAAAGAGATATTGATAATAGTTCAAGCTAATGAAGCTTATAGAATGTATATATCTCCTTTGTTGCACCTACACACACACAATCAAGGAAAAAAATGTTTGGGTAGATGTTATAAGAGGTCTAGTATGGTCAAAGTCCTATTTTGGTGCTTCCACCTCCATAGACAAATAGATAGGTAGATAATGACCCCAAAAGATACAAATCATTCAAAGAGTGATAAATAATAATTATACTATAAAATATATATGATAAATAATACAAATGATATGTACAAGGAAGAGAATAATTCCCTTCAACACTAATAACAAAGAGATCATTAGAGTGAGGTGTTGGCTCCTTTTCTTTCCACTTGTAGATTTACAATGTGTTTGACAAACTAGTGTCAATGGCTCCTGAAAACTACTCCAAATCATGCAAGAAAAAGGGGACAATTAACAAGGATCAAGACTATGATCCTCCTACACTTCGAGGCTTAAAATTCTCAGGCAGGTTTACCTATTGATTATCTTCTTGAAAAGGAATCAGAAACTTGCTTTGTATCATTCAACACAAAACTATTCATCAATGCCCTTTACGTACTAACTGAAGGATATATTATCATTCATAAATTTGATTTGATGATGAAGAAACTACCTATCAAGATCAGACCGGTGTCTTAACCTAGGGCATAGAGTCAAGAATAACATATATCAACAGAAAACTTAAATCAAACACACCTAGAATCCAGAATAAGTGCTTTGCCTATTATTCCTCTCACCCTCACACTCAGACATCAAATCCTTACAAGACATTGAGTTCTATGAAATCATTTTTGACATTTAATCATAGCTTTGGCAAGAACTCAAAAACAATCTCAAGACCTACTTTGTAAATCATATGTTAACCTACTTTGCAAAACTAACGTATAAAACCCAAGATCAATAGCAAGAAGACATACACTCCTATGATATGGGATTACAACTTGTTTTCATTAAAAATATTCAGTATCAATACATTATCAATGGCAAAATGCTAGAAAAGACCGTGGAAAGACTATCTTTGTTCAGTTCTCAAATTCACCATCCTTTTCAAAAATGAAAAAGAAGAGAAATATAGGAGAAGAGAGAAAATTCAAAATGAACTAACAGTTGTCAATCCTCCAAGAAATATCTCAATCTCCTCATCACATTTGATTCTATTTGATCTTCTATAACCTCCTTCAGGCCTGCAATCATTTCAAATAAACTTGATTTTGATCCTGAAAATGCCAGCCCATATTGCTCTCTTCCACTAAGTTGAAACTAAAAGCAATGATTGCCATCTAATTCCTCTTGTCAAGCCATTTCCAGAAACATACAACATGCCCATATTCTGATAAAAAATGAACCTCCAAGCATTAATTTTGTGAGCAAGGCCATCATTTAAATTTTTGGGTTTTATTTCCTAAGTCTGGACTATGCACATTTCTAAATCTTTTTTGCATTTTAAATCTGGCCTTTTTCTCATTATTTTTGCACTATATGCTCAGACCTCACCAAGATGTGACAAGTGTGACTGGTCGATTGCATGCTTGAACTAACACTCGCCTTGACCTCTCATTTGGAAAACATGCGACTACTTTCATTCTCTTGATCTCTGAATCCTTGTTCCAACCCTAGTTGGATCTGTAGATTCGGTGACTAGACTATTCTCCAGGTCTCCGAATCAATTCTTTGACCATGGTTACATCTAGAGAATGGGTGACTAAGCCATTCTCTAGATCTCTAAAGCATTTCTCACTAGACACCAAGAATCTAGAGAACCAGCGACTAAACCATTCTTGTGATCTCCAAATGCTTACCTCTTAACTGCTTGGATTCTGAGATCACACGACTAGGCTTATCTCCAATTCTCCAGATGCCAAGAACTTAACCTCCAAGATCATGAGATCTAGTGACTAAGCAATCTCTAGGTTGCCGAATGTTTCCTTGACTGCGAGCCTCATCATGAGATCACGCGACTGGGTGCTAGGTGTCACCTTCTGTCCTGCCATCTCTGCCACCTATTTGCAAAATTTCTTTATCTCTAGCCCGTTGGCCCATTTCCCAAGGTGGCCTCCACGTGTAGGTGTGCAGAGCCTTCAACTCCTTACTTTAAACTACTTGGTGAGTGGTTTACCTTATAAAAATTCCAAACCTCCATTCCCGAGTAAATGTGTGACTAATTTGTGAAGGTTTTTTAAGTGTTGCATTAAAATTTTGGTATAGTGCCTAGTTGGCATGCACACCAAGGCAGGCCCACAAGGAAGAGGCAACCACATGCCTCTTTCTCACTTCAACTTACCTCTTTTCTGGGTGCTAGTGGATATAAACACCACTAAAGACCAAATCTAGGTGCATGTGGGATAAACCCACATGCAACCCTTTCACATATTCTCCTATCCTGGCCTGCGCGTGACTCCTCACACAATATTCCTTTTCTCCAAGTGTTGGCCATTGTACTTTACCTTTCTTAGTTTACAACTTGCACTTTATTTGATGCGCTAGCCACTTCACATTTCAATTTTTAGAGTGCTGGTTCTTTTCAATCCAATGCAATCTTGGTATAATCACACACCAGTTGAAGAATATGAAACTAAGAATGAGAAGGTGCACATTCCTGCATTTGGTTTCTTTGACTGGTGTTTCCTTAATGTTTCTCATGTACCATGCACTATGTTTCCTTCTTCTCCCAGGTCATGTAGCAACCAATTTGCATTGCTACCTATTTTTAAACTTCTCTCAACCATACAATGGTGCGTGAGTGCTTTTATTAAACATGCTGGCACTGTTCATCATTCACACACATCCTCAAAAGTGCTGGTAGCCCCCCCCCCATGTGAGCACCCTGCAGACTCTGTTGGCAAGTTGTCTATACTAAAGTATATGACTAGATATAGTGTTGTCATTATGGCAGCAAAGTCATATAGTAGTTTGGAGTTAGCGCACCAAGTGTAAAGATCAGAAATCAGTTAAGTGTTGAAGACTGGATAGCATACAAAGCACTAGAGACTCAGAGCACCTGTGCCCATGCGTACGAATGAATTATGGTACGTGTCCTAGAAGTTAAGGTTGTTAGACTATACTTATGCTTAGTCTAAGAGCACATAAGTAGATATGCAAAGATGTGAAAGTTATAGTTAGTTGAAGTTGCACAGCCAATATGTGCCACTAGGGAACAGAGCATAGAGCTGACAGTGACTATTTTGGTTTGCGATTATAAATTAATGTTGTAGAGGCTATGCACCCATTGTATTTAGGTTTTTGACATATGTACATGTATAATTGTAAGCATGCTTAAGCCAATTCATTTGGAAGTGTTATTTGTAATTAGTTATAGAGCCGACCTAATTGTATAATTGATATGAGCGCATAAATATAAGGTGCACCCATTGTATTCGGTATGGAAGTGGAAATAGAGTTGTGAGAAGAAAAGAAGAGGTATGCGAAGAGAGCATATGATGTATTAGAGCTTTGCAAGAGGTCAAAGCATCATCGCACCAAAGGAATTGATCTAACAAGCAGTGTCACAACAATAGTTCACCAACAAATAGTGTGTATCTGATCTCAGAAGGTTGTAGCCTTCATCATTTGAGCAGTGAGCTCTTAGACAGTGAGTCCACTCCCCTAACAGGGATCATTGTAAAAGACTCCTAACAGGATTTGACCCTTAACTAGGTCTACTATAATAAAAGCATTGTGAAGCTACTCTTAATAGGGTAAAGGATCTTCTAACAAGGATCACAAAACACTAGTGCAAAATATTAGTGGGTATCAAGTCCCACCGGGGTTTTTACCTATTTGGGTTTCCCCGTAACCATATTGGTGTCATGTGTTGATTTCATGTTTAATGTTTATGTGAATGTTTAATTCAGTACTTAAGCATTTATAATTCAGTATTCAGATTAAAGTGAAAATTTAAAATACAGTGAACACTGATTCACCCCCCCCCTCTTAGTGTTCCCATTCCTAACAATTGGTATCAGAGCTCTGGTCCTCAGCAAAAAATTTTAACCACTTGAGGAGATCATGAACAAAGAAGACTTGATGAAGAATCTTGAAGCAACTCTTGATGACTTGGACAACTCAGAAAGAGAAATTGAAAAACTAAAAGAAAAAGTCAGTGATGCTCAATTAATTATCAAGAGACTAAGAAAGGATTTGAAGGGACACTCTAACAGTGATCTTGAAGAAAAAGTCAAGAAGTTGAATGAAGAAAATGAATCCTTAGTGAGTCAGCTTGAAGAACTTGATGACAAACTGATGAAAAATCAAGATGTCTACAATGAACAAGTAAAGGAGAACCTTCAACTCAATGAAGAGTTAAGGGAAGCAAATTTGGAAATCTTGGATCTGAAGAATTGCAAAGCAAGCATGGAATCTGAATTAAAGAATTCAAAGGATCATATTGACAAATTACACACTAGTGTTGAATTAGTAGAATCACAATTGTATGCAAGAAGAATCAAAGGAGACACTACCTGTATTGGGTACAATGAAGTACATAATCAGATTGACAATATGTGAGCAAGAAAGGAGACACAAAAAGAATCTATTGATATTGAGAAGACTGAAGATCAAAAAAAAGACAATGGTAGTCCTCCTAAAAATGAGTGCAAGCCTGTTGAACGCACCTATTTTTCATGTAACAAGCATGGACACATTGCAAGAAACTGTACAGAGGTAAAGCCTTTTAATGGTTATTGTTATACATGTAATAGATTTGGTCATAGAGTAATAGATTCCAAAACTAGTAAGAAGAACAAGATTCAACATGATCTAAGAAATCAGAATTAGACAAATGTTAGAAGTTCTCAGAATGTTACATGTTAGATATGTAACTATAATGGTCATATAGAAAAACAATGTAGAATGGTGACTCATGTCAATGTGCCGAGGAATAATAGACCTCCAGTGATTTTTCACACCTATAACAAGGCTGGACATATCTCAATTTTTTTTAGATCAAGGACGCAAGGTCAGGAAAGCCCTAAAAAGACCTAAGAACCAGTTTTGGATCCTAAAGCAGAAGCCAAGTTTGTGAAGGCATCAGAAGATGCAAGCATGATTTGGTTAGATGGAAATAAAGAAAGTGTTGATGGTAATGTATTGGATGCATCCCCAGTGGACACACCCTCTACATTTGCATGAATGGCCCTCAGGGTCATAGGGGGAGCTAATTTAGCTCTAGACCCCTACGTGGCTGGTATACTCATCCTCAGAGTATGCGCCTTTGGAATTAAGCTATTGGAGTATATTGGAACCTTTGTACAAGATCACACATGTTGACTGTTAGCGGAACTTGAGTTTGAAAATTTGAAGTGACAGCCTGGTTTACATGAGTTGCATTAATGGTGAATTTCTTACTTTAAGTACATAGAAAGTTGTTTGTCCACTCATTGCATTCATATTTAGAGAGATTGGAGAGTAGATTGAGCCTTGGAAGTTGTTGTGAATATTTGGAGATTAAGCTATCAATAATTGTAGTGCATTTGATTGGTTGCAAGAAACCCTAGCTCATTGCGCCGATTCGGAAGCTGTCAAAACATCTTAGAGATCATTTGGAAAGCAAATATCAAGTAAGTCATGGCCACTCCTATTATTTTTGATGTTGCTGAGAAGAATAGGTATGTTTTCAAGAGGCACCTATTTAAATCAACCCTAGATGATTTAGAGGGAGAATTCTCCCGCATGCCGATGGGCATCATGCATGTAGAAGACATAAGGGCTTACATCTATTGTAAGAAGGAACCTGTTGGACTAGATAGGTTAAGGGCACACATGGACACAATGTTGAAACTAGAAAAAACCTTCATGGATGTATACACAAAATGGAATGATCACCCCATTTTTGAATATGCCACAGCATATGAGTTCTATGAGGAAGAATGGATAAATATATTGTTGAGCAGAATCCATGATGATTTGTTTTGGATTGGAGATGTACTAGTAAGAATCACAGGAGACTTGATTCATGAGATAACAGGCCTATCTAAGACAAGCATCGTCCTTCCAGTGGGTAAGGATGTTAGGAAAATGGTGGAGCAAGTGTGTAAATCTAGAAGTGATAAGTGCAACATGACCATTGAGCCTATAGAGCAACTAGACATCAAGTTGATATCAATGATATTGGGTTATAGATTTTATCACACCAATAGGGTGAATAGTGTATCTATAGGCACTATTCTAGTAGGCATCCATCTTGTGCAAGAAGATGGAGAGTTCAACTTGTGTGAGATCTTGTGCACACAATTGATAGACAACATCAAGGCCATCAAACATGACAAGACTAAGGTATTCAGGTTTGGGTCCCTAATCATCTATATGTACATTCATATAGTTGGTATAGTGTCAAACTTGTATCTAGACAAGTCCATTCCTACCATGCCTCAGATATCAAACATGGCAACCAAAGAAAGAACACTTAGAGATTACATTACCCTAGAATTGAAGACTTTTAGAGAAAGAATATAGATGAGGCACATGATTCCTGAGAGTATTGTAGAGAAGTATAAGGATACAATATGCTTCATGGTGGAGATTGATACTACATGTATGGAAGCTGTGGAATCTAGGACTAAGTGGATTCATCCACTTGGGTATGAGGTTGAAGAACAAGTTCTTGAAGCTTATGCATAGGTACTACTATCAGCCCCTAAGGATGTCAATGAACCTAGGTGGGGAACCTATGAAGAAAAGACTAGAGAAGTTGATGCTAAGCTGAACAGTGCTACAACAAAAAGAAAAGTTGCAAAGGTCACATCGGAGATTCTAAGGATTCATGGTGTATCACAAGAAAACCTTGATAAAGCAAGGGATGAGAATATTACTCTAGAATTGAAGAGCGCAGTAGAAGAACAAGAAGATCCCAAGGTAAAGAAGATAAAAATTGAGAAAGATGACAGTTAGAAGGATAAGGAAGATAGCACTCCTTCTACGCCCAAAGATACTCCTCCGGAGTATAAGCCTCTATTCAAGAGGAAGAAAGAAGCAAGCACTAGTCATCCATCCTCATGATCATTAAGGAGCAAGAAAAACACTCAAGCACCTCCTCACGCAGGATTCAAACCTAGCCTCAAAGTTCTATATGCAAGAATTGTTGATGAGGGAAGGGTTGATCAAATAGGGAAGTTCTATGAATCATACAATGAGATTGATAAGTCTGAAATTCATGGTATGATTATCAAACATTTGATAAAGTTCAAGAAGACAGTTCTTGAATTAAAAATGAAAATACTAGATAATGTATGGGACATTCTAGAAAACCTTAAAAGACAAGCAAATGAAGAAGACCTAAGGATCAGGGAAATGGTGCTAGAAGACACTCTACCTATATGTTCTAAAGAAGAAATAGATCTAATATTGAATTTGGTAAAGCCACACCTTAGAATAAAGATGAGAACTTTGCATATAATGAACAAGGACTATGACCTGACAATGAAGGAGGAAGAAGCATTTGAGAAAGTGTTGTTGGAACAACAGATCAAACCACCTCATGCACCCATCACTCATGCACCCAACAAGGAAGATAAAGTGGCAGAACCCACTAAGTACCAATGACAGGTCCTTAGGACTCAGCGCCCATAGCAAAAACTCAAACAGAAGTAGATCAGTCTACGCCTATGACAGAATCACCCAAAGATAGCACAATTGTCATAGATAATGTGGAAATAGCCATGGCGGCTATTGATAATGAGTTGGACAAGTTTGAGGAAGCATTTGTCAGCACTGAGGAAGCATAAATCTTATGCAGCAATACCCCTCCCACTTAGCAAGAAGAAGTAATCATAGAAAATATATTTGATGAGAAAGAAGAAGAAAAGAAAGGAGTAGAGGTAGAAAAGAAAGATGAATATTCTATTGATTTGGTCAATGTGAAGCAAGAGGTGATGGACAACACTCCCATCACTCCCTCCTCAGCATTGTTGTCAAGTTTCACACCTGACACTAGTAGTTTGGATTCCTGGAAGGAAGAAGACTTGATTAAGTTCAGCGTCCTAGCTATGGAGAAGGCGAAGGAGAAGCAAGTAATGAGGAATCCTCTCCTGGTGGAATCAATAAATATTTTGAACAGTTTTCTACCAGAGGATAAGAAATGCTACCAGAGGATAAGAAAATGGTAAATGTACATTTAATTGATGATGTGAGCACAATCATCTCTCAGTTCAAAGTAAATTTTTCAAGCCTAGAAGAATCTGCGGCCATAGTGGAAGAGGAGAAATACTTAAAAAAGAGACTCAATGAATTGATGAGTAACTTTTCACTAGACTTGAACTCTCTTAAGTCTGGTTAGGCATCATTGAAGGAGTTTGTAGATCAAGGAAGGAAAGTCATTGCAGAATCCATGGATCAAGATAAGTTCACTGATGCCCATCTTAAGAAGATCAAAGATGCAAAGGCAATGATTGAGAAGGTGAAGATTTCAGTGCTAGACACAACCACTAATGCAAACATGTGAAAAAATGTCTATGAAGGTCAGTTGGACATAACTAGAGAAGGTAGAGAAAGAAATGGACAAGATAAGGTCTAGACAGACTCAATTGAGGAATGCTCTTGCACCCTCACTAGACATTCTTAGTCATAACATAAAGGAGATTAATGTGACCATGATAACCTATGATCAAGGTTTGAGCATAGAATTGGAGAAGATGGAGAAGCTTCAATATGCATTATGCATCCATCTACAGATAGTCAATTCTCTGATAACCTTTTGGAAGAAGGAGATCCAGAAACTCAAGATTGCATATCCAGATGTTTTCCCTTAGTAAGTGTATGTAGATAAATTTTTTTGATGCATCTTTGTCATTAATGTCAAAGGGGGAGTTGTATAGAATATGGAGTACATATATGTATAGGGAGATATAAGAGTTTGTATAAAATGTATAGAAGACAAAAGTTTTTTGTGTAAAGGAACAGTTAGAGACTTGGACATATTCCTTTGTTGCCATCAATGACAAAGGGGGAGGTTGTTGGAAAGTTGTATATATTGAAGTATATGATTAGATATAGTGTTTTCATTATGGAAACAAAGTCATATAGCAGTTTGGATTCAGTGCACCAAGTGTAAAGATTAGAAATCAGTTAAGTGTTGAAGACTAGACATCATATAGAGCACCAAAGACTCAGAGCACCTGTGCCCATGTGTACGGATGAATTATGGTATGCACCCTAGAATTTAAGGTTGTCAGACTATACTTATTCTTAGTCGAAGAGAACATAAATAGATATGCAAAGATGTGAAAGTTACAGTCAGTTGAAGTTGCACAGCCAGTGTGTGCCACTAGGGAAAAAAGCATAGAGCCGACAATGACTATTTTGGTTTGCGATTGTAAATTAATGTTGTAGAGGCTATGCACCCATTATATTTAGGTTGTCGAAATATGTACATGTATAATTGTAATCATGCTAAGCCAATTCATTTGGAAGCGTTATTTGTAATTAGTTATAGGGCCGACATAATTGTATAATTGATATGACCGCATAAATATAAGGTGCACCCATTGTATTCAGTATGGAAGTGGAAATAGAGTTGTGAGAAGAAAAGAAGAGGTATGCAAAGAGAGAATATGATGTATTAGAGCTTTAAAAGAGGTCAAAGCAGCAGAGCACCAAAGGAATTGATCTAACAAGTAGTGTCACAACAACAGTTCACTAGCAGATAAAATGTGTATCTAATCTCAGAAGGTTGTAGCCTTCATCATTTGAGCAGTGAGCTCTTGGATAGTGAGTCCACTCTCCTAATAGGGATCATTGTAAAAGAATCCTAATAGGGTTTGACCCTTAACCAGGTCTATTGTACTAAAAGCATTGTAAAGCTACTCCTAATAGGGTAAAGGATCTTCTAACAAGGATCACAAAACACTAGTGCAGAATATTAGTGGGTATCAAATCCCACTAGGGTTTTTACCTATTTGGGTTTCCCTGTAACCATATTGGTGTCATGTTTTGATTTCATGTTTCATGTTTATGTGAATGTTTAATTCAGTACTTAAGCATTTATAATTCAGTATTCAGATTAAAGTGAAAAGTTAAAATACAATGAACACTAATTCACCCCCCCTCTCAGTGTTCCCATTCCTAATAGACTCTTACGCAGGCAGCCTTGCTTTGCCATGCATAAGCATTTACACTCACCTACAACCATTGCTTTGTGATGCAGCCTCTCATTTCACTCATGCACAAACACCAAGTCACCCCTTGAATATGCCTGTAACCTCCACTACTTCCTTACGCAGACTCCATGATTTTGATGGCTACAGGCTCATGCACTCCATTCATTTTTTACTCAAACACTTACTTGGTGTACATCTGTTTCATGTGCCATTCTTTAACACATTCTCCTCTTTTGTTCATTTCATGATTTAATTAGTAGCCCAAGTCAACAATGCATCATTTCCCACTATACAAAAGCATCCAAGCATTCCATCCTGTTCATCTACAACCACGTTTTTCTCCTTTAATTCACTCAGCATCTCTACAAGGAGAGAGAGTATCTTGGCAAGAAAAGACATTAATGACCACTGATCTGGAGCCAATTTAGCCCTTTCTCATGTAACTATGCCTCTTGTACTTGACTTAACTGGGTGACCTTGAACATAGACCTTTGCCAACTCTAGATGTCGTGAAGCCAATATCAGACACAAAGCAGTAGTAGTGACCTTGATGTGGTAAGAACCACGTATTTCACCCTGATGCATGGTCCATAAAGTATATAGGAACATCTAAAGCACAATCCATGTGACTTTAAAAACTAGAAGAATCATTGAACACAAAGGGAAGCATGCCAAATCGACTACTATCAATATATGTCAAAATATGACTTGTACATCTAAGGAAGCCAAATGGTGTCCCTTCTTCTATTCTAATAATGATGTCCCAAGTGAAGAAACAAAATGAGCCACATCGGGGGGTGCATTGTCAAACTCAATATCTGACAGCATCATACACATTTATGCATGCCTCACGTAATTCAGCCGGGTAATTCATTTCTTTACACTTCTTCATAAACTGACTAATAACACTAACCGGCCCGCAGAATTGGTCTCAAAAACTGATCAAATGACCCCAAAGGAATGCACCACCAGGAGCACATACTGACTTCCAACATGTAAGTACGCTCACCAAAGAAGATTGCACCGAAAGACTTGAGCCCAAAGATTTTAACGTTCAAACATGGCCACTTGAAAACTAATTATGTTTGCACTGCCAAAATCACATAAATCACCTCTGAAACTGACTTTGAAAACCTTCCAACTGAGATCTTCAAGCACTGAAAACTTAGGCACTAATTCACCTCCACATAGTGAAAATGAATCCATAATTTTCTCACTCCGAAGATCAAGTGGTGAAAAACAAATAAACACCAAAGTCAACCTATCAGACATATTCGGGAATAAAATAGTGAAATACATAGAAATCTAATTTGGAATTGGCCTGGGAAAGTGGCTAAATGGATTGGTAGAGACTTGGAAATCTTCAGGAAAGGTCACTTCTAGATCTACAATATGGAACATCTTTCAATTATGCTTGACCTTGAATTTGGTGCAAACTACAAGCCCTCAAAGTAGGCCACCTAGAAAATTGGACAATGCACACTCGAAGATTTTAACAAATTGCCAATGAAATGGCTCTGGAAAAGTTATTAAAGGGGCACATGGGGGGCTGAAAATTGGCATGAAAACTCTCTCATGCCTACAGCATGATGCAACAACCCGCATGTTATGACAGTCAACAGGGCAATAAATTCACTTCAAAGTGGGCTACTCAGTGAAAATTAGAAAATACACTTTATGCAGATTTTTGGGAACACCTTTAAATGACCACTTCTAAAACATGTCAGATCTATAAACTAGGACCTCAAACCCACTATATACGTCAAATGATAGGTGATGAACACCCTATCCAAGTGACTCATCATAAAAATCAATAGGTCCACATTTTCAATGCACTCAAACTAGGCATCTTTTTATGATCATCAAAGTCACAATTTTGACATTTAGACAAATTTATTGAACATGGACTCAAAATCATAGCCTAAAATTTTGAGCTCCAACAGTGGCTTTGACTAGGGATGCGTGCCCCTTGTGAGCATGCAGAGAATCCAGAACCTCGGGTGCAGTAGATCACCCAAAGAAAAACAACTTTCTTTTCACTTTTTCTCTCAAAACTCTGAACAGGGAATCCTCTTCTTGAAAACAACAACACCATTGTAAAAGATATATATAAAATATATAAGTAGCTTCAAAATGCCAAATAAACTTCAAATTTTACCTCTATCAAAAATTTAGTTTCTTCTTTGAAACTTAACCAAAAATTTGAAACCACCACTAAACTCATGATGACAGAAAACATCATGGAACATAGGCTGCATAATAATTTCAAATTTAAAATCACCTATGCCTTCTCTCTTATGTCCCCCCCAAAACTCACTATTTGAAAAACAAGCAACATCAAAATCATCATGAATTGAAACATATAAAAGGGGACTGGCAACTAATACCTTTTCTTCTTGGCTACAAACATCCGGCTCATCTTCAATGCACGCTTGCATGTCAAAAGAAAAGAAACTATACTCACATTCATTCAGTTCAGCCAAGGAATCTGAAACATCCTCATGCATCAAACCATTCAGATTAATCAAATCTGATTTCTCTTGATAAATCACATTTTTATCCACATAGGGATGATTCACACAATCCATACCATAAATTAAATCACCTTCATTATCTTCAATGCTTGGTGGTAGAAGACTTACACTTTCATCATGTAATCCATTCTCATCAAAAGAATAATACTCACCTTGCATTACCCTTCCTCTAACTGACTTCATTGTAGATAAAAGTTCAGACTTAGCCATATCTAAAATATCAAAATCTGAAAATGAACTATCCTCGGCAAATTCCATTTCTTTGGCATATTCTTCAAACTAGGGATTAGAGACTACATGGAATGGCTTCTCATAATCATTTAGACAAAGTGTCAGCTTGTTCATATCAATGTCCTAATCAAATAGCACATTAATAACTTCACAAGACATGTCATTACATCCATCTTCACATACATCCTCAACAGATAAAGAAAATTCAGAAACTAAATCAGAACATGACTCACCACTATTGTTGTCATCACATGAAAAATCAGTATTACAATCAATCAAATCATCTTCACAAGTACCAGACAATGAACTCCCCCATTTTTCTTCAGTCTCCTAGACTTTATATTCAACTTCACTACCATTGAAACACATAGAAGACTAAAAAGAAAGATGATCTCTAGCATGAGAGAAATCTTGTGATAGGTCATTAGAAACAAATTCACTCTCAACCTTATCCATGCTTCTATAAACTTGATGTTGCAATTGCAGTAGTAGCGAAAAACATTCCTCATCCATGGATTCATAACAATCATCATTTTTCTCAGCACTTATATCAACATTAGTTAGTGGGAAGTCATTTTCATGGTTATGTTCATTATACTTGTGCCAATCATACAAAGGGAAGGATGTACTTTCAACAATCCAGAATGTTCATTACCTTCATTGATTGAAAAAAATTCCATCTCTTCATCAACAATATCTCCAACAGCAACATTCATTCCACTCACACATACAATGTTTTGATCAATGCAATTAGTAGGGGAATGAAAACATTGATGTTGCTCACCCTTTTCTTGATCATTCATCTCATTCTAAAAATGAAAATCAGTAGAGGTACGCCTTCTTATAACTCCATATTTTATATTACACTCAATATCCATTGCAAATTCAAAAGCTTGGTATAGACTTTGTGGTTGTTTATCCCTCAACAAGAAACCCATCTTTTGGTCCAATGCACCAAAATAAATTACTAAATATATCTGATCATGGTGCCTACAATTCTCAGGGATATCCATTAGTGTTTTAACAAATCTTTTATTAAACCTTGGGATCAACTCATCTTGTTCAATCTGAATTTCCATCAATCTATCCAACATTAGTTTTACATCTACCCACCCATAAAAATGTTCAATGAAGGATGAACTCAACTCATCCCATGAAGAAATTGAAGCTACAGGAAAGAATGAGAACCACTCCCTTTCATCTCCTTTCAGAGTCTACACAAACAACCTCATCCATAGATCTTCATGGCATACATAAAAATCATACATCAAATCAACAAAAACTTGAACATGCTTCTTTGCTGACTGGGACTGGTTTGGTTCAAACTTTGGCAAATATCCTTTGATTCCATCAGGGATATTATTAGGGAAACTAGGTATGCCATCACAACAAAATGGCACATATCCTTTGATAAAAGAACTCTTATGAACATCCATTACTGGCTGCAACCTTTATACATACACTTGATATTCTTTAAAACTAGTAACAAGAAATCTATACTTGTAAATAACATTCTCTTATCACCATTTTTAACAAGCATACTTCATACACATATGATTCAACTAAAAAATTAATCCAAAAGTATGTAAATTCTCATTCATATGTCCTTTTGATGACAAAATCACTTGATAAGGACCATGTAAACACAAAAAAAAAATTGAATGGAGAATACCTTGAATGTCCTTGCTGAATGTTGTTGTTCACTTCACATCTGACTGAAATCTGAAACAAACCTTCACATCTTAGGTTCGTTCTAACACAGAGTCACCACCTCCTTATAGAGGATACAAATTTACTCACTGATCTTTTATTGAAACATCACCTGATTTTGGGCATTTCTCACAACAAAGTCACATATATTTTCAAATTTTTTAACCAACAACAAATTCCAGGTAATATACTTATAGATCTGAAAACAATTTTCAGATTATTTCACTTATGAGACTCTTCCCCAAACTGAATATAGCAAGACTCTGGGAAACTCTTCATGGTAACCTTATTTCAATCCCCAACGGAGTCTCCATTTTGTTGGATCCTTTTCTTTCCACTTACAGATTTACAATGTGTTTGAGAAACTAGTATCAATGACTCCTGAAAACCACTCCAAATCATGCAAGAAAAAGGGGACAATTAATAAGGATCAAGACTATGATCCTCCTACACTTCGAGGCTTAAAATTCTTAGGCAGGTTTACCTATTGATTCTTTTCTTGAAAAGGAATCATAAACTTGCTTTGTATCATTCAACACAAAACTATGCATCAATGCCCTTTACGTACTAACTGAAAGATATTATCATTCATAAATTTGATTTGATGATGAAGAAACTGCCTATCAAGATCATAACCTAGGGCATAGAGTCAAAAATAACATATATCAACAGAAAACTTAAATCAAACACACCCATAATCTAGAATAAGTGCTTTTCCTATTATTCATCTCACCCTCACACTCAGACATCAAATCCTTACAAGACATTGAGTTCTATGAAATCATTTTTAACATTTAATCCTATCTTTGGAAGGAACTCAAAAATAATCTCAAGACCTACTTTGTAAATCATATGTTAACTTGCTTTGCCAACCTAACATATAAAACCCAAGATCAATAGAAAGAAGACATACACTCCTATGAGATGGGATTCCAACTTGTTTTCATTAAAAATATTCAGTATGAGTACATTATCAATGGTAGAATGCTAGAAAAGATCCTGGAAAGACTATCTTTGTTTAGTTCTCAAATTCACCATCCTTTTCAAAAATGAAAAAGAAGAGAGATATAGGAGAAGAGAGCTAGTTCAAAATGAACTAACAGTTGTCAATCCTCCAAGAAATATATCAATCTCCTCATCACAGTTGATTATATTTGATCTTCTATAACCTCCTTCAGGCCTGCAATCATTTCAAACAAACTTGATTCTAATCCCAAAAATACAAGCCCATACTCCTCTCTTCCACTAAGCTGAAACTAAAAACAATGATTTCCATTTGATTCATCTTGTCATGCCATTTCCAGAAACATATAACATGCCCATATTCTGATAAAAAATGAACCTCGAGGCATTAATTTTGTGAGCAGGGCCATCATTTAAATTTTTGGGTTTTATTTCCTAAGTCTGGACTATGCACATTTCTAAATCATTTTGCATTTTAAATATGGCCTTTTTCTCATTATTTTTTCACTTTATGCTCAGACCTCACTAGGATGTATCAAGTGTTGTTGGCCGATTGCATGCTTGGACAAACCCTGGCCTTGACCTCTGATTTGGAGAACATGCGACTACTTTCATTCTCTTGATCTCTGAATCCTTGTTTTAACCCTAGTTGGATTTGGAGATTCGGAAACTAGACTATTCTCTAGGTCTCTGAATCAAGTCTTTGACCATGGTTACATATGGAGAATGGACGACTAAGCCATTCTCTAGATCTTCGGATCATTTCTCACTAGCCGCCAAGAATCTAGAGAACTAGCGATTGGACCATTCTCGTGATCTCCAAATGCTTACCACTTAAATGCTTGGATTCAGAGATCACACGACAAGGCTTATCTCCAATTCTCCAGATGCCAAGCACTTAACCGCCTAGATCACGAGATCTGGTGACTAAGCAATCTCCAAGTTGCTGAATGTTTCCTTGACGGCGAGCCTCATCATGAGATCACGCAACTGGACACCACGTGTCACCTTCTATCCTATCATCTCTGCCACTTGTCTACAAAATTTATTTGTCTTTGGCCTATTGACACATTTCCCAAGGAGGCCTCCACGTGCATGTGTGCAGAGCCTACGGCTCCTTACTTCAAACTACTTAGTGAGTGGTTTACCTTATAAACATTCCAAACCTCCATTCTTGAGAAAATGTGGGACTAATCTGTGAAGGTTTTTTTAGTGTTGCATTTAAATTTTGGTATAGTGCCCAGCTGGCATGCACACCAAGGTGGGCCCACAAGGAAGAGGCAACCACATGCCTCTTTCTCACTTCAACTTACCTCTTTCCTGGGTGCTGCTACATATAAACACCACTAAAGACCAAATATGGGTGCATGTCAGATAAACCCACATGTAGCTTTCACATTTTCTCATATCCTGGCCTGTGCATGACTCCTCACACAATCTTCCCTTTCTCCAAGTGCTGGCCATTGTACTTTCCCTTTCTTAGTTTGTAGCCTGCACTTTATTTGGTGTGCTAGCCACTTCACATTTTAATTTAGAGTGTTAGTTCTTTTCAATCCCACACAATCTTTGTATACTCATGCACTAGTTGAAGAATATGAAACTAAGAATGAGAAGGTGCACATTCCTATGTTTGGTTTCTTCAACTGGTGTTTCCTTATTATTTCCCATGCACCATGCACTATGTTGCCTTCTTCTCCCATGTCACACAGCAACCAATTTGTATTGCTACCTATTTTTAAACTTCTCACAACCATACAATGGTGCGTTAGTGATTTTATTAAACATGTTGGCACTGTTCATCATTCACACACATCCTTTGATGTGCTGGCAGCCTCCCCACATGAGCACCTTCTAGACTTTTATGATGGCATCATTGCTTTGCTAGGCTTAAGCATTTACACTCCCCTGCAACCATTGCTTTGTGTTGCAGCCTCCCGTTTCACTCATGCACAAACACCAACTCACCCCTTGACTATGCCTGCAACCTCCACTTCTTCCTTACGCAGACTCCATGGTTTTGATGGCCGCAAGCTCATGCACTCCATTTATTTTTCATGTAGACACTTGGCATATGTTTGTTTCATGTGCCAGTCTTCAACACATTCTCCTCTTTTGTGCATTTCATGATTTAATTAGTAGCCCAAGTCAAAAATGCATCTTTTCCCACTATACAAAAGCATCCCAACATCCTATCCGATTCATCTGCAACCATGTTTTTCTCCTTTAATTCACTCAGCATCTCTGCAAGGAGAGAGAGTATCTTGGTAGGAAAAGACATTAATGACCACTGATTTGGAGCCAATTTAGCCCTTTCTCATGTAACTATGCCTCTTGTACTTGAATTAACCAAGCGACCTTGAACATAGACCTTTGCCAACTCTAGATGTCATGAAGTCAATATCAGACACAAAGTAGTAGTAGTGACCTTGATTTGGTAAAAACCATGTATTTCACCCTGTTTCCTGGTCCATAAAGTATATAGGAAAATATAAAGCACAATCCAAATGACTTTCAAAACCAGAAGAATCATCGAACACAAAGGGAAGCATGAAAAATCAACTACTATTAGTATCTGTCCAAATATGACCTTTGTTGGTGTAATTAAATATTCACTAATTACACTTTACTTAAGTTTACTTAGGATAATGCATTTGCATATTAGTTGTCTTTGAGACACCTAGGAGTTTGCATTTCTTTTTAGCACATGGTTAGGAGAATCTCCATTTTAGGTGTGATAGTTGTCATCACATACCTTGTTGTGTGTGAGATCCACCTTTAGTGCTTTTATCACATTATCATCCTCTCATTGTTACGCATGTTTCTCATACTTTCATGTACAATGGAGGATGATCCACCTTTGGTGGACATGTGATTCCACCATGTCTAGTTGATAGCTTATCACTTGCATATCTTCTAGTTATCATGCATTGCCTATATATTGAGGCATTACTACATTGTATCAATCAATCATTCAATATATTATTAATTATTTGATCATTTGATCATATCATATTTTTTCTCTCTTGTGCTATCTCTTGAGCTTCTAGATCTTGGCATTCATTCTTTGCCTTCAGCAAATTCTTATATGGTATCAGAGCCAAAGGAGTCTTCATTGCATAGCCATTGGAGAGCGATTGATTGCTTCAACTTTTGGAGAACCACGAACCAAATCCAAAATCCAGATTTTGTGGGAGTGTTTTGAGCAAGATCAGACCTCACCATTGCATATGGGTGGTTGTTTCCATAAATTTTGACTATAAATTTGCCTACCTTAAGTAGGCAAATTTTTTTTGCAAATCGAACCTCTAAGGCCCGATCTGCAAATTGGGTAATTATTTTAACAATTTTTTTGATCAGATCTGAATTTATATTTTCTATTTTCGTCAATTTTCAGATCTAGGTATTTTCCTGGCAATTCTCCGATCTACATTTATTGTCAATTTTCGGATCTGTCTATATTCTTTTGTCTTCAGATATATATATATATATATATATATATATATATATATATATATATATATATATATATATATATATATATATATATATATATATATATATATATATATATATATATATATATATATATATATATATATTTGGCAAAACTTTGCCTTTCAAGCCTACGTATCTAACACAGGATATTGGTCAAGTCAGAATCATAGCAAGACATGATCCAACATCAACAAATCCAAGCAGAACTTAGCTTAAGCCACTGAGCAGAGCTCCGGTTATGAATGAAGCAGAGGATCAACACACTTGCGGTCACATTTACTTACCTACTATGCGCTTGGGGTTAAAAATCCTTTACAATTCTCTATCATAGTGCATGTGGGACTAAAAGTCCCACATCTGCTGGTCATCTTCTCCAGCCCACCAAGTGCCCACCTGACTGCCACCTCTGCTACATGGGCCACCTCCTCCATTGGCCAACACCTCCGCTATTCCCACCACCTCCATAGCACTTCCAAGCACCGCCTCTGTACTTGGCCAAACCCTCTGCTCAGCTCCCAATGTGGGATCCTACAATGCCACCTCCACGGCCCTCTACAGCCACTGACAGACCTGCCTGTGCCGACACAGCTCTGCCACACCTCCTCCTCTGCTCTGCGAGTTTCCTCCAGCATTGTAGACATCCTCTAGTACTAGGCGGCCTCAGCACCGCGTCAGCGCAACCCACCACCAAGCACAGGCACCACAGGGTCATGTGGGAGGGACACATGGCTTCCACCTGTTGGAAATATTCAGGAATTAACCAAGTTACTGAGAGGGGAGGGGTGAATCAGTAACTCCAAATTTTCTTCTAATTTTAACATGTATTTTACTTTTTAACCTTTGCATACAGAAAGCATGAAACTTACAAACATTCACAATGATGACACATAGATTTGGTTACCCAGAAACCTTCCAAAAGAAAGTAAAACTGGGGTGGGGATGAAACCCACAAAGCTTTAATACTGTAGAATAAAGTTGGCCGGTTAAGGCTTACAATTTGATCACTTCTGATGATCTGCCCTGTTAGGAGCAATAAGGATTGCTAAATCCACCCTGTTAAAGGATTTACAAGCATACAGTGAAGTATGCACTCGGTAAAGAGATTTTTACAAAGACTGTTAAGTCTACCCGGTTAAAGGATTTAGTACTGATTCACCTGTTAGAATGAAACAGTAGATCTCTGCTTTGCAATTGGATTGCTGATTGAGATTCTCTGATGTACTGATCACCTTCTGTGATGAATTTGTCTTTGCTGTACCTTATACTTCTGAAGCCTTCTGCAATTCGCTTATTTCTGCCTTTCTTTTTCTTTCACATATATTCTACTTCATATATTTCATTACATCTTTTTATTTTTACAACATTGTTTATATACAAGTCTCAAACAATTAATTAAAATCACAATTACACAGTCGGCTTGACAAATAAACATAAGTGCTACTAAGTCGGCCCAAATATGCTTACTCGGTTCCTTCAAACTGACTCGGTGACTTTCTGATACTCGGCGTCCACTGCGTTACTCGGCATCGTCATGCACTCGGTAGAAGTGAAGGCACGGTTCATACTGATCACTCGGTAAGTACTGGTGACTCGGTAGACAAGATGTTACTCGGTTTACATTGTCCTGATTGGTTTGTACTAACTTGCTCGGTTTGCACTGTCTGCTCGGTTTGCACTGTCTGCTTGGTTTGCACTGTCTGCTCGGTTTGCACTTGTCTGCTCGGTTTACATCCAGAATGCAAATAAGTGTTGTCACTAGTGGCAATTCTACTTAATGCCAACACCACCTCCACCGGGAAATGCCATGCGGGCAGTCTCAAAACAGACATGTCAGCCACTAAAGCCAATCCCTGTGTGACACTTGGCGACACTATAAAATAGTATTTTTTAAAAAAAAATTACAATTTTCATAGCTTTTTACAATGTTAAAGTTGACGGCTGTCTAGCCATCATCTGGGCCGATTTTTGCATTGTTGTGACGGTCTCCAAGATGTCAAATTTAAGCCCAGGCTTACATCACCATTTCACGACGTAAATTTTGACGGCCATTTGACCATCAAACCTGGATGATTTTGCACTATCATGATGGTCATTTGAACATCAAATTTAAGACACTAAAGTCGGTGACATTAGTAGTTTTCAAAAAAAAATTCAGCCCTCACCATATGCAGTTTTGATTTGGCAGTTTGACTTTGGGAGGCCATAACTTGGTCATCTGGACTCCAAATTGAGTGCAATTTTTTAATATTTTGGCTAAAATTTCCTAAACTTTTTAGTGGTGGTGTTCTTTTCTAGTTTTGGATCACAAATTTTGCATAAATTGCAGTTTTTTGGTAACTGTACCTGTGTGATCCCTATTTTTGCAACTTCAGAGGCTTCGTACGGGCTCATACAAACACATTTTCATGTGCAATTTTTTTTGAAAGTGCATGATTTTTTGTCTACTTTCTAGATTTGGTATCAGTTTGGCAAAATTTTGAGTAGACATAGTACTTTTAGAATATGGTCTATTTTGGCCTACTGTGGCACTTGTAATTGATTAGATCCTTGAGGGATCTTCTATCCTATCTTCTTGAGTCTACTATAGCTTCATATTTTCAGTTGTAAACATCAAAATTAGAAGTCCACTTTGATCCATTTTGTCAAGTGGCAATTGTACACGCACTAGCTATAAAGTTCCAAAATCATCATTTTTGAGGGGGTTCTTTGATTGAGTGAATTAGGGGGGTGTCTTGTGTGTTGGTGTCTCTCTCCTTCTTGCGCTCTTTTCATTTTGCATCATGGGTTCTATTGCAAAATTAACTCCACATAACTATGCTACATGGAAAGATAATGTATGGAGCAAGTTAATGGTTAAAGGTTTAAATCCTTATGTGGATGGTACAATTAAAAAACCCTTTGATGATGATACTGATGCAATAGATAAATGGTCACACAAAAATTTTAAATCTTTAGGAGTCTTGAGAGAGAATATTTATGAAGCTGTCATGTATCACATCTAAACCATAAATGATGCTAGAGATGCTTGGGATAAACTTGCAGAATTGTTTGGTAAAGTGGATGAAGAAATGGGATTCACAATTGAGACTGATCTCCTCAAATTATAGCCCTGGAACTTTGACACAATCCAAGATTATCTCAACAAAGTCAATGACTATAGAGCACAACTTGATGATTGTGGTAATCCCATGAAGGGTGCGAAGTTGGTTAGTCACTTGTTGAAACATCTTCCTCCTGAATATGCAGCTTTTGTTTCAAGTTACAATACTAACAAGTTGACCATGGGTAGTGCCTTCATTAAGCCTTCATTTGAGTCATTTTCAGAAATGTTGGTCTTAGAACAAGAAAAATTGATGAGTATGGGGATTCTCAAGTCTTCAACTTCCAAGGCATTGGTGGCTAATCATGAGAGTCAAGGCAATCAAAGTCAAAATAAGAAGAAGAATTGGAAGTCTAAATCTCAACAAGAAGGTACAAAATCAAATTCCAAACAACATGACACTTCTACATCACCTCAAAAGGGTGAATCTTCAAAGAAGGAGAAGCAGTTTTGTGCATATTGAAAAAAGGATGGACATGAAGAACACTTTTGTTATAAGAAGGACATTGATGAATTGAAGAATCTTCTTGTCAAGAACAACATCAATTTTCCTTCCAGGATGTCTACCTCAACCTCTTCTTCACCAAATTCAGAAAAAGATAAAGGAAAGGGTCACACATTTGTCACTAAAAAAGGACAAGCTTTATATGCTTCTTCAAGTCCTAATTTAGGTAGATGGCTTCTAGATTCAGGGGCTTCTCATCATATGGCTACTTCACAGTCCATGTTTTCATCATTTGAGCCTTGCAAAGGTCCACCTATTTTGATGGGAAATCACACTTACATGAATGTGATTGGGAAAGGAAGTATTGATGTTAGGGAGGAACACTTCAATGATGTGTTGTGTGTTCCACACTTGATCAATAACCTTCTTTCTATCTATCAAATCACAAATGGTGCTACAAAGAAGACTGTGGAATTTACACCTGATTCAGTTTTCATCAACGAATTGGAGAGTGGAGCAGTTATTGCTACTAGGATAGTGGATCACTCTTCTCAGTTGTACTTCTTTGTAGATTTTGTGCCTCTTGATGACAGTGATTCTTCAGATAGTGATTCTTCAGAATATGATGATTATAGTGATGATTCAAATTTTGAGGAGAGTTTTGGCTACTTGAACTTGGGTATTCTCAGTCATGATCAAGTTCTTGAGCCTTCCATTTCATCTCCTCCTATTGAGACTTCTTCTACTCTTGCTCCTGATGATGCTTGCATTCACACAACCATGGGTTTAGGTGCTTCAGTGTAGTAGGATATTCATTGTCTTTCAGACTTGGTTCCATGGGATGACTGCTTGACAAACATTGTAGGTTTGTTTGTAGAGTCCTACATTTCAGATTTGGGAGACTTCATTGATGACATTCATCTTCTCTTTGTTGAGGATGATCCTTCTTCAGTTGTTGTGAGGGAGCATGCTGACCCCCATATTCATTCTCTACTTGATCATTCTTTTGAGGGTGACATGATTGTGGATACTTTGATACAACAGTTGGAGGAGGTCACTTTATCTTCAAAGGAGATACTTGGGTCTTTGGTACATGTTCTACATTCATCCTCAGTTGATCCTGATTTGTCTTTTTCAACATAGTGGCTTAGTACACATGATTTGGAGGAGGCACCTTTTAGCTTTGACATGAGGACACTTGAGCTAGTTTCAGAGATTCCATACACTTTGAGGTTTCTTCCTATAGATTGGGGAGGAGGCTTCATATATTCACCTTTGGTCTTGTTTCTTCCTAAGAGGAGGAATGTTGTTCTACACTCATGGAGTAGTTTCTACATCGAGCTTGGAGCATCTACCATTGGTGTTCACTCTACATTGAGGGGGGGCTACTTGGTCTCTCTTCCACTTCTTCTATCTTATGGGGGGGATATTTTCCTCACATGAGATCTTCTCTCTCATATTCTATTATTGTATTCATCTCTCTTTTTGGGGGAGGCTTTTTCCCATGAGGTTTTCCCTCTTTCTCCACTTTATGAGAGATTGCATTATCTATTGCTCTTGCATATTGTACATGGGTACCTAACATGGCCTAGTAGTAGGGACACATCTTGCATTGTGAGCTTAAGTGCATTCCCCTAAGTTGCACTTAAGGGGGGGTGTTGGTGTAATTAAATATTCACTAATTACACTTTACTTAGGTTTACTTAGGATAATGCATTTGCATATTAGTTGTCTTTGAGACACCTAGGAGTTTGCATTTATTTTTAGCACATGGTTAGGAGAATCTCCACTTTAGGTGTGATAGTTGTCATCACATACCTCATTGTGTGTGAGATCCACCTTTAGTGCTCTTATCACATTATCATCCTCTCATTGTTACACATGTTTCTCATACTTTCATGTACAATGGAGGATGATCCACCTTTGGTGGACATGTGATTCCACCATGTCTAGTTGATAGCTTATCACTTGCATATCTTCTAGTTATCATGCATTGCCTATATATTGAGGCATTCCTACATTGTATCAATCAATCATTAAATATATTATTCATTATTTGATCATTTGATCATATCATATTTTATCTCTCTTGTGCTATCTCTTGAGCTTCTAGATCTTGGCATTCATTCTTTGCCTTCGGAAAATTCTTACAACCTCTACATCTAAGGAAGCCAAATGGTTTTCCTTCTTCTATTCTAATAATGATGTCCCAAGTGAAGAAACTAAATGAGCCATATCTGGGGGTGCATTGTCAAACTCAATATTTGACGACATCATACAAGTTTATGCATGTCTCAAGTAATTCAGTTGGGTAATTCATTTCTTTACACTTCTGCATAAACTGACTAATAACACTAGTTGGCCCCTAGAATTGGTCTAAAAAATTGATCAAATAGCCCCACAGGAATGCGCCATCAAGAGCACATACTCACTTCCAACATGTAAGTACACTCTCCAAAGAAGATTGCACTGAAAGACTTGAGCCCAGTGATTTTAACGATCAAACATGGCCACTCAAAAACTAATTTTGCCCGCACAGCCAAAATCACATAAATCACCTCCGGAACTGACTTTGAAAACCTTCCAACTGAGATCTTCAGGAATTGGCAACTTAGGCACTGATTCACCTCCACATAGTGAAAATGAATCCATCATTTTATCACTTTGAAGATCAAGTGGTGAAAAACAAATAAACACCAAAGTCAGCTTGTCAGACGTATTCAGGAATAAAACAGTGAAATATGTAGAAATCTGATTTGGAATTGGCTTGAGAAAGTGGCTCAATTGATTAGCAGAGACTCAAAAATCTTTAGGAAAGGTCACTTCCAGGTCTACAATATGGAACATCTTTCAATTATGCTTGACCTTGAACCAGGTGTGAACTACAAGGCCTCAAAGTAGGCCACTTAGAAAACTGGACAATGCACACTCAGAGATTTTAACAAATTGCCAATGAAATGGCTCTGGCAAAGTTATTAAACGGGCACATGGGGGGCTGAAAATTGGCATGAATAATCTCTCTCATGCCTACAATATGATTCAACAACCTGAATGTTATGATAGTCAACAGGGCATTAAATGCACTTCTCCAAAGTGGGCTACTTAGTAAAAATAAAAAACACACTTTATGTAGATTTTTAGGAACACCTTTAAATGACCACTTCTAAAACATGTTAGATCTGAAAACTAGGACCTCAAACCCACTACATATTTCAAATGATAGGTGATGAACACCCTATCCAAGTGACTCATTATAAAAATCAACAGGTCCACATTTGCAATGCACTCAAACTAGGCATCTTTTTATGATCCTGAAAGTCACAATTTTGACACTTAGACAAATTTATTGAACATGGACTCAAAATCACAGCCTAAAAATTTGAGATCCAACATGAGGAAGAGTATAAACCTCCCAAGTTGGAACAACTTATGTGTGAGAAATAATAGAGACAACATACACTATAAAAGTTGAAGAAGTTGTGAAAATAAGAGTATGAGATTGAGAGAATGAAAATTTTGTTATTGTGAAAATGAATTCAAAATAGAGAAATATGGAGGGATGGGCATTTCTTCGATATTGAAGGAAGCCTATAGGGGCATCATGATACCAGAAATCATACAACATAATTTTTCAATGACAAAATAAGGCACACAGATTTCTGGGATTAATGCATTGTGAATGGATGTCTCCATAATGTGTATGTGTTATTAAATGATCAAAATATTAGGATGACTAGGTGGCATATGCAAAAGTATATTGATGGAAGGTGAAGACATAATATTATCAATGATTCGAATAAATTGTATGCATATGCAACATGATATTGCATAGGTTCCAATTTAAAATGTTATACTCTCCCCTACTTTATTAAGAATATCCTAAGGAGGTGCAAGATAAAGTATAGATAGGGTTGATGTTGTTAGAATAAATAAGAGGGGGGGGGGGAGAGGGGGGATGAATTAGTTATATCAGTTATCCTATAGTCCCAAATATAAGATGTACCTTACAAAACAATTCCAATAAATTATGCAGCTCGATAACATAAAATATCAATCTGTCTGTCTAGTTTACCAATTACTAGTAATTATCCAACTATGATTACCAACTAAATCAACTATGTCGTATGTAAATTATGATAGAAAAAAAATCATAACAAATAACACATAACATAATTATTTAACGTGGAAACCTTGCTAAGGGAAAAACCACCTGGGACCAATAACCCAAAATAATTCACTCTTCTGAAGTGAGCTCGGTGAAGAGGCAATCCTGTTAAAGGTTATAATGCACACTATTAGGTTTGACCTAGTTAGAAGATTGATCACTAATAGTTAAATTTTGACCAACATTCACTATGGGGTCAATAAGATAACACTTTACATTCAATGAATTTCATAGGGTAGTACATAAGACTGTTAAGTCCACTCGGTTAAGAGATTTTTTGAATCAATGGTTAAACTGATACAGTACTGGTATGATTCAAATAAAACTCAATTGCAAATATTCAGATCTATGCTAAGCCCTTAAAATCCTCTGATCATTAATCAATTCACTTCCTCAATATTTTTCAACTTACTTCCACTTGGTAAATGGTTCTCTCACACTTGGTAATGTTTGTAGCTCAGTTCTTTCAATAACCAATTTTTTCAGGCATGCATGAATACAGTATTCATGCAAAATCTCTACAGTCTCCTTTTGTCTAGCATGTTTCAATAATTAAACTGATATCTCTTATATAGACAAGTAAATCATTTTTATATCATCTATTAGATTTTTCCTCTTAATCTCCTTCATCCAGTTTTTTGCTTAAACCTTCCTCAGCAGATGTGTCATTAACACATTTCAATCTCATCCTTTAGATCATCTCTAAATTTTGTCAGCCATGGACATCATAACTAGCTTCATCCTTAACCTTGAAATCATAACAATTTATAGCTCATCAAATTCAGTCAAGTGTTCTTAGCATTTAATGTTTTCATCCATACTCAGTTAATATATAAATGCATCGGTGATAAATAGCTAACTAGCTCGGTTATAACTATCACTCGGTATACACTACACTGGCTCGGTGTATACATAAATCTTCAATTATCGACCACATTGACTTGTTCAATTTCAAATTTCTTCTTCATAATAGATTAATGTAACATGCTCAAGTCAACAATATAAAGCCATAGACCCATCAATAAGTTACCCAATGTTTACCTTATCCTTCTTTGTCATATCCATCTTTTTCTCATGTAGATATCTTAGTTCTTCATCTTTTATTCCTTCAAGAGATGTTCAGATGTTTGTAACTATCATGATAAGTACTGTCAAAACTAGTTGACATCAATGACAATATATTAACTGATTTAACCATCTTCCATATCATTTTAGTAGCTCGGTGATCTCTAATCACTATTTCTTCAGTTCATTAGATATTCAATCGGTTGTAGTTCATCAATCTCTCCCTTTGGCATTGATGGAAACACAAGCAATATGAAAATATGCCATACACATATCGAACATGTATTCTACAACTATGTAAGTAAATGTTGTAGCTCGGTAAGCTCTCCCTAGCTTGATATCTAATATTTTTAATCACTACAAAACAAAACAACATTAGATGCAGACTCTCCCTATAGATTTGATCTTTTACAATTCTTAGATTCTTGTTCTCAGCAACAGATATTCCAGTATTCAAGTCTCTCTCTCTTTCTGTAATCTCTCTCTGATCTTCTCTCATGAAAAATTTCATATGCATTCTCTTATGATCTTCTCTCCCTTTGACAACAATGCCAAAGAAAAATATACAAACAACTATTGAGCAACCAAGTAATTCTTTGTTGTTCGGCTCATATCAGATAGTCAGGTACCTTTAGTGTACAGATAAATAAATTTTTGTTCCAACTTCTACGATCTTTCACAACCTTAGAAAAAATCCAAAGTGTGAGCTATGTGCATCAACATGAATGATCTTCTGATAAGTATAGGTTGATGCAACCTTCTGATCACCTCAGTGACCAGTAGATAGGCGACGGACCCCAAGTCTAGTCCTCAAATATTCAATTGTGTCCTTCGGTAATGGTTTGATAAATATATTAGGAAGTTGTTATTTAGATGTTACAAATTTTAGTTTCACCCGCTTCTCTTGAACTTTTTCCCTTAAGTAGTGATACTTAATAAATACATGATTTGTTTTTGAATCCATCACAAGATTCTTGGAAATATTTATAGCACTAGTGTTGTCACAATATATAATCACCAGGTCAGTGATTACCTCATTCATTCCTTCCAACACTTTCCTAATCCAAGCAATATTTGAACAATTTGCAGCAATATAAATATACTCTGCTTCAGCAGTAGACTGAGAAATACATGCTTTTTTCTTGCTTATCCAAGTCACAAGCCTTTCCCCTAAAAAGAATGCTCCACCAGTTGTGCTCTTTTGGTCATCTATGTTTCCATCTCAATCTACATCAGTGTAAACTCAGAGTTTAAATTTTCTTTCCATTGTGTACCATAAACCATAGTCTTCTATCTTCTTCAAGTATCTCAAAATTCTTTTAACTGCAACCATATGTGAATCTTTAGGACTGGTAGAAAATCTTGCCACAATCCCAACTGCATGTGCAATATCAGGCCTACTGTGTACAACATACATCATTTTCCCAATCATAGATCAGTACAAAGTTTGATTTACTTCTATAGATTCATCATCCTTTGTCAATATACATCTAGTTACCATCGGTGTTCCCACCGGTTTTGCATCTTCCATACCAAAAATTTTCAACAATTTTTTAATGTATTTTGATTGAATGATGAAAATCCCATCATTCTGTTGTATAATCTACAAACCTAGAAATAATTTAATCTCTCCAAACATTGACATCTCAAATTACTTTCTTATTTCATCAGCAAAAGATTTGAAAATTAGATCTTGTCCACCAAATATTATATCATCAACAAATATCTTAACAATCAAAATGTTATCATTAGATTCTCCTTTCATGTACAAATTACTATTTTCACTAGCTCTTACAAAGCCAATACTGATAAGATAAGCATGTAGTCTTTCATATCATGCCCTCAGTGCTTGCTTCAGTCCATACAAAGCTTTGTGTAGTATACATACCATGTCTTTCTGATTTAGATCAATAAACCCTTCAGATTGTTCTATGTAGACCTCCTCTTCAAGAATTCCATTCAGAAAATCTGATTTCACATCCATTTGATATACTTTGAATCCCTTATGTGCAACATATTCAAGTAATATATGGACTCTTTCAAGTCTTGCAAAAGGTGAAAAGGTTTCACCATAATCAATACCTTCTTCTTGTGAATATCCCTTGCAAACAAGTCTTGTTATTCCTAGTGACCTCTCCATTTTCATTTAACTTATTCTTGAATATCCACTTAGTACCAATAACATTTTTATCTTTTAGTCTAGGTACTAATGTCCATGTTTTATTCTTCTCAATCTGTTCAATTTTCTCATTCATAGCATTGATCCATTCCTCATTTTCAAGTGCATACCTAACATTCTTAGGTTCAAACTCACAAACTAAGCATATGGTATGTCTTAACTTACTTCAGGTCATCATGTGAGCTTGCTTATCTCCAATTATTTTATTCTCTAGATGGTTTCTGATAAAAAATATTGCTAGCACTTGATCTCTTCTCTATTCATCATTTAGTTCAGGTTCATTTTCCTTCTCGGTAGCTTCTTCTTGATTCTCGGTAGCATTTTCCTGATGCTCGATAGACTCAACCTATGGCTTCAGTAGATAATATGGATCTTCAACATAAGTAAACCTACCGTAGTCTTCTAGTTCCTTCATGCTTTCTTCATCATTCTTTTCAGAAAACTCATCAACTCTTACATTAGCATTTTCTATCATCTTATTAGTAACCTTGTTCAAAAATGTATAAGCTTTACTCTTAGTAGAATATCCTAAGAATATTCCTTCATCACCTTTAGAGTCAAATTTACCATTCCTATCATCTTTTAGAATATAAAAATTACTACCAAAGATTCTAAAGTGACTTAAACTCGGTGTGTATCAAAACCATAACTCATAAGGTGTCTTGTTTGTTTGTTTCTTCAGTTGAACTCGGTTCAGGGTATATACTACTGTGCTAACTACCTCTCTCTAGTACATGTGTGCAAAATTTTTCTCAATCATCAATGTTCTAGCACAATCAACAATAGATTGGTTCCTCCTTTTAGCAATTCCATTATGCTATGGTGTTCTAGGTACAGAAACCCACCTTTTGATTCCATGCTCATTACAAAAGTTAGTGAATTCATCAGAAACAAACTCATCTCCTCTATCACACCTTAAGCATTTTAATTCCTTTTCAGTTTCTTTTTCAACTTTAGCCTTATACCATTTAAACAGTTTGAATGCCTAATATTTTTATTTCAAGAACATTACTATCATCAGTCTAGTATAGTCATCAACAAAAAAATTAAAGTATCTATCACCATAGTAGCTTTGAGTTCTCATAGAACCACATAAGTCGGTGGGTACCAACTCCAAAATACCTTTAGATGAATATTCCTTACTTTTAAAACTAGATTTGGTCATCTTTCCTTTCTGACATTAATGGCACATAACATGATCAGGTTTGGTTAGACTCAGTAATCCTCTAACTTCTCTCTTTCTACTAATCTTAATCATATTATCAAAGTTTACATGACATAACCTCTTATACCATAACCATGCATCTTACTTTTTCACCAGTAAACAAGAAGTTTCAACATTGTCAAGATAAAATAAATTACCTTTTGATTGTCCTCTAGTACCAACAAGCTTTCCATTTTCATCATATATTTTCACCTTCTTGCTTTCAAATGCAACTTGGTGACCTAAGTTATTCAGTTGTGCTACACTCAAAAAATTGTAGTTTAGTCCTTTTACCTAGTATGCATTATCACATCTAATTTTATCATTCAATAAAATAGATCCTTTTCCTTTTATCATACAAGGTGTATCATTTCCCATTTTCATTGATCCTCCATTATAATGCTCAAGATGTTCAAAATTATCTTCATCACTAGTCATGTGATGTGTACAACCACTTTTAATGATCCAAGTATCATTATTACTAACTTTAGAAATAAGTGATGTGTCTACATACCTTTCCTCCTCTTCTGAATCATCTTTCATTGCAAAAAATACTACTTCAATATCATCATCAATGTCGGTGGCAGTGTCATCTTCTCCAAAAAGATAACATGCCTTTTTGCCTTTATCTTTGTAGTCTCAGTTGTCTTTGTTGTAGTGTCGATTTCCTTTGTTATTCCTTCTACCATACTTTCTATCACCAAATTGGTTTTTATCTTCCACTTTCCTATTAGGACATCTAGCAGCAATATGGCAAACCTCTTTACAATTACAACAAGCTAAAGGTAACTTTCCCTTATACCTTCCTTTACCTTTCTACAGTCTCTGGGCCATAAGTGCTTGAAGATCATCAAGCTCATCTTCAGTCTTACTATCACTTTCATTATTTATATTATGCTTACTGCTAGATTTACCAATCTTAAGAGATGACATAAAAGAAGAGTCAACACTCGGTACAACACTATTGTCAAAATTATTTAGCTCAAAATTTGTTAACTTTCCAATCAGACTATCAAGACTAAGAGTGCTATTAGGTGCATACCTCATTTCATGAATAGCATATATTCTAATTGCATAGACAGGTAACAAGGTTCTTAGTATTTTACTTACCACTATATCTTCAGATATAATACCTCTAGCTCCTCAAATAGCATTGATTACCTCTTTGATTCAGTTTGTGTATTGTGTGATGTTCTCTCCTTCCTTCATCTTCATGTCATAAAATCTGGCTCTCAAGCTTTTTTCTCTAGTTGTTATCACATTCACATCACCACCATAAACTAGAGCAAGTTTATCCCACATTTCCTTCATTGTAGTGAAATTCTTAACATCCTCAAATTCAGCATCAGATAGAGCAACATCATTCTCTATCATAGTAATATTGTGTTCATGTCAGTCTCTCAACTAATCAAGAGTCAAAGGTCCAATAGTCAGTTGTATGTAGCCATTGTCAAGTAAATTTATAGCAGATTCACCGATCCTAGATATGTGAAGTCTCATCTGGCTTTTCCATGTGGTAAAGTTATCTTTGTTCAGCTTCGACATTTCCCTCTTATACATCTTGTGATCTTTCTGCTCAAGTCCTTAACACTATCTTCAAAGAAACCAATACGCTTTGATACCAATTTTTAGAATAATTGAGAGGGGGGGGGGGGGGTGAATTAGTTAGATTAGTTATCCTATAGTCCCAAATACAAGATGTACCCTACAAAACAATTCCAACAAATTATGTAGCTCGATAACATAAAATATCAATCTGTCTGTCCAGTTTACCGATTACTAGTAATTATCCAACTGTGATTACTGACTAAATCAACTATGTAGTATGTAAATTATGATAGCAAAAAAATCATAACAAATAACACATAACAAAATGATTTAATGTGGAAACCCTACTAAGGGAAAAACCACCTGGGACCGGTAACCCAAAATAATTCACTCTTCTAAAGTGAGATTGGTGAAGAGCCAACCCTGTTAAAGGTTACAATGCACACTGTAAGGTGTGACCTGGTTAGAGGATTTATCACTAACAGTAAACTTTTGACTAGCATTCACTATGGGGTTGACAAGGGGTGAACCCACAATAGTGGGTTACACTTTTTTGACTGAACGGACACTAAACTCTACATTTTTAGAAAAACTTTTAGACTCAGATGCACATTGCCGTTCAACCATTTGAAATCAGAGGATGAAGTAAATTAGAGTCTTTTAGGATTTTGTGTCTAGATTTTAAATTTTTATTTTTTATTTTTTCAAATTTATTTGAATACTTTTTTCTTTCTCCCACGAAAACTGGTATGGTGCTAAAAACATCATTTTCAAATAGTAACATTTTTTTCATAGAGCATAACTTTTATTGTAAAATAGATATGAACGTGATTCTTTAGAATTTAGTTTTGTAACATCCATACGGAGGGCATGCAATTGGTTTGACAAATTTATCATGATTATTGGATATTTTATTAACTTTTAAAGTTGACTAAACCATAATTTTGACATACCTTAACTACATAGCTTATAACTTGTTGTGTATTTATCGAATTTCAAATATATTTTTTTTGATAGAAAGTAGAATCAAAGACAGAGGACACTATTATTTTTCAAATTTTTTTTTCCCTTTTTTACTATTTTTCATTGAATGTCAAACTCAGAGGTTTATATTTGATAAAAAACCTACATTCGATTAATGTCAAAAACCATACACATAATAAATTAAAAAATAGTTGAATCTATAATTGTTAGAAAGCTAGTTCTGAGTACTTGTGTTATGAAAAAGGATGTCTCCTTATTGTTCCATTTGATCCCCGTGCTTCAGCCCCAAAGCCATGAAATTCTCAAAATTTCTTCAAAGTTTGCAAACAGGGCCTAATCAGGTACTTTCGATAAAAAGTACTTTCTATCGAAATTACTTTCAATTGAAAGTACCTAGTTTTGATAGAAATTACTTTCTATCAAAAATCCTTTACAAAAAATAATGAAAATTACCCATGCTCAGGGTTTTTTAATATAAAGTACTTTCTATCGAAAGTACTTAGTTTCGATAGAAAGTACTTTCTATCGAAAGTAATTGAGTAAATTTTTGCTCTCATGATTTTTCAAATGAATTCCTTCCTTCAAAAAATTGTAACCCACTATTGTGGCTTCACCCCAAGATAACAGTTTACATTCAATGAATGTCATAGAGTAGTACATAATACTATTAAGTCCACTCGGTTAAGAGATTTTTGGAATCAATGATTAAACTGATACAATACTGATCTGATTCAAATACAACTCAATTGCAAATATTCAGTTCTATGCTAAGCCCTTAAAATCCTCTGATCATTAATCAATTCACTTCCTCAATATTTCTCAACTTACTTCCACTCAGTAAATGGTTCCCTGACACTCAATAATGTTTGTAGCTCAGTTCTTTCAATAACCAGTTTGATCAGGCATGCATGAATATAGTCTTCATGTGAAATATATGTAGTCTCCTTTAATTGTCCATCATGTTTCAATAATAAAACTCATATCTCTTATATAGACAAGTAAATCATTTTCATATCAGCCATTAGATTTTGCCTCTTAATCTCCTTCATCCATTTTGTTGCTTAAACCTTCCTCGACATATGTGTCATTAACACATTTCAATCTCATCCTTTAGATCATCTTTGAACTTTGTTAGTCATGGATCTCGTATCTAACTTCATCCTTAACCTCGAAATAATAACAATTTCCATCTCATCAAATTCAATCGATTGTTCTTAGCATTTAATTTTTTCATCCATACTCGATTAATATAGAAATGCATAAGTGATAACTAGCTAACTAGCTCGGTTATAATTGTCACTCGGTATACACTGCACTAGCTTGGTGTATATAGAAATCTTCAATTACCGACCACATTGACTTGTTCAATTTCAAATCTCTTCTTCATAATAGATTAATGTAACATGCTCAATTCAACAATATAGAGCCATAGACCCATCAATAAGTTACCCAATCTTTACCTTATCCTTCTCTGTCATATCCATCTTTTTCTCATGTAGATATCTCAGTTCTTCATCTTTTCTTCCTTCAATAGATGTTCAGATGTGTGTAACTATCATGATAAGTACTATCAAAACTAGTTGACATCAATGAAAATATATTAACTGATTTAACCATCTTACATATCATTTCAGTAGCTTGGTGATCTCTAATCACTATTTCTTCAGTTCATCAGATAGTCAATCAGTTGTAGTTCATCAAATGTACCCATTATGTAAGGTTGATATAGAATCTTCTATATGTGTGTAGTTTCCCTTAGGAAAGAGTGTTGTTGAGTCAATATTTTATGAGATATTGGTAAGTTACATCATCAAAACATGTTCGCTATAGATAAAAATCTTATATGAAAAGAAAAGAAAATAGATACAAAATGACCATCAAAACAACATAGATATCATAGAAATTCAGACACAATCGAATGAAAATTGAAAAATTGATATGTACATGGGTGGAAAGTTTTTATTATTTCAAGGATTATACAGTAATGATAGTGGCTTCCGACAAGGTGTATTATATGTCATAAAATATTGATAAAAGATCATTGACAAGTTTTAATGGTTTGGCCCACACACTAGGTGGCATTAATAAAATGTAGTGGTTTGGCTTCCATGCTAACAAAAATAAATAAAAATGATGGTATGATATTTAAATTTGATAATTTTTTTGACAAATTAGATGATAGATAGATTGGTAGCCCCCCTTTGAATGGATATTTTTTGAACACAAGCCATTATCAAGATTCATGGTGTTAACATTATGTTTCTAGTGTTGTGATTGATGTCAACATGCTCTAGATATACATTGATGTCAACCCCATGAAGAAGGGTATGAGTTTAGTATTATACCCGGTCAAGAAATGTATGAGATATTAAGTATTTAGTATTGTCTTGTGCCTAGATAAGAGAAGCTAAAATATGTAGGAAAGAGTATTTGAAGTTATATATGAAGGAAATAGTACTTTATGTCTAGTATTAGATGCTCTCATTTTGTTACAATGTTTAGTGTTAATGAGAAGTTAGTATGTTGTATATTTGGAAGGTGACAAGTATGATAAGCTAGTATATGTAGGAAAGAGTGTTTGAAGTCCTTATGGTAGAATCCTTTACATTGATCCACATAACAATTGGTGATTTTCCATTTTGGTGTTGTAATGTATGATTTGTGAATTTTGCACTATCCTATTATTAGGTCCACATAATTTTAAAATTAAGATTTGTATTTTCTTGTTTGCTAATAGTATGACTAGTTGTCAAGAATATTAGGACAAGTAAATTTCTCTTTTCACTAAATTACAAGTCCTTGTTGTGTCTAGTCTAAGGTTAGTGCCTTAGCTTTGGGTTGGTACCCCAGTCTTTCAAGTGTAGTGGTCTCCTTGGCCTGTGGCCTAAAAAATTTGTAACTAGTGATATATATATTATAAGTATATTTTATATTGTGTTTTAGACTACATTGGATTTCCCCAAAAAAATTTGGAGGTCATGTGTTTGTGTTGTCATTGCAATATGTTTATTAGAAGTTTAATTTGGGTAATGATAATTAACAACTATGTGACTAAAATGTTTTAAGATCTAATCATGACTAGTTCACCACCCTCTTAGTCTTGTTGTGTATTCAACAAAAGGACGTTGTGTTATGAAATATAATGTGATGTGTCTATATAATCCTACTTTGCAATAGATAGCACATAGAACCTACAACATTAGACAAGAGATAGATGATCCAATTTTTTAAGGTTGAGATAATTTATAGTAGTGACATGAAGACACAAATATTTGGTGTGTATGAATTACTCATCATGTCCCCAATTTTTTAAGCCCATATGAAAATGAGTACATGAATACAAAGATAAAATAAAAAATCTAGTCAACATGGAAGAAGACATAAGTCCCCCCAATAAATTGCATCATCCACAAATCCCAAAAATCAATGTACAACAAAAATAAGAATAATGATAAAAATAGAATAAGTGTATGAGAATTACCATCCCCTATTTACAAGTACTTGAAAAGAACCCAGGTAATTTAGGAGAGCACAAAAATATAAAACATATAAATAAAATCATTTTAAAGATCATAAGAAAACAACCAAACACACAATGTAATCCAGAGATATGAATAGACACAACTCAACAATCATCCACTATTAATATCATCATCATTACAGTCTTAATTGTATGGGGAGGGATTGCGAGATTGAAGAGGGATTATGTCAAAAGAAGTGTTGGAAACTTAACATGTGGCAAGAGCTAAGGATAAAGCTACTTTGAGATTTTCATCTAGTAGCTTGTGTGAGGAAAGAGTCAATAATCTCATAAAGATATTTGTTTATGTTGGGAGATTTCATAGACAATTTAATATAAAATGTAATGAGGACTGATGTGAATCAACCAAAGGTTCATTGATTAGAGGTGTAGACACCTAAAATTGTCCATTCACATTCTAATATTAATTTTCATTAATATTTTCCCTTAACATTATAGTTGATTTTTATTAATTAACTATCTTATTATATTTCTCTATTTATTTAATTAAATGAAATTTAATTAAATAAATTCATTTTCTCTTTGTATTTAAATTTTATTTAAATACTATAATATATTAAATTTATTTTAATATTTTATCCCTCCATTTCTTAATATAAAATAAATTTATTTTATTTTATTTCTCCACTAGCCTAAAATTCTTCTAAACCTTGATTAAATTTTAAAATTATTTAAATTTGATCCTCTTTTCCTTTTTTTCTAATCTTGCATTTTGCTAATATTCCTCTAATATTGGTTAAAAGGTGGATTACCTCTAATCATGTACACAATCACCTTTTCCAAGGTAGAAAACATTGAGAATGTAGACACATAAAAATGTCCATTCACATTATAATATTAATTTTTATCTATATTTGCAACATGTAGACACTTAAAATACAATAAATCATGTTCACAATACAATAAATACCACTAATGGTAGAGGAGTAAAAGATTGAGAACACGTATGTGTTACTCCTAAATGTATCAAGAGTTTTCAGTAGTATTCATTTGTACAGTCGATAAACAAAGCAAGATAGTTCAGTCGGTCATAACTATGCATTAGTCATAGAGCACACATAGGTTACCAAGTACAACAGTCACCAACTACACAGGATTATCAAGCACCAATATATACTGAGACCGAGACTCAATATTCACCGAGTAATCCAGAGGTTACATAAAAGTTTGGAATGGCACATAGCTCAAGGTGAACAACTTTTTGCTTAGCAAGAAAATGGTTTACCAAGATCGAGGTGAATATTTATTACGCATTTAATCATTTAGTGGCTAATGATTCCTACATAAAGATGATCTAGGTTAATCATATGATCTATTGATCTTAGGTTTTCTAAGATAATGTCAAACCCTAATTAGGTCAAATCAGTTGGATATAAATATTGTAAATATGTCACTTTGATATGTACCATCATCAAGAAGTAGCTGCACTCAAGGAAATCTGAAGATCAAACAGGGTTAAGATTGGAAGGATTTTGACAAAGCATTCAAGTTTAATGGAAATAGATATAAGCTACCAAGCAGTACAGAATGACATATTCATCACAACAAGGTGATATCATTATTGTACTTAATGGATCTGATATAAAAAATGTAAGTTGTATTTCATACAAATCATGCATCACTGTTACTCTCTAGCAATTGTAGCAGACTTTAAATCTGCTAAAAGAGTGGACTTAATCATCTTTTGTAAAATATCTTAATTGAGTGCACACTTAATTGTGTTGCTAAAATCCTCTAATTAGGTAGATCTAGGTGATCTTATTGTTACTCCTAATAGGGTAAGATCACTAGAAGTGATCAATCATTCTAAGCCTTAACTGACAACTTTATTTCTGCAATAGTTAAACTTTGTGAGTTCCATCCCCACCGTAGTCTTCACCTTCTAAGAAGGGTTTCTACGATAAAAAAATACATGTGTCATGTGTATGAAGTTTCATGTATTCTTAATTGATTAGCTTACATGCATTTACATTTCAGCTATGATATTGGATGCATTGTGAATGCTAATGATACAGTTGGTTATTGAAGTACATGTTTACAAGGATTCAGTTTGCAAGTTTTTAAGGGTATTGATTCACCCCTCCCCTCTTAGTACACACCTTTCCATAATTCCAATAATTGGTATTAGAGCTAGTTCTCTTGTTGAGGAAGTTTAATCATTGAAGAGAAAAAGATCTTAAGGATAGAAAGGTACAAGCTTGACAAGACTATTGAAAACTAGAAATTGTAGATGCAGATCTTCATTGAACAATTCAAGGAAGCCAAAGAAAACTTGAGAGAGTTACTGGTCAAAAGGAAGGAAATGGAATTTCAATACAATGAGACTAATTATCCAGAAGAGGGGATAGAGGATCCATTTGAAGGATCTAGATTTTGATCTAGAAGCATATCTGATGCATATGAAGGAACCATATTAGATCTATTTGAAAAGAATCAACATCTTACTGAACAAGTGAAAGCATTGCAAATTGGTCAAGAGACACAAATGGTAAGAATGATTGATGTCATGAACAATGCAAGATAGGATGAACTAGAAAGGAATTTGGGTATTGAAGATAGAAGAAAAATGATTGTTAAGCTACAAGAAAATAAATCTAAAATATTGAGACTTACCAAGCATCACTTTAAAATTGCCAATGTCATGAGTTAGGAAGTCAACCAAGCAAACAGTGAACTAACTAGAAAATTGGAAGACATTGGTGAATTAAGAGAAGAGAATGAAAGACTAAATAATGAAGTGAAGATTCAACAACAACATAATGAGATGATAAAGAAAGCTAAAGAAAGTACTAAAAGAACGGATGAATTTCTAAATAGACAGAGAAGACTTGATAGTATTACTAGTTTAGGTTATACCGAGTAGGGAGAGTCATCAAAATAAGCTAAAAAAAGAGTGCATATGCAAATCCAAGGCCAAAGAATCTCTCATGATATTATTGTGGAAAACCAGGCTACACATCAAATGTTTGCAGAAGAAGAGAAAAAGGTATTCCTAAATCCATTCCTAAATTTCATGGTTATTGTTATAATTTCAATAAGTACAGAAATCAAGTAGATTAGTGTAGATCAAAGCTGAATAAGTAATCTAAGAAGAACTATATGGAAAATCATTATCGCACTTGCAACATGCATGGACACATATCACAAGAATGTAGGACAAAGATGAAACAAGTCTAGAAACTGAAAGGAAAAAACAAGATATATCAATCGAGAAGACAAGGTAATGCATACACTTGGGATTATAATGCTTGGGTTAATTGCACTACATGTGGTAGTTATTTTCATATGGCATCCAATTGCATAAGAAATCACAGGAGAGGAAAATCTTGAAATTGGAAAAATTTTGGATTGGCATGTTTGCATTGTCACAAGGTCGGTCATTTAAGTAAAGACTAGAGAGAACAAGTACAAAAATTGAATTTTAATGCAAATGGAAAAAAAATTGAAGAAATCATGAGGATAAGGAACTAAATGTGGAGAAAAGATACAAATGACAATGATGGACCAAGCACAATAGTCAATGACACCTCATCCTTTGGATTAGGTGATCTCACCACCTCCACCTAAGAAAAAACAAGTATGGAACTAAATTTTAATCTGTTATATCTTACAATAGTTCCTTATATATATTGTGTGAATACTAAATCAACATGAGTTAAGATGCACTAGGGTATCATATATTGTTAACTTGAAATAAGTAAGTAGGTTAAGTTGGACCAAGTGAGAAATTTCTAGTCGGTGAAAAAAGTTAGAGACAACCGAGTTCCATAGTCAACCGTGTTAGCCCATTTTCCCGTCATAGAGGAAATCTGTTAAAAATGGTCTTCATCCCTACAAAAAATCTTTGAAAATGGCCAAATTCTACTTCAAGTGACGCAAGAGTAGACGTGGAGAGGGGCCAAAGGCACACCCTAACCAGATACACCTTGCAGAGATCACATGCGGAAGAAACAAACACACAAGTGAGAGAGAGAATGCAGATCAACTTCTTATTATTTCATCAAATAGATTCATACATGTTGGGCTGTAAGGCCTTCCTGGTTTAGGCTAGATATTCCAATTCAAGCACATAAGTCCTCCAAAATGCGAGGATCCAAAACTATCTTCAAACTTCTAACTTCTATCCTCTATCAAAACTAACTCCCTAAACTACAACCAAAGATTACAATATATGCAAGAGGCTACCAAACAAGTCGGCCTTCAGATCCACCATCAATGAAAGGAATGAATAGATCTAGGTCCACATACTTCCCAATGAAAGATGCCAGCATTAAATTCATGACCATAATTAATTTCACAAGTTGGCCTCAATAGGAAACTAAAACAAACACCTTGGCAAGAAAGGATAACCGAGTGCCAAACAAGCATCACTAAGCACCAGGAAAATAACCAAGCGCTAGAGAGATAACCGACCAACCCCGGTTAAAAAAGAAAACTAAGAAACTACCAAGCCAACTCGGTCAAAGCATGAACAAAGCAATACAGGAAAACACAAACATGTTTTTGGTGATACAGGATTGCCAAGGACCCGAGATGCTCCTGCATCAGACACCTGGGGTTATTTGAAATGATTCTTTGAATCATGAAGCAGGTACAATCCGAGTTGAATCCAACTTAGATTGTGAAATCCAAGAACTATCTTCAATAGGTCTATTTTTCTATTTTACCAGATATTCCATATATTGTTTTCCTATTGTACTTCTACCAACTCTTTGTTCCAAAATCTTCTCAACTTCTTCTATCCATTTCTTAGGATAATCATTCGGTGTTGTCATTTCTTCATCTGACTCATGGTACTCATACAAATTAGAAATGTTGAATATAGGTGATATATCCATTTCATTAGATAACTCAATCTCATAAGCATTTCCACAAGGTCAAATTTCTTCAAAATCTTGCAAGGACCAAACTTCTTCATTTTTCAGCTTCCCATATGTTCCAACAGGAAATATGCATTTCTTCAAATGAACCATTACTTCATCACCGACTACAAAGTCTTATGTCTTCTAGATCTACCAGCTCCTTCTTTGTATTTTTGATTACTTTTCTCCAACTTATGTTTCACATCTTCATGCAATGTCTTCATGTACTCAGCAAACTTTACTCCTTCAACACTTCTCTTTCCTTCATCAACAATATCCCTCAAATTTGATATACCTCTTGGTTGTATGCCATTTACAATCTCAAAAGGTGTTTTTCCGGTACTCCTATTCACTAAATTATTGTATGCAAACTCTTCTTGTGCCAACACAGAATCCCAAATACTCAGTGTGTCTCCAACTAAACATCTCAAAATATTTACCAAGCTTCTATTCACAACTTATCTTTGCCCATCGGTCTGTGGATGAAATCTAGAATTATATTTCAACGCAGTGCTGAACTTTATCCAAAGGGTCTTCCAAAAGTATCCAACAAATTTACTATCTTGATCAGAGATGATACTCCTCGATAATCCATGCAATCTGACAATTTCCCAAAAGAAAAAATCTTCTATATGTGCTGCATCTGATGTCGTTCTATAGGGTATAAAATGTGCCATTTTAGAAAATCTATCCACAACAACAAATATAGAATCATTACCTCTTATTGTCTTCAGTAAGCTAAGAACAAAATCCATATTGATATCAATCCAAGGTTTCTCAGGAACAAAAATCAGTGTATACAATCTATTATTCTTACTTACTCCTTTTGCAACTTAATAAATTCCACAAATTTTCACAAATTTTTGAACATCCTTATACAACTATAGCCAAAAGTATTTCTCCTTAAGCAAATTCAATGTTTGGTCAACACCAAAGTGTCCAGCCAAATCACTACTATGTTTCTCCTTTATCAAATTAGTTCTCATTGATCCTCTCGGTATACACAACTAAATATCTTTAAACAACACACGTCCTTGAATGAAATATTCATCCCATTTAGTACTCGGTTGATCTTGAATAGGTGCTCTGCACTTTCTCCACAACTTAGAAAAATCAAGATCAAATTCATAAGAATCTCTCATGTCATCAAAACCAAGAACTTCAATTTTCATCTTGGTCATCAAATATCTTCTTCTACTTAATGTATCAACAACTCAGTTAGTGACTCCACTCTTATGCTTTATCAGAAATGTATAACTCTACAAATACTCAACCCATTTCATATGTCTCTGATTCAACTTATTCTGACTACCCAAATATTGTAAAGCTTTATGATCGGTATACAACACAAATTCACTCGATATCAAATAATGTCTCCATTTCTTCAGGACTTGAAAAATATCATATAATTCTTGATCATACACAAAATATTTCCTTTTTGCATCATTCAATTTTTCACTAAAGAAAGCAACAGGTTTACCTTCTTGACTTAAAATAACTTCTATTGCACCACCACTTGCATCACATTCTTCTTGAAATACCTTATTGAAATCAGGCAATGCTAACATAGGAAATTCAACAACCTTCTGCTTCAGAGTCTCAAAAATTTTATCAGCTCCATGTGTCCACTTGAATTCTCTTTTATCTCCTCTCATAGTCTCAGTCATAGTATTACAAATTGAACTGAAATTCCTAATGAAATTTTGGTAAAAATTTTCCAAACCATGAAATGATCTTACCTCACTAGCATTCTCAGGTGTAGGCCAATTCAAAATATCTTCAACCTTTTCAAGATCCATTTTCAAACCATCAGCTAAAATCACAAATCCCAAATACACAATCTCCTCTTTCATGAAAGAACACTTTTACAAATTTATCAACAACTTTCTTCTTTCAACCTCTAAAATACTTGTTGAACATGAAAAAAGTGCTCTTTTATGGTCTTACTGAATATTAGAATATCATCTAGGTATACAATCACAAATTTACCTAAGAATTTCTTCAAAACTTCATTCATCAATCTCATAAAAGTAATCGATGCATTAGTTAAACCAAAAGGCATAACCAACCACTCATACAAACCTTCTTTTGTCTTAAAAGTATTCTTCCACTCATCACCTTCTCTAATTCTGATTTGATGATAACCACTTTCCAAATCAATTTTAGTAAAATACCTTGCTCCGGTCAAACTATCCATTATGTTATCCATTCTCGGTATAGGAAACCTATATTTCACTGTTATCTTGTTGGTTTCTTTGGAATCCATACTCATTAACCATTATCCATTCTTCTTAGGTTCCAATACAATAGGTACTACACAAGGACTCAAACTTTCTCAGATCAAACCTTTCTGCAATAATTCTTGAATCTATCAGTTCAATTCCTATTTTTCGGTAGGTGTCAATCGATGTGGCACCTTATTCGATAAACTAGCTTCAGGGATTAGATCCATGCAATGATCAATTATTTTCTTTGGTGGAAAACCATCAAGTACATTATCAGAAATGATCTCATTGTACTCGGTGAGTAACTTATCAATCTCTTCAGGGTTGCTATCCACTATTTTCTTACTCGATTTGTTAGGAATCAAAGAAAAACATACATCACTCTTCTTCAAATCCTTAACAAACTTTCTTCCTTCCATCAAGAGAACTTTCACAGATGTACAAACACTACTAACAAGTTCTTCAATCAAAGGTAAAAAGATTTGTCTTCTCCCATCACCTCTATGAGCATCACCTAGATCCAATGAGTTCTAAGTGTTCCATTTCATTCTCATGAGAGATGAGTTCGGTGAACCACTACTCATGAATCATGGGTCAATGAGTTTGACTCAAAAAAACTACACAGTTAAATCCTGATAGCAATATCACAATTTGACTTGCTGTGGAAAATATCTCCTACTTACCAAATAGTATATTTATGCAATCTCTCATCATATATAGCATGTCTATCATATTTCCAAGGTCTACCCAACAAAATATGACAACAATCCATAGGCATGATATCACATAACACCTTATCATAGTACTTTCCAATTTTCAAATTCACATAACATTGTTCACTTACCAAGAGTGTATGCTCATCCTTATTCCAACCTTTTCAACTGCAACTTTGTAACCATTTCCTCAGATGCCAAGTTATCTGAGCTTCCACTGTCAATGATTATCTTGCATACTTCATCAGAAACTATATATCTGGTCTTGAACAAAATTTTCCTTACCGGATCTTCCTTATTACTTTCACTCCAAAGTTCTCTCCTTACCATCAAGTTCTTTTCCTTCTCAAGTTCATTCGGTGACTCTTCTTGCACCAAAGCATTGCTACTACTACCGACCATCTTACTTGCATGTGTACACTCAAATGATCTACGTCCTTATTCACCACAATTGTAACAAGTTCCTCAAAAACCACCTATGTTATAACCACCTCAATAGTTATTGCTTCTTCCTCTAGATGAAATTTTACCTTTCCACTTGGTCTTGCCTTTATCCAAATTTGTATTTTTTGGTTCAGATCTACTATTTTCACAATAAGATCTACCTCTTCCTCTAGGGAATCTACCAGCTCTACTTCTTTGTCTTTGTTCATGTATTTTGTTCAATTTCTCCTCAGCTTTCAAGGCAAACTGATAAGCTTCTTCAATGTTCTCCAATTTGACCAAACTGATTTCTTCTTGGATGAAAACTCTCAATCCATTTAGGTACCTAGGAATTATTTCAACATCATCTTCATCATGTCCATATTTGATATCTAATCTATAGAATTCCTCAGTATATTCTTTTACTGAGCTATCTTTCTACCTTAAACTTTTAATTTGCCTAACTAGGTTAATCTGATAATCAAAAGGTAAAAATGTTCCTTTCAATTTATTCACCATCTTATTCCATACATTAATTTTTTTTTTTCCTTTCCTCTTTCTATCCAACTGCAGATGTTTCCACCATAAGGATCCATGACTTTTCAACTTTGTGCTTGCAATTTTCACCTGCTTTTCCTCAAGGAAATTTTCATATTCATAGTACTTTTCAATCTCGGTGATCCAATCCATGAATTCATCCAAATCCAATTTTCTACTATACTCAGGAGGATTAAAGTGTGGTGTAGACTTCAAATTTGTCAAAGCCTTCAACAATATTTCCTCACCTTGATCCATCACCGGTGCAAGTTCTACATCACCTCGTTCTTCCTCAATTTCATCATCAGTAACATCTTCAAGATGTCTTCCTCTTCACTAGGTTATTTAAATAGCTTCTAATCTAGCAACAAGTTGTCTCAACATGTTTTCCAATCTTGGATCCGCATCCCACCTCCCATGAACCATCTTGAACCCCTCTACAATTGCAGGCCATATCACAATCTGCTACCCCACAACAAATAAACTAGGATTTTGACAAGAAGGAACCATCAAACCTAGATTCGTAAACCTAGATCTAGATCTCACCTCACTCTAATACCATGTAACACAAGGGTAGATAGGGAGAGGGGCCAAAAGTACACCCTAACGAGATCCACCTTGCAGAGATCACACATGGAAGCAACAAAAACACAAGTGAGAGAGAGAATGTAGATCGACTTCTTATTATTTCATCAAATAGATTCATACATGTCGAGCTATAAGGCATTCCTGATTTAGGCCAGATATTGCAATTCAAGTACATAAGTGCTCCAACATGCGAGGATCCAAAACTATCTTCAAACTTCTAACTTCTATCCTCTATCAAAATTGAATCCCTAAACTACAACCAAAGATTATAATATATACAACAGGTTACCGAACAAGTCATCCTTTAGATCCACCATCAATGGAAGGAACGACCAGATATAGGTCCACATGCTTCCCAATGATAGATACCATCACTAAATCTATGACCATAATTAATTGCACAAGAAGGCCTCAATAAGAAACTAAATTAAACACCTCATTAAGAAATGACAATTGAGCACCAGACAAGCATCACCAAGTGCGAGGTAAATAACCAAGTGCCAGAGAGATAACCGACCAACCCTAGTTAACAAATGAAACTAAGCAACTACCGATCCAACTCAGTCAAAGCAAGAACCGAGCAACATAGGAAAACACAAACATATTTTTGGTGACAGGATTTCCAAGGACCTGAGATGCTCCCGCATCATCACGTATGAGAGAATAGGGTTTTGTCATGCAGAGGGTTTCAAAAAATATTTTATAAGTCCATAAAACCCTACCCTTGTTTATTTTCTCATTACTTTGTCTGGTCACTTAAGTCTCCTTTTCTGCACGTGCTTATCTTTTCCTTTGTTCTCCAATTCTCCTAATGTTTGTCGGTTAAGTCTTTTATTCTGCGACTTGGTGACCAAGGATATCTTGTGATCTCACAATGTTTGATGTTAGTCACTTAGCATTCAACAACTCAGCGATAAAGTTTTTCTCTAGTTCTTGTGCTTTGATGGTTAAGTTATCTAACATTTAGTGACTTAGTGAATGTGGTTATCTTTGAATCTCCAAGTGTCGATGGTTAGTGACTAAACATTTAGAGATTCAATGATAAGATTAAAGGCTAAGTAGTGTAAGGTTATCTCCAAGTCTCGCAATTTCATAGTTAAAGCATAAGACATTAAGTGATTAAGAGACTACTATAGATTCAAGATAAGATCGACGACTTCCACTGAATTTCAAGATAAAGGTTGAGATAAGTGAAAAACTTAGGGGAAAGGTGTGACAACGATTTGTGGTGGACAAGATCAAGGGCTATCACTGAATCTCCTAATCAGAACTAAGTTAAAGTAAATGCCTAGAGACCAGGAGATGTATTGGTCACTGATTCTCACAATGTAACCATGGTTGAAGAAAAGATTCAGATATTGAGAGATATGCTTCAGTCGTTGAATCTCATGATCAGACTCAGGTTAAGTAAAGTGTTTAGAGATCCTGAGAATGCCTTTAGTCATGTGATCTCCAGAAGATGTGAGGTTAAGGGCTTGCTACGGTTAAAGGTAAAGACATTGTAGGTCAAGGTTGATTAGATGGTGGGCGTGTTGTCTCAATACAAAAGTGTTCAGTTGATAATGATCGCATGATTGAGACAACCGTATGATCTTCCAACAAATAAAGGTCAATGAAGTGATGGGTCCTCATGCTAGATGTTGCTATTTTCTTGATCCTAATTGGTTTTTGAGGAGGTGATGTGGCTAATCATTTCTAAAGGCAAATTGACTATTTTTTCAATTTATGAGAACCACCCAATCTGCTAGGAAAACCAGGGATCGTCAGCCATGTTTTAAACTTGTTGATAAACTGTTGTGGCCAGATCTTTGAAATTTTGTTTAAGGGTTTTTCAGATAGGATTGAAGTCGATGAGCCAAAGACAAATGAACTGAATCAAATTTTGTTTTGTTCAAGGATGGTTATAGGTGAAAATTGATGAATAATGTGTTAGGTAGTCATCATGATCTGATTTGTTTCCTGAAGTGCTATTCAAGTTTACTGCAGAGGACTGATATTTTGAGAAGGGCGGCTAGGCTATGATGGTTGTCAGAATTTTTCCATGCCTTAATACACACAAGTTTGTTGTTACTAGTTTTAGCATTAAAGTTGTTATTTACAAGTACAAGAAACCTATTGAATTTGTAACCACAGTCGGCCTGTGATGATGAAACCCAAATATTGTAAATTAGATTTGATCTGATCCTTCCCCAATTTTTAGGCTTTCTTGTATACTTTTATTTCTTGTTGTATCTAGTTGTTTTAGTGGTTGGAACCCTAATTTTTCCCTAGCCATCCAAAGCTTGTTGCATCCTATTTCTTCTAGGATTCCAAGATGGCTAGTGATATATATAGGTAGTTGTTTTTTTTGGTAAAAGGATGATGAAATTTAACACTGCTAGGCAGTATTCTGACTTTGGAGTCTTATTTTTTGGGTTTCTTATCTTATAAATATAAACTAAATGAGAAGATTTATAATGAAGAAAAATGGAATCCTTGTCCATATTGGTGATGTCTTTATGTGTCTTATTTTGAGTCCTTGTGTGTTAATTTGTAAGGCATTTTAATACACTGGTTATAAGGTAACTGTGAGTTTGTTTTCTTAGTTTATTTCAAGGAGAGAGTAAATCTTTGAGAAAAATTTTGAGGGTTTGAAACTTGAACTTGAATCTAATGTCTGGGTATTGGAGTGAAAAGAGTGACTTGTAAGGCATTTCATCCAGTTTCTATGTGTTTGGAGTTAGAGGGTTTTCTGGGGATGTATGTTTATTTGACTCTGTTGCCCAATGGATAAGGCACTAATATTTATTGGTTATGCACTTCTCATCATCTATTCTTAAAATAAATTAATCTTTACTTTTTGTCAAAGATCATACATGTTCATAACTTGTATTTGTATAATACAAGTTCTTTTTGGTGATTCTTTGAAGAAATGAATCCTAGGTTAGCCATCCTGAGTCTAGAAATTGAATAGAAGAAGGATTTAATCCTTGTCACATCTTCCATTTTTCTAGTTCTTGGAACACTTATGCAAGTGGTATCTCGCATAAGAGTGGTTGATTTTTTAACTCCTATTTCTTACAGGTCTAAGAACTATCCACAGTCATGTCTGCATAGTGGGGTTTTGTCAAAGGAAGTTATTATACATGCAGATGTATGTTTTATTAGGTACACCCACCTGAGTGTGTGGAGCTTGAAGTGAAGAAGGCTTGCACACCTTGTCAGGTTATCCTTTTCTTTCCCCTTAGTTTTTAGGAAGAAGAAGATTTATGTGAGTTAGATGAAAATCCTCTAGTCTGGTTTGCATTATCTCTTTTAGAATTGAGGGATACAAGAAAAATCCCTAACAAAGTTGGTGAATCTACTAGGGAGAACATAACAAAAAAATAAATCTATTGATAATTTCTGGTTATATCACATACTATGAATATTTTACTATCCAGATTGATTTGGCCCATCTGAGTCACCAAAAAGATGGTGACTCTATTGGGGAAAAGAATAAAAGCCAACAAGTTTAAGATGATAGTTTCCTTTATTTGTTGAATCATCCCAGAATCCAGTTGAGAGTTAGAGTCAAGAAGTATCTGATATCTGGAAGGTGTGTTTTATTGTAGCAAATATTAAAAAATTGTGTGGCTTTGCTGGTCGGAATGAGCCCAGAATTAAAAGTGATTTGCAAATAGTTCTTGTTGTTTGAAAATTTTCCTTAGCAAGGAGGTGGTGACTCTACAAGAAAAGAACCTAATAGAGCGACAAAGGAGGCTCTAGATTTTCCCTGTTACCAATCAACATTTTGAGTTTTAGCTACAATACTTCCAAGTATTTTTTTTATGTGTCTTTTCATAAGATCAGATGTAGAAGTATTTTGTTCCCATTAAGTGATTTTCAACACTAAAGAGAGGGAATGGTTGTTACATAATTTTAAGATATGATTTTCAAGTCCATAATATGAGGTCTTGAAGTATGTATGGTATGGGATAAAGGGTGTGATCTTACTACAAGTTGTAAAGATGGACATGATAGTCCATGACAAGTTCTTGTGGTAGTTTCTCTATGTAGGATTATAGGCCCTTTTGTTCTGATGGCATTGAGGGTGCCCCCAATAAGCTTCCTACTAAGGTTAGGGAATATTTTCCAACATTTAGTGGTGATGGATCATTTTTAGCATGTGAACATTTAGATGACCTTGTTGACTTAATGGTTGAGTTTGAGATTGAGCATGAAGATGTTGCAATGAAAATATTAGTGCAATCCCTTACTGAGGATGAAGGGGATTGATTCTTACCCCTACCATCACATTTAGTCTCTTCTTGGGATGTGTCGAGAGCAACATTCATAGAATATTTTGATGAGAGAGTTAGTGAGGATGAGTGTCAAGTAAAAAATAAAGATGAGTACCAAGACATTGATGTCTTTGTTGATCACACCATCCATGAAACTGATTATGAGGATTTAATCATTGAAATTACTACTCTCAAAAGGAAAATTGTAGAGAATGATGTTGTGTGGTGGAAGTTGCAAGAAGAGGAAAGATTGCAGGCAATGGATATTCTTCATTTTGATGATGAAGAGGCCAATGATGATGATGCTGAATCTTTTTGTGCTAAAGATGTTGACTATGATGCTAACAATGAGGTCACTGAATATCAAGATGTCAAAGATGAATCTATGGTTGATGATGTTTCCATTATGTTTATAGATTTTTATTCTTATAAACATAATAGGACAACCTTGTTGTCTTAGTTTAAGGGAGATTTTTGTGAACAAGAGGATGATTATGATGTAGATGAAATTTTATGCAGTGATTTCTTTGCAAAAAATGATTTGAGCCAAGAGATTTTAGTCCCTATTCCAAACAAGGAATATATTTTCAGCATTGAGAAAGAGGCCAAAGAGATTGAACATGAAGTCCAATGATCATTAAGTAGTGATAAAATTTTAGCACTCTTGGTTGTTGAGTTTTAGAGGTATGCCCTTGATATGGACTCTACTTCACAGTATCCCATTGATATATGCTTTGACACTAATAATGAGGCAGGTGTTCAAAGTGATGTTGATATTGATCCATGTTTGCAAGGGTTCCCCTCATGTAGTGAGTTTGTAGAAGAAGATAATGAAGACCAGGACATTGTCTTGTCTTCTCATGAAGATTCTAGTGATGAACAAGTTTCTTGTTCATTTTCTTTTCCTTCTTCTGATGAGTATGATAGTAATTGTGAAAGTGTTGAGGACAATGTCTTCAATGATAGGGACAATGAATTTTTTGATAAAAATGATGATGCAGATTAGTTGTCCCTGTCACAATATTTGTGAAGAAAGAATTCAGTTGGTTCATGATCCAGTTTGTGAAGATATCCTTGAGGAATCAATATTTTTTAGTGGCTGAAGTATCTTATGAAGATACATTTGAGGATCCACTTCCTTCTCAGCTAGGTGATTTTGTTGTAATGCATTAAAATCATTGCAATCTATACTTGATACATTACTAGATAAATTTTGTATTTTCAGTCAACATCAAGATGATATAATAGATGTACCATATTGTTTGGAGTATGAGTGTACTGATGGTTGTGACTGGAAAAATATGGCCAGATACGACTATAGTTTTATTTTTCAGCCCACAAATGTTCATGTATGTGGGCAACAAGTTTTTTATGATGTTTTTAGGTGGCTGATCACATATGTGGATGAGAATCAAAATTTTGACATAGGAGGGTTTTGGTATTTCTTTTGGTGGCCTAGGGCCACCAAATAAAGCTTTAGTCCTGTAAATTTTTAAATATTCCTTTTCAGTTATGTGTTTCCCTTCCTACTTCTTGTTCCTAGTTCATTTTATAGTTTTTGAGAAGTTTCCCTACAAGTTTTTGTTTAGTAGCTGGTCTGCTCTCCATGAGATTCTAAGTTATTTGTATGCCTACATGGGGCATGTGTCCCCAATCAGAGCCACTGTTAGCCAATTTTCCTTTCATAGAGAACACCTATTAAAAATGGTCATCATCCCTACAAAAAATATTTGAAAATGGCCAATTTATACTTCAGGTATGAGACAATAGGGTTTTGTCATGCAAAGAGTTTCAAAAAATATTGTCTAAGTCCATAAAACCCTACCCTTGTCTATTTTCTCATTACTTTTTATGGTCACTTAAGTCCCCTTTTATGCATGTGCTTTTCTTTTCCTTTGTTCTCCAAGTCTCCTAATGTTTGATAGTTTAGTCTTTTATTTGGTAACTTGGTGACCAAGGCTATCGCCTAATCTCACAATGTTTGATGTTAGTCACTTAGCATTCAGTGACTCAGTGATAAAGGTTTTCTCTAGGTCTTGTTCTCTGATGGTTAAGTTATCTAACATTTGGTGACTTAGCGAATGTGGTTATCTCTGAATCTCCAAGTGTCGGTGGTTAATGAATCAACATTCAGAGATTCAATGATAAGATTAAAGGCGTAGTAGTGTGCGGTTATCTCCAAGTCTCACAATTTCACGGTTAAAGAATGAGGCATTTAGTGATTAAGAGACTACCATAGATTCAAGATAAGATCGATGACTTCTCCTAAATTTCAAGATAAAGGTTAGGCTAAGTGAAAAAGTTAGTGAAAAGGTACGACAACTGCTGATGGCGGACAAGATCAAGGGTTGTTGATGAATCTCCTAATTAGACATGAGTTAAAGGAAAATCCTGGAGACTAGGAGATGTATTGGTTGTTGATTCTCCAAATGTAACCATGGTTAATGAAAAGATTCAAAGATTGAGAGATATGCTTTAGTCACTGAATCTCATGATCAGACTCAAGTTAAGTAAAGTGTTCAGAGATCTTGAGAATGCCTTTAGCTGCGTTATCTCTAGAAGATGTGAGGTTAAGGGCTTGCCACAGTTAAAGTTAAATACATTGTAGGTCAAGGTTGATCAGATGGTGGGCATGTTGCCTCAATATGAAAGCACTCGGTTGATAATAATTGTAAGATTGCAACAACCATCCGATCTTCCAATAGATAAAGGCCAATGAAGTAGTGGGTCCTTGTGCTAGGTGTTGCTATTTTCTCAATCCTGATTGGTTGTAGAGGAGGTGATGTGGCCAATCATTTGGAAAGCCAAATTGACTATTTTTCTGATTTATGAGAACCACCTGATCTACCAGGAAAACTAGGGATTGATGACCATGTTTTAAACTTATTGATTAACCATTGTGGCCAGATCTTTGAAATTTTTTTTAAGGGTTTTTAGACAAGATTGAAGTCGGTGAGCCAGAGACAAATGAACCGAATCAGAATTTTTTTTGTTATAGGATGGTTACAAGTGAAAATTGATGAATAATGTGTTAGGTAGTCGTCATGATCTGATTTGTGTCTTGAAGTGCTATTCAAGTTTAATGTAGTGGACTGATATTTTGAGAAGGGTGACTAAGGTATGATGGTTGTCAAAATTTTTCCATGCCCCTATACACAAAAGTTTTCTTTTAGTGGTTCTGGCATTAATGTTGTTGTTTACAACAAGAAAACTATTGAATTTGTAACCATAGTTGGTCTGTGATGATGAAACCCAAATATTGTAAATTAGTTTTGATCTAATCCTTCCCGAGTTTTTAGGCTTTCTTGTCTTCTTTTATTTCTTGTTGTATCTAGTTGTTTTAGTGGTTGGAACCCTAATTTTTCCCTAGCCATCCAAAGCTTGTTGCATCCCATTTCTTATAGGATTCTAAGATGGCTAGTGATATATATATATATATATATATATATATATATATATATATATATATATATATATATATATATATATATATATATATATATATATATATATATATATATATATATATAAGGCATTTAGTGATTAAGAGACTACCATAGATTCAAGATAAGATCGACGACTTCTCCTAAATTTCAAGATAAAGGTTAGGCTAAGTGAAAAAGTCAATGAAAAGGTGTGACAACTGCTGATGGTGGACAAGATCAAGGGTTGTTGATGAATCTCCTAATTAGACATGAGTTAAAGGAAAATCCTGGAGATTGGGAGATGTATTGGTTGTTGATTCTCCAAATATAACCATGGTTAATGAAAAGATTTAGAGATTGAGAGATATGCTTCAGTCACTGAATCTCATGATCAGACTCAAGTTAAGTAAAGTGTTCAGAGATCTTGAGAATGCCTTTAGCCACGTTATCTCTAGAAGATGTGAGGTTAAGGGCTTGCCATAGTTAAAGTTAAATACATTGCAGGTCGAGGTTGATCAGATGGTGGGCATGTTGCCTCAATATGAAAGTGCTCGGTTGATAATGATCGCAAGAGTGCAACAACCATCCGATCTTCCAATAGATAAAGGCCAATGAAGCAGTGGGTCCTTGTGCTAGGTGTTGCTATTTTCTCAATCCTGATTGGTTGTAGAGGAGGAGATGTGGCCAATCATTTGGAAAGCCAAATTGACTATTTTTCTGATTTATGAGAACCACCTGATCTACCAGGAAAACCAAGGATTGATGACCATGTTTTAAACTTATTGATTAACCATTGTGGCCAGATCTTTGAAATTTTGTTTAAGGGTTTTTATACAAGATTGAAATCGGTGAGCCAGAGACAAATGAACCGAATCAGAATTTTTTTTGTTATAGGATGGTTACAAGTGAAAATTGATGAATAATGTGTTAGGTAGTCGTCATGATCTGATTTGTGTCTTGAAGTGCTATTCAAGTTTAATGTAGTGGACTGATATTTTGAGAAGGGCGACTAAGGTATGATGGTTGTCAAAATTTTTCCATGCCCCTATACACAAAAGTTTTCTTTTAGTGGTTCTAGCATTAAAGTTGTTGTTTACAACAAGAAAACTATTGAATTTGTAACCACAGTTGGTCTATGATGGTGAAACCCAAATATTGTAAATTAGATTTGATCTGATCCTTCCTGAGTTTTTAGGCTTTCTTGTCTTCTTTTATTTCTTGTTGTATCTAGTTGTTTTAGTGGTTGGAACCCTAATTTTTCCCTAGCCATCCAAAGCTTGTTGCATCCCGTTTCTTCTAGGATTCTAAGATGGCTACTGATGAAATTTAACATAGCTAGGTAATATTAACACAGCTAGGCAATATTAATATAGGTAGTTTTTTTTTTTGGTAAAAGGATGATGAAATTTAACATAGCTAGGCAATATTATGACTCTGGAGTCTTACTTTTTGGGTTTTTTGTCTTGTAATATATTGAATCAAAATCTTTATAATGAAGAACAATGGCATCCTTTTCCATATTGGTGATGTCTTTATGTGTCTTGTTTTGAGTCCTTGTGTGTTAATTTGTAAGGCATTTTAATGCACTGGTTATAAGGTAATTGTGAGTTTGTTTTCTTAGTTTCTTTCAAGGAGAGAGTAAATATTTGAGACAAATTCTGAGGGTTTGAAACTTGCACATGAATTTGATGTCTGGGTATTGGAGTATAAAGAGTTACTTGAAAGGAATTTCATTCAGTTTCTATGTGTTTGGAGTTAGAGGGTTTTCTGGGGATGTATGTTTATTTGGCTATGTTGCCCAATGGATAAGGCACTAGTCTTTACAAGTTATGCACTCCTCATCTTCAACTCTTAAAATCAATTAATCTTTACTTTCTGTTGAAGAGCATACATGTTCATAACTTGTATTTATAGAATATAAGTGTTGTTTGGTGATTCTTAACACGTATGATGATGAAGGAATGGACATCATGTGAGCTTGAAATAAAGATTTTTGATTACTCATGAGGTGATTGGGAAGAATTCTAGCAATGAGAAACCATTAAAATCACACCGGGACTTAGGAAATATGGTCGAGGACTTAGGCACTTTAGGAAATATCAAATCTAGGCCCGCTAGGTAAGAACTTAAAATAGAACATGACCCCACCTGATAGAAATTGAAGACATGTGTGAAAAGGGAGAACTAAGTGGGAGGAAAAAGTAATGAGAAAATAGAACAAGGGTAGGGTTTAAGGACTTATTTTGTTTTTTGAAACCCTATTTCCTCATACGCCTGACAATTGCAAAGGATTATAAAAGACAGACAATTTTCATCAAATTTTTTGCATTGACTAGAAAATTGACCACCAAAACTTTTTCAACAAGAGAACTAGTTCTGATACCAATTGTTGGGATTATGGAAAGGTGAGTTATTGAGAGGGGAGGGGTGAATCAGTAACACTAATTTTTTTTTGATCTATACCCTTAAGATAATGTCTTTCATTAACTGACTTCCATATTAACATTTCCATTCATTCATAACATAACTGAAATATGAAATATTCTAATCTAGTAAGTAAAGACTCATGAAACTTCATACACTTGACACATATATTTTGGTATCGCAGAAACCCTTGTTAGAAGGTAAAAAATGTGATGGGGATGCCACCCACAAAGCTTCACTATTGCAATAATAAAGTTTTCCTATTAGGGCTTACAATGTTCATCACTTCTAATGATCTTACCCTCTTAGGAGTAACATTTAAGACCTTTTAAGATCTACCTTGTTAGAGGATTTAAGAAACATTGTTAAGTGTGCACTTGGTTAAGAGATTTACAAAATATGGTTAGGTCTACTTTGTTAAGAGATTTTGTCTACCATAGTTGTTAGAAAGTAAGAGTAAATTGATCTAGATATAGCAACTTACTTTGCTGAATTTTGGATTTTCTTACCCCTTAACTGATTTCAACTTCCTATGATATATTTTTCCTTCAAATACTACTCGATAGCCTCTGGTTTAATACTGATCCAATTCTTAATACTTGTTTAATTCTTAACTTCATAACCCTGTCTAATCTTCAGATGTCTATTGTAGGTGGCTACTTCTCATGTGTCATTATCTTATTCAATCTGACATCTTGAAAATTCTTATATCATAAGGATTTGACCTAATTAGGGTTATGGAATCATTTTGAAAACATTTAGATCTATAATTCATATGAAAGACCTAAATTAATAATGCATAGGGATCATCACCAATTAATTATTACATCTCCAATTAATCTTTACCTTAATTTATGTAAACCATTTTCTAGCTCGATATAAACCATTTGCCTTATTTTCTATTCCATTCCAAACTTCTATGTCATACCTATATTAATTGGTAAATATTGATGCTCGATAAATATGAATGCTCAGTCAAGACTGTGCTCGGTTACCTTGTTATTCTGCTTGTGCTCTTCTCAGTTACTAAGTGTTTTGACCAACTAGTCTATTTTATTCCTTTATTGACTATATGTGTGACACTAATGATGACTCATGATGTAATGTGCCCAATCTTGTTGTAATTAAAACATTTCAAGGGTAATTTACCTTTATAATTTATGTTACCTCTTGGTAGTCTCTTATTGTGTAGTGCCTCTAACTCTTCTTGTTCTTTCTATTCAATTAGGATAATGTCATATTCATTTCCACATTAACTACTATGATTCTCTCTTTATTTTCTTGAAGTTCCAATGCTCAAAGATGATTTGAATGCAGTTTCAATAGTTGGTAGACTATTATTATAATTACTAAGTTCAAAGGCAGTCAGCTTACCAATTAAGGCCTCAAGAGTAAAAACATTATTCGCTATGGATCTCAGTTCTTGAATAACATAGTTAGATGAAAGAGTTATCATAATTTTACTTACCACTTCTTCATTAGTTAATGTTCCACCCTCACCATTAATGGTACTAATAACTTCTTTTATTGTAAAACTATATTGAGTAATGTTATCTTTATCCTTCATTCTCATTTCATCATACTTTTTCTAAGACTATCAACCTTAGCTTTTTGTACATGCTAATCTCCTCCATAGATAAGTGTAAGCCTATCCCATATCTCTTTTGATGTAATATAGTCCTTAACATTATTGAGTTCAACATTTGTCAAGGAAGAAGAAATTTCTATCATTACCAAGTTGTGTCATAGGTCTGGGAGGAGGTGGAGCATAGTCATTATCCAAAATATTTAGTGCATATTCTCCCATCCCATATATGAACAACTTCATCCTACTTTTTCATGTTGAGAAAATATTATTTTTTAGCTTAGGTACATCTATCCTATACATATTTGGATCTTTTAATCAAGTCTTTCAAACTTATCCCTCTAGAGTACTTAGTTCTAATACCAATTGTTGGATTAAAGAGAGGGGGGGTGAATCAATAATCCTTGATTCTCTGTACCATAAATTTTTTTCTTTGATTAACTTGGTCAGACATAATTCACTAATTACTAACAACTGTAAATAAAATTTAACAATTAAAAAATCATACACAATAATTATTCATTACATGTAACACCAGTATTTAATGTGGAAACCCATCTTTGGGAAAAACCACTATGGGAATTGTCACCCACTAAAGAAAATACTCTTCTAAAGTATGCTCAGCTAAGAGCCAATCTGGTTAAAGATTACAATGCACACTACTAGGTGTGACCTAGTCAATGGATTTTCCTTAGATCTGTTAGGAGTGGCTTGATTTAAGGTCTCAAACACTCTTTAGAATGTTACCTTTTGCAAGGATTTTACAATAAACTGTTAAGTCCACTTGGTTAAAAGATTTCACTATTACAAATGCTAATAAGCAATAGTAAATATATTGACCTATAAATTTGAAAGTATCTTTGCATAACCAGATCCTTTGTGTGCTCTCTATCTTCACTTTCCACTAGCCTCAACACTTCATCAAAATCACACTTTCTAACTCAAAATATATCTTTTCCTTCTTCACTGCATCAGTCGGTGACTTATGAACCCTTCAGTTTTCTAGTCATTCATTCATACAAATCCATCCTTTATATAAACTTTATTTTTCCCCTTAATATCCTCTATCACATTTTCCTTTGTTTAGTCTCAGTCGCTTGATTTATTTCACAAACTTATTCAATGTATATAGATCTCGGTAACACATTTTACCTTCACCTTGGAGCTTGAACTTTCTTGCAACTTGTTCCTTCTATTTTAGCTGTGTAGATCATCACCTTGAATTTTCCTGATCATAGATATCTCTAACTAACTCTTCCTTGTCATCATAAACTTTGATCTCATCATAGCTAATCTGTAAATGTCATTCTCCTCATTGTATTTAATTTATGTTCCTTACTTGGTAGATAACTCTGAATTTTAGTTAACTTTGCTTGGAGCCTAAGCCTTATGTTCAGTGTCTTGTGATCCTTTACCTTAAGAAAAACTTACTTTTCTCTTACCGAATGACTTTTCCTCTTTTACCAAATGACATATTCTTCTCGGTAGCCAAAATTTTTTTTCTTATCGACTTGACTAATCTTCATTACCATTCTTTATTGACTTGTTATAATGATATGTTAGGTAGAAAACAATTATATCACCATAATCTTAACATTGTACAATCTATATCAGTTGAAAAATTAAGTTGTTCACCTTCACAACATTTCATTTTTTCTTCTTCTTAACTCATTCAACTTATATCATACTTTGAATGATATGGCAAAAAAATATAAACTAGATATCAATTTCTTGACATCAATGAAAATATAATAACTAATCTAACCTTTCTACTAACTTACTAACCTCTAATCTTGGTTGGTCTTCATCATCATCACCATCAGTTATAGTAATAGAAGAGAGATCCTTAAAATATGCATTATGAGGAATAGATATTGTATGCAGAAAAACTAAAAGAGAGAACACTCCCTGAAAGATGGCTAAAGGAAAAACAAAGGAAAAAGATTATGAAGAAGACAGTTCAAACAATTTCAAGCTTACTATCAGAAATCACAATGGATGAAGAAGAATCAAGTATGTAATTGTTGAAAACATATGTGGATATAATTGGAAATGATAAAAAAGTAAAGGCAGAACTAAAAGAAAAGATACAGTAGAATTCACATACTGACAAAAGAGTAGATAAGCTACCATAAAAAATAGGAACACTATTGAAGAAAATTGAATCTAAAGGAATCATTTACTGAAGCAATATAAATTTCCAAGAAACAATTTGAGAAAGGTAATAAAGTAATTGAGGAATCATGCATAATAGCTATAAATATGGATTTAATGCAAAAATATATACAAGAAATGGAACACAGTGTTGAAAAATATTAAGAACAAGCATAAAAGTATTCTAGAAAGGGTAGAAACAAGTTGACACCCAAAACACACAATTTTGTTTGCCTTTGGCATTACTGTCAAAGGGGGAGAGAAGTACAGTCAAAGAGGGAGAAGTACTACAAGGGGATAAATAGTACAGTCAAAAGGGAGAAATATATAAGGGGGAGAGATACAGAATGATGCAAAATAAAGAAGAAGAAATGAAGCATGAATAAAAAGGTTTTGTAGATGAAAGGTTTTTATATCAATGCCAAAGGGGGAGATTGTTACTTGACAAAATCCTCTATAGACAATTAATAGGTAATCAATGATTATTTTTCTAATATTTTCATTGCTAACAAATAACATTAAGTATACAGATGAAGAAAGGAAAGACATATGAACATAGACACTATTAGAAAGTGTTATTAGCATAAAGAAAGAGTTAATGAAAAATATTATTAGAAAGCATTGGTGGTGAAAAGAAAAGAAAATGTTACGAAGAAGGATGACATCCAATCATAAAAATGGTTGATGGAAGTTTGAGAAACCCTAATCAAGGCAAGAAACTATAAGAGGAGATCAAAGGAAAAGATAAAGATAGAGAGATAGAGTGAGATAGAGATCAGATGACATAGATAGAAGTGAAGAACATTAGAGACTAATGCTATCGAAAAATATCAAAGGATTAGAGACCAAAACAAGATCAGAGTAGAGGAAGAGAAAAATGAGATCTGACAAGCTTTTGGAGAAAGCATCTACATGTCAAGTGTATTGTTGATTTATTCCTAATAGTTTAGCAGCAAGAATGTGAAATCCCTTAACTAGGTAGTCTCTAAACAGACTTAGAAGTTCTATTTAGGAACCTATTGTAAATCCTTTAATAGGATCAACACTGTATAAGTGGGATAAAATCTCTTAATAAAGTACTATTTAATGAGACTTTCAATACTCCTAATAGGGTATTAGATACTCCTAATAGGGTGAAGTCATTCAGAAGATGACATTTATGTAAGATCCTAACCAAGCACCTTATTATTGCAGTGATGATTTGTGGGTATCATCCCCACCACATTTTCTCTCTATGACCAAGGGTTTTCTGTGACACAAAAATATTGTGTTGTGTTTGAATGTTTATGTGATGTATGTTTAATTTGTATATTATCAGTTATCGATTAAACATTACAACAACTCTTGATAAAAGACAAAACAATTATCGATATAAGTAATTTACTGGATATCATTTTATGTTTAGAAAGTTGAATAAGTGTGAAATCTCTGTGGTACTGATTCACCCCACCCGCCCCCTCTCAATACCCTTCCTAAAACTTTCCAACACTACCAAAAATCAATTGATACCATCAAGATGTTGGTATGAAGGTTTTGACATCAATGACAACAGTTCCAACAAAATCGTAATATGTCTAATAGTTTCTTGCATTCCTTCATGGTACTGTTGCATATGGCATCACAAAAATTTCCAACATCCTTCCCATAACAAATCATTTTTCAATAATTTAATCCATATTTCATGTAACTTTATAATAATTTTTTAATTGGAATTTATGGATTGTGCTAATTTCATAAGACTCTTTATTGAAAATGGTGAATCTAAAGATAACATTTATATAAATAACCTTTTCAATTCTCCTAGGTTACCTTTTATTTTAATGAGGATAGAGATCATAATTCTAACATTACCACATTAGAGAGTCCTATATCCTCTCCTCCTAAAGATACCTTATTGCAAAATCTTAACAAGGATATTTTACGTACTTCTTTTCCTTCTTTTAAAGATTCTTCTCTTTATCAAAGTATTTTCAATAATCCAGATGTTCAAAATTTCATTTACATAATTTATCTCCTAAGTTAATATTAAGTAAGAGTGAAGATCTTGATAAAACTTCCTCCTCCCAACCTAAAGAGGGTGTTCATAATGATGATAGGATTCCTAATCTCCCTAAAGAGACCAATCCTCATATTCCTCTTTATAGTACACATTTACACAAGTTCCTCAAGATGAAAGTTCCCCTGGTTCTCAACTAAAGGATAATTACAATGTAGTCTATGACATTACTTCTAAAAAAGGATATAGTGGACAAGGTCTTGACATTAACAAACAAGGAATGAATGTCCCTATAGGTCCTCTTTCTAGAAATGGTATATTATTTATACATCAAGACAAAAATTTCCATTCTTCTTCAAATCCTATTGATCATTCTTCCTTAAAACCAAAACCTCCTCCCTTAGGTATTATTTTTGCAACCCTATCACATTCAAACAATCCTTTAGATGATCATTTGTCCTTGGATAAGAGAATATTTTGGTGGATTAAATATGATGCAAAATTTTTATTTTATTTCCATCATTTTCCAAACAATCAAAGTCCTCATAATGGTAATTTTCATTATCTTTTCCACCATATAAATACACATTCTCTTGCTAATTATATTGAATTTAGATAATTTGTTCAAGATTTAGTACATATGTCTTATTTTTTTAACAATAGACCTTGTCCTCTGTCTTTATATGAAAAATGTGCAAGCACTCCTTTTTCCTATTATGCTTCTCTACACCATGTGATCATAGTAGCTTACTTCATTGGGGGTTTTTTTTTTTTACATGGTGATATGATTTATTTTTTAATATTCCCTTGTGAGAAACATAAAAGGTTCCTTTCCTTATATTTCCACTTAGGGGAAAATGTTTCTCTTTTCCTTATCCTTCTAAAGGATCCATTATCCATCTATTGTTTTATATCTCTTATGACATTATATTATTCATTGTATGGAATTTTTTGTAATTTTGCATATGAATTTACATTCTTGTTTATAATCTCTTCCTTTCTTGATATTGTATCTCTATTATAATTTATATTTCAATTAAAGTACATAATGTTAACCATCTTTTCCTTTTTCTTTACACTTGAGGTGCAATGAGTTTCTTTCCAAGATCTATCTACGGATCCATTTTCCTTGGTGAAGTTATATTTGTTTATTATGTGATATCTTTTCTTTCAACAAATTAATTTTTTGATTGAATATTATCTCTTATACAAGAGGTGTGTATCCTTGATCACAACATCTTTCCTCTTTGAAAAATCTCATCCATTATATATAAATTTCCTTACTTGGGAGCTTAAAGTGCATTATCCTTAGATGAATCAAGAATCCTTTTTTTCTACCTAACAATAGGGGTATAAAAGGTGAATTATCACTTTTCTTTCCTTTTTGGTCTCAAAGATGTTATTTTTGTTCAATAGCTCCTTTTGGACCTATAGATGTATTGGATTAAAGATCTCTTCCTCCTAAGGATACCTTTATAAAAATTTCAAGATATATTTTTACACAATTATCTTTCCTTGGCTTTAGAAATATTTATGCCCCTTCTGCTAGGGTCATGCATGTATTGTTTCTTAAATGATATCTCCTTGATGTTGAAGGTAGGTATCCTTATTCTTATTTTATTTAAGATACAATTATAGTTTTATGTTTCCATATTATTGAAAGGGACATATATGTGGCCTCCGTGTAGATTATATGATGGATTCCTAAATCATATAATGCCCCTATAAATTACTTAGAGGATTCCTAAGGTGACAGTGCCTTCCTTGGGATAATACTTGTATGCCCTTGTGCATTATCTAGTAGATTCCTAAGAAGACAATTCTTGCCTTGGGGAAATCCTTTCACACCCCTATGTATTATTTTGTAGATTTCCTTGGAGAAAATACTTTCCTTTCTTATCTTTTTCTACTTGACAAGATTCCTTTGGGGAGAATACTTTCCTTGGGATGATCCTTTGGGCCTTTCCTTGTAATTTTTTTACTAGATAGGGTGAATTTACTTCGGATAAAATTATTTCCTTTTGACAATTTATTTTGACAGATCTCCTTTTAAACAATGCTTTAACTTGGTTATCCTCCAATGGGGACTAACACAACATAGCTTACTAAACTATCAATTCCACATTTACATTGATAGAAGTTCCATTTCACCAGTAATGCTTGTTTGGATGAGTGGAACTAGCATAATACAACTTTATAGACTATTTCATATTCTTCTTTCTCTTTCCCTTATGGATTACCTAGCATAATGCAGCTTGATGGCCTATGGCATCCATGTTTTCCTTTTTGGCTCTTCCATGATCTTATATCTTTTCTAGTTGGATGGATCATGGATTCTTGTCTTATCTCTGATTTCTGGTGTTTCTCTTCCTATGGTACTCTGGTAATAGCATTGTGAGCATGATACTAGTGGTTATTACATTTGGCTCATCGAGGTCTCTTTAACTAGTTGAATTAGAGCCTTTATTTTTAGTACTAACCCCTTGCGTTGTGACTTGTTTCTTTTTTGTCCTTTGTCTTTTTGTTTTTGTTTTTGGTTTTTTGCATGTTTCCTTACACACGATTTTGTGAGATAAGATCCTTTGTTTTGGGGCTTCTCCTAAACTTAGTGATGTCTTACCTCTTTAAGTCTTTTTGATGATATCATCTTTATTTTACCATATTTCTTTCTTCTACTTTACCATGTGTATGAGTGTATACTCATAGCCCCAATAATGTGGGGGATAATGTAGTGTCATAAATTATGTGTCACATAGTTTGTCAAATTCCATGTGTGTTTAGTGCCTATCTTAGTGTGTTCATTCCTCGATGCATTATAGGACTTTTATTATGCATATAAGTTCTTTCCCTAAATTCAATTAATATGGACCCTTAAGTTCTTTCCCTGAATTCAATTAATATCTCTTGTTTACATAGGCCCTATACCATTATAGGTGGTCTTTTCTAGGTTTCTATTTATCAAACCTCATTTTTACATACATTTTGAGTATCCCCATATCCATATTGACCCATGATTCACAATTGAGGCCCGATTGGGGTGTAAATGGAAGCCTAGGATGTATGGGGTGACCTAAGTCATGCATACATTGGGAAGCCCCCCTTATGTTTTATATTGGGACCAAATTTAAGTGGGAGAGGGACCTTTCTAGTTTCCATTGAATTCCAATTCTTTGTTAGCATCCTTTGAGTTTTGTGCCCCCAAATGACTAGATGAGGTATAAATAAAAGGATACCTTCTTCATTTTTGGATCTATACACAAGCATTCAATCTATCGATTAAATATCTTATTGATAAAAAAGAAATGAAGGATTCATAGAGTATTTAGTCATATTTAAGAATTCAATAAATTCATCTCATAATGGTGGCAAGCCTAGAAACCATTATGCAATCATTTATTTTGTGATGTCCTTTTATGTCTCTGTAGAGTCATGCCATGGCATCAACACTTGTGATATCATTTCAAGAAGTACTTTCATTTTCAATGTATAAGGCACTTATTACACCTTTGTTACTGATGACATACTTCCATTATTTTCATGTAATTTAAATTTTATTTCAATGTTAATTCCTTAGTAGGGATTTTATTGAGGAAAATACCTTTCTCCCAACATTATTCATGTTTTCTCTGTGTAGGTGATAGGTAACAATATTTTAGATTTAGCTACAAGAAGGCTTGGTAATGTGCTACATATCCTTTTCTTTTTCATCAAATTTTACCAAATCAAGGATGACTCTCATAGTAGAGGGTGATTCTAGTCATGCCCTACCCTTTAGGTTTCCCATTATAGGAATTTTAGGCTAATATTTTGTGTGTAAGTCAGTCTCTATGTTGGCTTCTCATATATGGTTTTGAAATTTGGTTTCTCAATTTTTTGTTTCCTCTACATGAAAAAAAAACCCTTCTTTCTCTTTACATTGATTCTACATATTATATCTCCCCATTCTATTTACACAATTAATAATCCATATAGTATTGGAAAACCCTTACACCTATTTAGTTCTTGAGTCTTTCTTAGGCCAGTGGGTTGTTTTCTATCCTAATGTATTGAGAGAATTTAAGTGCAACAATTCCTAGTTTGAATATCCATCCTAGTGATTTCCCATTGCCCCAATTTCCTTTCAATATTAAAAGATTATTGGCATTATTTATATCCTTGCATATATGGTTTGGTATTATGATCTTATACTAAGATATTAGGAGATGGTTTATTGGGTTTCCTTCATTTGGAATTTTTATTTTGAGTTATATATTCCTGGTTATGAGAGTCTTACTACATATTAGCATTTCATGATATATAAGTTTTTTTGGCTTAAGAAAATAAACTAGGTTTTTGGTGTTGTTATGGATTTTCATTTTGGGTATTTTGGAGGTCATTATTGACAAAGTTTCTTTTTGGTTTTTTGAGGTCTTTGTATAATTCGACATGTTATGGTTTAAACATTTGCCTATCTTCATTCTATAGTTTCTTTCATGTTATTCATGTCCATATGTTTTGGGAGGATAATGCCATGTTGTGGGAGAGTATAAATATTTATTAGTAGAATCAAATATTATTTGATTTTTTTTTTAATATTTGGTATTACCCATATAGTGTGAGTTCATCTAGATATGTGTGTCCTTCATTGACATTTTTGATACATGGAGCTTGATTGCATCTTGTGTTTTGGTATGTTGGTATGATTTTAATGATGTTCTTTATACCTATTAGGTATATATGGTTGGATATATTTATAGGTTTTATGTATATATTTTTCATCAATGTATATTTTTTCCTTATGAAAATAGCTTGGATTCTTTGTGATGCAGAGGCATTCTAGGGTACTCGGTGAATCTGCATGGAGGTGTGTTGTTTTGGTTGTGTTACTCAGTTGTAGCTTTAATCGATGGTCTTGGTTATTGACAGAAGCTCGATCGCTGAAGGCGGAACTCGGTGAAACTTCTTGTGATCGATGATGCCTGTGTTGCTCGGTGTTGCTTGGCGTGGTCAGTTATTTCACTGATGCTCAGTTGTTTCTTTGGCACTTGGTAGTTCTAGTTTATCGACTGGAGTTCTTGGTGATTTGGTTGGCTGATTTGGTGCATTTATTATTGGTAGCTTTTTTTGTATTCTCCTATGTAGATCTAGAGGCCGACATGGAGAATTAAATGTTTGTAAGGCTATTTAAGAGCCAACTATTGTTGCATTTTATATTTGTGTGTAATAGGAGCCGACTTCAATTAGGAGTTAATTCTTTCTTCCAGCTGACTTGTGGCTAAAGATTAGTATTTAAGGAGTGTTTCGATAGTTGTTTAGGCATCAGATTTGGGAAGATAGAAGGATAGAATTTTGGATCCTGTGAGATCTTGAAGATCAGATTGTTATTTGATAGTTTGTAATAGCAGAGCTAGTGGTTCGCATGCTTGGAGACACGAAGATTGCTTGGAGGCTTGCAAGCTCAAGTTTAGATCTGCCTTAGTGTTTCCATTAGTTGCTAATTTGTTTCAGAGTTGGACTACCTAGAGTTGGTTTGGATCTTTGTTGATCTTGCAGAACTATTTCTTTATTGTAATTGGCCATAACCTGGAAGGCCTTATAGCCAGGCATGTTAATGAAAATTTAGTTGAAAACATTGTCTTGTGTAATTCCACATTGTGGTGTTTAGCTGCTTGTGAGGACTTTCCTTAATTGGATCCTCCTTACTTTTCTTGCGTCAAGTGGTATCAGAGCTTGAAGATCTTGAGTGTGTAAACCAATCTCCGGTTGAGACTGTTTGCACTAGGACCTTATTGGTGACTTATTGCTTTGGGTTTTTCAAAAATCTTGAAGGATGCCTATGAGAAGATTGGACCCTATAGTGATTGTAGATCTCCATGATGCTACAGAATCAAAGATTATAGAGAAATTTAAAGTTGATTTCAGATCTGAGATGGAATTGATGAAGAATGACATGATCGCTGAGGTCATGAGAGCTATTGTTGGTATGCTGAGGAATCTTTGTACTGATGATGGTTATAAGGAAGTTGCTAAAGAATTTGAAGCTGTTGGATCTAGTGGTGATGACTGGAGAGACAAATCTGGTGAAGACAAAATTGGTTGGTTGCATAGATCTAGTGCTTGGTTAAGTACTAGTTACCGAATGGAAGTTTCTACTTTCTCTAGTACTTTGAGACCCAAGAACTTGATTGATTGGATTGGTGAATTAGAAGGCTTCTTTGAGCTAGAAGAAATTGAAGATCCTCTTCGAGTAAGATTGGCACAGACTAAGATGAAAGGACATGCTACTCTTTGGTGGAAAGAATTACAAAGAAATAGAGAAGATGAAGTTGAAATGAAGATCAATCGGTGGAGGTTGATGGTGACTAAATTGAAAGCTAAGTTCATGCCTATTGACTATGAGCTTGACTTGTTCAAGAAGTTGCAGAATTTGAAGCAAAAAGATCTAAGTATGGAAGACTATACCGGGGAGTTCTATAAGTTGACTATTCGGTCTGGACATAGAGAACTTGGTAAAGAAAAAGTAGCTCAGTATATGAATGGTTTGAGATTTAATATTCAACATGAGATTGGTATGTTGAAGATTGATTTGGTTGAAGATGCTTACCAGTATGCTCTAAAGGCAGAAGATAAGTTGAAATGGAGACAACATAGTAATCCCCAAGGGAAGGAAAAGATTGATCACTCGGTGAAGGATAAACTGACTATTGAAGATGAACCAAAACCTGTGGAATTGAAGAAGAAGACAGGTAGAGATATCTTTAAGGGTACTTGTTATAATTGTGGTGAAGAAGGACACCATTTTTTTGAGTGTACACAGAAGAAGCTTGGTGACAGACTGTTATGGTAAATGAGAACATTTATAATGAACCTAAATCTGAGAACTTGTTGGTTCAGAGAATATTACTCAGTGAAAAGGAGGAACCTTCTCAGAGGAGTAACTTGTTTAGGACTCGGTGCAAGTCTAAAGGTAAAATTTGTGATGTAATTATTGATAGTGGTAGTACTGATAACCTTGTTGCCGAGGACATGGTTCAGAAACTTGGTTTGAATAGAATGAAATATCCTCATCCTTATAGGATTGGCTGGTTGCAAAATGTTCATGCTCTAGAAGTGAGGGAGCAGTGCTTTGTTGATTTTCAAATTGGCTAGTATAAGGATCTAGTGTTATTTGATATTGTGGAGATGAATAGTTGTCATATATTGTTGGGTAGACATTGGTAATATGATTGCAAAGAAATGTATGATTGTGTCAAGAATGTGTTTACTATTGAGAAGGATGACAGGAATTTTTCCCTGATGCCTTTGCTAGATACAACACTCGGTAGGAGAAGTCTAAGTATTGGTAGCCAAGTTGAGTTGGTAGATCCTGAAAGGAATGATTATCAATATGAAGAACAAGCCTATGTGTTATCTAGGAAAGACTTGAAAAGACAAAGGAAGCTAAAGTGGAAAAGTATGCAAGCTGAAAAGTTGAAGGACATATATGTGAAGAACCAGTTCGAGGTTTATGTCCTGAACCCTGGAAGATGTTCTTCCAGCCTATGAGAACATCTTTTCAAACCTGAGGTGTTTGATGCAAGGGCATTCTAGGGTACTCGGTGAATCTTCATGGAGGTGTGTTGTTTTGGTTCTGTGTTACTCAGTTATAGCTTTAACCGACGGTCTCAGTTATTGAAGGAAGCTCGGTCACTGAAGGAAATCAGTGAAACTTCTTGTGCTCAATGTTGCTTGTGTTGCTTGATGTTCCTTGGCATGGTTAGTTATTTCACTAATCCTCGGTTGTTTCTTTGGCACTCAGTAGTTTTGGTTTACCGACTGGAGTTCTTGGTGATTTGGTTGGCCGACTTGGTGCATTTATTATTGGTAGCTTTTGTTGTATTCTCCTATGTAGATCTAGAGGCCGACATGGATAATTAAATGTTTTTAAGGATATTTAAGAGCTGATTGTTGTTGCATTTAATATTTGTTTGTAATAGGATCCAACTTGGCTTAGGAGTTAATTGTTTCTTCCAGCTGACTTGTGGCTGAAAATTAGTATTTAAGGAGTGTTTGGATAGTTGTTTAGGCATTAGATTTAGGAAGATAGAAGGGTAGCATTTTGGATCCTGCGAGATCTTGAAGATCAGATTGTTATCTGATAGTTTCTAATAGCAAAGCTAGTGGTTTGCATGCTTGGACACAAGGAGATTTCTTGGAGGCTTGTGAGCTCAAGTTTAGATTTGCCTTAGTATTTCCATCAGTTTCTGATTAGTTTCAAAGATGGAATAACTAGAGTTGGCTTGGATCTTTGTTGATCTTGCATAACTATTTCTTGATTGTAATTGGTCGTAACCTGAAAGGCATTACTGTCAGGCATGTTAATGAAAATTTAGTTGAAAACATTGTCTTGTTGTGTAATTTTGCATTGTGGTGTTTGGCTTCTTGTGAGGACTGTCCTTAATTGGATCCTCCTTATCTATCCTGTGTTGTCACTTTGTTGTCACATTAGAATTTGGTGCCTCTGTTCATGGATTAGTGTATCTTTAACTTTGGTCATTCCTTTTATTTTTTAGATAGAATGTTAGAGGATGAGATGAGTTATTTAATGAGATGCTGATCACTAGGTTTTAATACAAGTATCTTGATGGAGCACAAGAGCATGTTGCAGATCCACATGGTTACATGTATGTATATGATGATCTATTTCATTGATTGACCCTTATGCAATGCATATAAAAAGTGGGATAATGTTAGGATAAGGTGTTGTATAACTTGATAATATTTGTAACATTATATTATATTATTATGTGTATTTAAAATAGGAGCACCTAGATGATGTGCATCATGTAGAGATTCATGGAGATTCTATTCTTAGGGTGAGTTAATGATTTGTAAGGTGACATTAGGATTATATTTAATGTGGGTGTCATATATTGGGATATAATTTTAAATTATAAATGGTATTGGGGAAAGGTATTTAGTTACATTTAAACTTAGTACACAATATTAAATGATGAGTTATTAGTATTGTGATCACATGGTTTTGTGGCACATAGTGTTATTTTACAAATAGTTATGTTTTGTATGACCTTGTGTTGATGAAAGTAAATGCATGGTAATGGTTTGGGTTGGACGGTTTGTTGGGATTTCATTAATGGTTATTTTTGAAGGTTACATTTGTGAGGATTAGCATGGGATGTGCAGATACATGCTTAGACATATGAGGATGTAATGGAGGGCTTGATGTTTTACAACTACTCATTATAACTAAATAAGTGATTTTTATTTCTTTATGGATGAATATTATAATGGAGAATGGATAATTTTAGAGGCTAGGTTTTTATCTTATGAGGGTTTTCCTAAGGTTTATCCCATTTTTTCTCGTGGCATGTCTATTTGATCTTTCAATAATGGAGATTCTATAAGTTTGTATTCATGCTTGTCTCTAATAGGTTATGATGGAAATAGATTGAAGGTAACTAGGTATGATCATTATTTCTTTAAAAAATTGGAAATTTTAAAGCCAATGAAGATGATAAAAATATGATTGGCGTAGCACAAAGGAATATGAAAATGACCAATTTATAGCCCTTATAATAGAAAACTTACACATTTCTTGAATAAATCAAATATCTTGAGCCCCAAAGTGTTGAAACATTCAATTTGTGAAAGATCATTTTCAACCTTATGAGTTTGTCTATAAAAATAATCATTCTATAGATGAGTGGAAAATAACACTATGTAACAAAATTATATACTCCATGAAATTCAATAAAAACTCTGAATCAGACTATTTTTCAACATTGTTCTACCATGAATTGAAAGAATGGATCCACAACTTTATATCTCATATGAGTGAATTATATAGTAATATAATATTCTACTCACTAACATCAACACACTCCATGAACAAGATGCACAATTTCTCGCACAATTCCATTGGAAACTTGTAGTCAACACAAACATATTGCTCAACATCGCTAAATCTCTTCCAATTTATGTTGCCTGAAATAATTAACACTAATACATAAGAATTTCCACTAATATCACCAATCAACAAAGTTTTCTCCTAATAAATTATTTTAGAGTTTTTCATAACTAAAATAATTAAAAAAGAAACATATAAATGATACATCAATTGCAGGAAAAATGAAAAAACTAGATAATTAAATTCCTTTTGAACATAGTAACATTGATTAGAAACCATATGAGGGCTCAAAATATCTCCATAACCATTTGCATACTAATAATTATTTTAGGAATATATAATGGAGCACCATCCTATGCTGACTTAGAAGCAATGGAAAGGTAGAATAAAATCTATGATGCTCACCATTGAATGTCATAACCTGCATATTCTTCACCTCCAAACAACTTACGACCCACTTAGATTCTCATCCAACACAATACTCTTTTTTGTAGGGAAATATAATATTAAAAGTATGAAATGCAAGACACGAGTTGAATAACTTCATAGAATTTCCAATCTTGCCTCAAATGCATCATTCTCTTTCATGCCAAGAGTATTGATAATATGGCTTCAAAATGAAACATTCACCATGAAGTCATAAATACACCACGAGAACTTCACTCAGTAAACCTGAAACACATCACATGCATTTGTGGCATTCTAAAAATACCCATATTTTCAAAAAATATTTCTCCAAACTCATTTTTGTCACCCCCTCCAAAAAGCACCCAATATCCCCCACACCCATTTTCCTATAAAAACCCCCACCCCCACCCCCAAAAAATCCCCTCCCCCCTATCTATACAATATATTGCCCCTCTTTTTTCCCCATTTTAAATCCCCCAATATCAACACACGTGATCTTGTATTCCCTGTTAGTGAAGACCCCATGAAATAGACATGTTTGTAGTTAGAGACTTATTGTCTCTAGAAAATGGATTAAAGGTAACTAGGTATGCTCATTATTTCCTAATACACTTGAAACTTTTGAAGCTAATTATGATGATAAAAATATGATTGGTACAATAGCATAAAGGAATATGAGTGAATTATATAAAAATATAAAATTTCATTCATGAACATCAAACCACTTTATAACATCAATGTACTTCATGAACAAGATGCACAAATTTTTACACAATTCCATTGAAAACTTGCAATCAACACAAACAAATTGCATGACCTCCCTAAACCTCCTCCAATTTGTGATTAATGAAATAATTTAACACTAATAGAAAATAAGTTCCACTTATATCACCAATAAATTAATCTTCCTCCCAATAAATTAGTTTAGAGTTTCTCATAACTAAAATAAGAAACATATAAATGGTACATCAATTGCAAAAAAATGAAAAACCTACATAAGAATCTTCCTTTTGAATGTATAGTAAAAATGATCAAAAACCATATGAGGGCTTAAAATATCTCCATAACCATTTGCATATTGATGTTGATTATAGGAATATATAATGGAGCACCATCCTATGCTGATTTAGAAGTAATGGGAAGGTAGAATGAAATATGTGATGCTTGTTGTTGAATTTCATAACCTTCATATTCTTCACCCGCAAACAACTTGCTGCCATCTTAGCTGCTTCTTCAAAACAAAACCCTTTTTCATTGGGAAATGAAAAATTAGAAGTATGAAATTCCAAATATGAGTTGATTAAATTTATAGCATTCCCAAATTCGTCTCAAATGTAGCATTCTCTTGCATGTCAAGAATATTGATGATATGGTTTTATAATGAGACATTCATCATAGTGTCATAAAGACAATGTTTGTAGTTTGAGACTTATTTTCTTCCTCTTCAATATATATGTATATTTTGGATCTTTCTTAAACTCTTTACCTTCTTTACCTATGACCTCAATTTCCTTGGTATTTTTCTTCCATAACATCTTATTAAAAGCTTTCAACCAACCTAAAATTTTACAGTATATAAAGATGAAAAGAATAATGTGAAAACCTCTTTTCATCCATGCTACATGCTCGTAAAAGAACCCTATAACTTTCTTTCCTTTCTTTCCAAGAAGTACAAACACTGAAGTTCAATAACCTTGTTAGCTTTTATAACATTAAACTTAACACCTGCCATACCCTTGCTCAAGGTTATACATATAATGACCCTTCTTTCTATGTTTAATTCTTTTAAATATTTGAGCTTGTAAACGGATTTGAATTTTCTTTGTCCATGATTATTACACACTTTCTTCACATTACTATCCATGTTATGAAAGGATAAGTTTCTCTAACAATACGTGGAGGTCTATAATATTTCTTAAATGATACTTGCTTACATTCTTTTAAAAATTTATCACATACATGGATAGTTTATGAGTCCCAATGGATGGTACAATGAGTCCCAATGCATAGTTGTCTACCAATCATCTCACAAGAAATTTGGGTATTATGGTCAATATACTGTTTATAGAGATAATTAGAAAGTACTTCAATATAAAATAGAATAGTATAAAGAGAATAGTTGGGATGAAGATCTTGGATCTCACCAGAAGATCAAATGACTATTAAAGAGACCTTTGGAGCTCGATAAACTCAACAACTACTTCGGTGACTTCAATAGATTATGTTTGCTTACATTTATTGATTTCATTTTATAAATGAAGAGACGTCTGTAAAGTGATACTGATCATGTGCAAAGTGATTGGGTAGCATATCAGCTTTTCAGCGAGATTATTGCTGACAGCTAAAATATATTCGACAACTATGTGTTTTTGCCTGCAAAAAAGTTTGACATATATGCGAATAAACAAATGAATGATCACAGCTATTTTAATTCTTTTGAGAGAGTACAGAGAACAAGTCATTTAAATATGAAAAATGGGAAGCTTCCTGTTTCTTTACTTATAATAATATACATGTGCAGTGCAGAGACAAGCTTTAATTTTGCATGAAAACATATATGGAAGTGATGTTCACGAAGAAGATATGAAAAGAAAATAGAAGTAATTAACAAATGGAAGCTTTGCCTATTTGCTATGTTGGAGGGCTACAATCATTTATTAAGGCAAATGTTCGGTTTCATGTACTTCGAGGATAAGAAGGATCCTATGCCCTGGTTAAAGATTAAAATCGGTAGCAGTACAATATTGTTCACAAACTGTTAGGAATAGTTTAAAGTACAGTAAGTTGTATTCGAAATTCAATGAAGCAAGGTGTTTTAGACTAGGTAAGTTTAGAAAGGTAATAAACAATGGGGAGATTTTTTAGTAGTAGTAGTGTTGTAGGGATACAATGTACTGACATTATTAATTAGTAGCAACAAACACGGAAAATGTTCGATTTCATGCAGTCTGAAGAATAAGAAATATCCTATGCTCTGGTTAAAGAGCAAAATGGGTAGGTGTAGAGTATTATTCAGAGACAGCTTGGCATCCTTTCAACTAAAGGAATGTTTACTTCAAATTGAGTGCAACTTAGTCTTAGGTGTCTTAGACAATGAGCCGGAGAAGGTTAAGTTTGTAGCATTTGCCATATTTACAATTTCAATGAAGAATATAGATAGTTAAAAAATGGATTTCTAAAATGACAGTTTTAAAAAAAATTCAGTAGGGAATAGAACAATTGTATAATAGAATATTATTTATCGAATATAATATATTTTAGTATGATAAGAAAAATAATATTCAGTAATCAAGTTACACCACCGCTATCTCTCTTTCTCATGGCTAATTTTGATTAGCATGTTAACTTCTTAGACTTAATTATAATTTTGATATAGTGGTAGCATAAATCCACCACCTTATCTCTTTTTTTATTCAATTTTTATTTTGTTTTCTTTTATTTCATATGGTCAACAGTTATTATTGTTTTTAAACCAACATGATTAAGTTCATTTAATTTGGAATATTTGTTGTTTTGAGTACATAAGTATAATAAGGGTCTCAACCCATTACAAGTCAGCTATCAAGGCAAAATAGATGAATCTATCAATTCATGAGATTGAGAAAATAAGTAAAAGCAAAGAAACCTAAAACTGAAACAACAAAAAATAGAAAAAACCACAAAAAGACCAACTAACAATGAACTGCCATTGAAGACTTCAAACCCTTAGTGGCCTGCATGCTTTAAGCATTGTTAGTAATTTACACCATTGACCTTTGGCTCATATCACATTGCTATATTTGTCTATGTGTCTCTCTAACATATAAAACTTACCAAATTGTCTTTAATGCACTAATGAAATGTGGGATGTAGACACCTTGTTTCCACTTTACTTACTATGCACAGAGAAAATTTGTTGTTGTAAAACTACAAAGCTCTAAAGAGAAATTATAAAATAGGTCTCAAAATTTGAGTTATTTGAATAAGTAGAAAAAAATGTGTAACTATTTCTAAGCATGCAAACTTTCTTAGGCACCTAATATTTTTCCATTAAAAATTAGAAAGTGTTTGGATGGATTTTATTGTAAAATTGTACATAACTCATTATGAGAATTTTGAAGGATGAACATCTTCAATGTCAATTTTAAAGTTATCGACTACATTTACTAAAAAGTTCCTATAACTTGTATTCAACCTTTTTCTTTGAGTTTGACTTAAAGCAACAATATGATGGTTTTTTAATGATCTTGATCTTTTCTATTTTTTCCAAGAATTTGATAAGTATTTGACAAAATTTAAGTTGTGTTAGTTAATATTAGTCCTTTTATGTTGTAAAATAATCTTCTATCTAGATAACACTTAGAAATTTGCTAAAAAAAAATCAATTATCCACATTATATTTTGACAAATCATAGCATACTTTAATACATATTATTTGAATACTATATGTCTATATTATCATACTATGGTTTCATTTGGTACAAATCTAAACAACATTATATATGAGTTATAAAAATATCTACAGTATATGTATATATTTAATTTAATGAAAATAATTAGGATATAACTTGTTAGTTAACATTAAACCTTTCATCATGTCAAATAAAATTTTGGTCGAAGAAGCTCTATTTTTTTTTGAGAAACCTTAGAAATTATTTTGAAAAGATTTTTCACATTTTGAATTTTTTGAAAAACAATAACCTACATGAACATGTAAGATTAAAATTATATTTGTCAACAAAATTATATAATGACATGGTTGAATACAAAATATAATAGAAATTCACTAACTTAAACTATTTTTATCATACACAAGTAGAATCATTTTGTGCATTAAATAATGTTTTCTCCCATACAAATATGCCTTAGTTGAATGCTTTTGTATAAATTTGAGAAGAATAAATATCTCAACATAACCAAGATTATAATTTCAAATCACTTCAATGGTATAGTGTTTCGTTAAACTAGTATTTTTGTATATCCAAACATATCCCACACAACATAGTTCTATGTTGACATTTTTATGGAAAATAGGATAAAAAATATTTTCATAGCCATAATGGGAAAACAAAAAAAGATGATATATTTGGAAGGAAAATAATAGTCAAACAAAATAATTTTAAAGATTAAATATCATATAAATATTTGTATCACAATGAAAACTTGTTTTATAGACTAGTTAGAGATTATTGTGTAAAACATAGTTTTAGGTTAGTGTACGAAAAAAAGCAAAATTCTAATTAGTAGACTCAAATTTATATTAAACATGTAGTGACTTGATTTAGAATGATCAAATATCATACTCAACACATACATGTATCAAATATCTTGTACCACATCTTAGGACTCTATTTGAGGGTAAACAAAGATTTCTTCAATTTACAAACCAAATTACTCTTAGGTTTTACTACATAGTGCTTGGGTTGTTTCATAAAAATATTTTCCTCTAAATTACGATGAAGAAAAGTCATTTTCATGCATCTATTTTTCACCATTTAAATCATAAGCAACAATAATTGAAAAAATTAGCAATATCTCATTTTTATGGATGTCATTTTTTAATAGGAAAAAATATCCCATTATAAGTAGCACCCTTAACTTGAGATTGATCTATTGCAACCAATTTTTTTGTAGTTCTAAATACCTCTATATAAACCAATCCTTTTCTTCAAAACCCATTTGCAACCAATAAGTTTTCATCCTTTAAGAAATGGTACAAGATCCCATGTATCATTATTTTTCAAAGCTATCATTCTTTTCATTTATACAAATTTTCTAGGATTTCACATCATTCATATCTAATGTCTCTTCTATAAATCTAGGTTTATCTATGTTAGTATTATATTTCAGTGGGGTAATTGTAAAATGTTGAGGCCACTTATATTGGAAGTTTTACACTTAGCCAAAATCGCAAAATTGTGCTTAGCAAAACAATCTCTTGGTTAGAATGAACATGGCTCTACTTCACTTTGGAGGTTGAGTCTAAAATTTAGAAATGCAATATTTTAAAATGAAATAGGATCCCATTTAGATAGTTCAAAATGGGATCACATTTCAAAAAAATATTTATTTTTTTAGAAAATCATTTGGCAGATCATTTATATTTTAAACATTTAAAACAAAGAAAATTTGATCTCCTTTACTAAACCATATTTTATTTCTAAAAATTAAATCTTAAACCCAATTTAGTGTTGGATTTTGGTTTGTAAAGAGGGTTGGGCAAAAAAATCCATAGCTTTGGACTTGGTTTGACTTGCAAGTTGAAGGTCATGTGAGTATCCAAACAAAATAGGGACTTTAGACATATATTTGAGGATGTTTTCTATAGATTTTTTAACCAAAATTAAAAGCCATTATAGATGAGATTATGTAGATTTCATTATATATAATTTTTTCAATTGAATTAATTTTTCATTTTTAAAATAATTTCTAATGAAATAGCTCCATAATTTGAAATAATAAGTTTTCTTAATATTTTAATAACTTTTTATTTTTTACACTTTTTGAAAAAATAAATATATGAAAAAAACTATAAACAATTTTTTGGCTTTGAAAAAAAATTTAAAAATTGATAATTTTATGTTAACTTAAGTTTTTCATACATGATGGGTTTTAAAAACAACAATTACACCACACAAAAAATTAATAAAATAATATTCAGAAAAAAATTACAAAAAAATATTTTCATTTTTTTTAGTGTGTTACAAACCATTTTCCAAAAGTTCAAAAAAATACTTTCATTTTGGTCAAATTATTCTTGACATACACAAGCACGATATGATCCTAAAATATTGAATTTTAAATAATGGTTTCTAGAAAAGCCTATTGAAAATCAATTTATATCATCTAGGTATTAAAATAAATTACAAGTTTGAAAAATATACTTTGAGCACTATATTTCATATTCGTAACTTCTCTAAGTTAAGATTTAATCTTGAAGCGCTCCAAATTTTTAGGTTAGTTTGGCTCAATTCTTAAAAATAGGGAAAACACATGCACTTTTTGGCCAAAAAGTGGATTCAACTTCTTGCAAGCACCTAAAATTTTAGGTGTTTTTATATTCCTTGTAGACCTTCAAATAAGTTGATTTGGATGTTCTTCCTCCTCTTAAATATTGAGAGTTAGATGGTCATGATTACTATGAATCTCTTATGTGCAATAGGTCCCAAAGATTGTATCTTTGCACATCATAAATGTATTTGATGAAGATACATTTGACTACTTTTCTCTCCAAATTTGTTTGCTTCTCCTTTCACACATGTGCATATGCCTCATAGCCAAGAAATCTAATATGTCTTAAGGAAGGCTAATGAACTTACCATACCTCCATAGGCATTTTATCAACATGAGTTGTAAAAGGTCTATTAATCGTGGTAGAAAAAATTTCAGCCAAATTTTTTTGTTCTGGACTTCAACTACTCAACATACTCTTTAGAAAATATACCCATGTCCATCTATTATAATCATTAATAGATGAAACATAAGATGTGGATGTTTGAAATGGAAGATAGATCAATAAAAGAAAACACATCATAATGAATGTGGCTTAACACACCACAAGATTTATCAGAACGTGAGTGAATTTGAACATGGTTTTGCAATCCATTAAATATAACACTCAAGAAAATGAAAGTCAATTTTACAATCATTCAAACCTTCAACAATATTTTTATTTTTATGTTATTGAGATCCTTTAATCCAATGTGCCAGTGTCTCAAGTTCTGTAACATACTCTTATCCATAGGTAATTGTCATTCAATAGTACTTGTGCATCATTATGTACCCAAAAGCCATGGCCATTTGTTGATTCTAAAACCCTCAACTCTTTCAAGAATCAACAATATATTTATAGATCTACTTTACAAAAAATTATTACAACACTAGAAAATGTAAGCATCTAGCTAATATAGTATGCCAATTTAGTTTGCACTAGAAATCACCATAGTACCTCTGATCATTTATATGTCACATAAAAAAGACTAATTGTACACTTGTATATATTAGTTTGCTCACATATAATAAATTTCATGTTCATTCATGGATATGTGACACACCATAAATTCTTTCTATTCTACCATAAAAATCCCAATTATAACATTACCATGACCAATGATATCTAATTGAGAATCATCACCCAAGTACACCTTAGCTCAATGGATTTTTTCTTATTCAAAAAAATAATCTCTAGTAAAGTTCATATGAAAATATGTACTTGATTAAATTAACCATGCATCATTACCTCCATGAGTGGAAAAAGATGCAATGAATGCATCATCATCTTCCTTCTTAGATTCTGAATCAGAATCAAATTTCTTCTTTACATACCCTAAAGAAGTGTCAAGGCTTATCGTAATTCTAACAAATAACATTAGACTTTTCAAGAGACTTAAATCTTCCATTGGAGTTGGATTTAATATGTTGGATTCACCCTTCTTTCCTTTGTCTTTAGGTCTTCCAAAAAACCTTAGGGCTTCCTTATCATGGATGGATACCTTCTTCCTCACTTTTTTCAAAATTAGATAACCCATCACATCAACAATATTCAAAATAACAAAATTATTGATGATATCCGTAACAAGAGAATGGACCATGAATCAGGCAAGGAACAAAGAAATATTTGACATTTATCCTCCTTGTCCATCTTGACACCAACAATGCCAATTGAGCCAATAAAATATTGAATAGTTCAAGGTGTCTTTTAATTCATCCACCCTCTTCTATTCTCATGGAATACAATTTCTTCATCAAGAAAATATTGTTAACTAAGTTTTTGGCTTAATACATCTCACTAAGTTTGTTCCAGAACTTTGTAGACAACTCACTATGGTCATTGATTAAAATAGTCTACAAAGCATAATATAATTTGAGCCTTGGCTTAATGGTCCATAACATCATATTGAGTAATTGTAATAGGATGTGTAGGTCTAAGGATATTCTCATCAATCACATCATATAGATCAAGATCTAATAACAATTCCTCCATCTCCAACTTTCACATCTCAAAATTAATTTAACAATTTCTCTACCTCAATTCTCCTTGACAAACTTGCCATCTAGAAATTCTTGCAACAAGATGAAAAATCTTATTTTTCATAGTATCTCAAACATATAAAGATTAATTCAAAAAATAGAGTAACCCACAATTGAAACTAAAGTTGGTGAAGCTTTAATATCATTTAAAAGGAAGTTAGAGTAGATGGACAACTTCCGACACTAACCTTGAGAGGACAGATATGCAAAAAAAAGAGATATTTAGAATAGTCAGAATAACTTTTTAAAAAAACCTAAGCAACATGTATAGGTCACTACACAGTGCTTTATATGGGAAAAACCTTTTTGGGAGAAGAAAATGCATAGTCCAAAAGCCACCCAACATATTATTCAAAAGTCAACAATTAAATACAATATACTTGCAAAGAAAATTTGTCACAAGAGTATCATCAACCAAATATCTAGAGCTAACTCGAGAGCTATAACACTCTTGCATAGAACTTCCATCTCAGAAACCTAATATAGAGGAGATATAATCTAGGAAACAATGAAACAATATTACAAAAACTTGAGCTAAAACCAACCAATTTTTTTTTGCTGAATGTTACTCCCCCCGTAGATTACCTATGATATATTAAAAAACACACCAACACATGCAACCGACTTTTACAACTCATTTATATGTTCAACACATTTTTATGTTTTACATTTTAGGAGTTCTAACTTCCAAAGGACATAACTTTTGATTCGGTTGTCTAATTGAAAAACCATTTGAAGCATTGGAAAGTTCGTGAAGTGCTCTATCAAGTGATGGATAATGTCCAATTAAAATAACAATCTTTAGTTTTGGGCTCATTTAGAGCCTCTAATGCCTTTAAAATTAACTAAAAAATTTTCAAATGAAACTATTAAGAGTGTAAACTTTATTATCTTCAAATTTAGACATGATCTTGCAACATAAATTTACCAACATGCTTACCTAGCAAATATGTAACTTTGAGAAATTTTTTGAGCCAATCCATGCTCAATTGTAAACTTACTATAAATAGTAACCTTATGTAAATGTAAGGTTGAGAGACCATTTTTCAAATTTTCACACTTTAGCCATATTCTTGGGTATAATGTGTAGAAAGAAGTAAAGTCTATTAGTTAGATATTCAAAGTCTAGAAATGATTCTCACCTACAATAGGAATAACATTGACATAATGCCTTATCTTATAATAAAGATATATAAATAAAAATTGAAAATTAACAATATAGAATTGTATTTATATGTAATAATTTTTTCTATATAACTTACGAGAAAATTTATTAAACCCCTCATATAGTATTATGATTTAATGACAAATAAATATAGTTAAGAACAACCATCCCCAACATACATAACCTATAACTTCTAAGTTAATATTTGATCTGATAATTTACTCTTTCAACCATTGAGTGGCCCCTAGAAAGTAGTGAGAATGAGAAAACAACGTCCCAACGAACAACAAAGAAAAGAATAACATGACGAATAGAACCCTGATAATGCTCACAGCAGCAGATTCTAAAGTACCCCAACATGAAAATATTGCAGTACGTTGGATTTTTAACTAAACAATAAAAAGGAAATTGGAATTGGAAACCTCTGCAAAAAGACTGTCTTGTTCACTGTCCTAATTGGCATTCATGTCTCTTCTATTTCGGAGACTGGTAAAATGTATAGATGGGATGTATTTTCACTGAAAAAGTTATTGGGTCTTTTGGTTTTTTTCATGCCATGGTGAGCTCATGGCGCCCACTTTTGGAGATTCTCTTACAGTGGATGTACGCTTTGCTCAAATTTCAAAATCTGTCCAAAAAACATACACTGATTTCGCTGCTCAAATGTCAAAATCTGTCCCATGAATGTTGATTTTTCTGCCCATCATACGGAATTCCATGTATCTTGTGCGGCCTCTTCTCTTTTAATTACAAAATTTCTGATCAAATTTTTCGGACACATGTACTAAACATGGATACCTAATAATTAGTTAGAAACTTTGGACAGCAATTTAGTGCCAGAATGGAGGGAAAGATAATTGAAAGTATTCAAGCTACAAGGTAGCATTCCAAAGCATGTTTCTGATACACGCAAACAAAAAGTACCAATTATATTTTGTTTCATCTACTGAATAAGATTTGTAGTATGCCCTAAAAAAGAATTTTTGATAGTTAGCATCCTATGGTTTTTAGAGCTTTATTTTTAAATATTTGGGTTTAATTTCGTGATGTACAAGTTCAATCATTAGGATGAAAAGATTGAATCTTAAATTCAAATTAGAGGGAAGGAGGGAGGGAATGAATTTATTTTTAGTATATTGTATTAGTTTTCATGGGGTTGAAATTTAAAAGATAGTAAGATTCAAAAGCATATACAAATAAAAAGTGAAGTATGTCTAAGAAAAGTTTTAAATAGTTAGATTTCTACGTTCATAATTTGATAAGTATGGTATTTGAAATCCAAACTATTGTACTAATATAAGTTGCTTCTTTATATTAAGCTTGGATAGATTCTATAAACATAATTTTTTTTTACCTTTTTTTGTATTCATATTATTATTTATTTCTTATTTATATCATCACACTCATGTCTATGTATTCAATCTTTGTTTTTAGATCCATGTTATTTAAATTTGTGTTTGATTTCATGATGTTCACATTCAATCACAAGGATGAAAAGATTAACTCTCAAATTCAAAATTTAATGTTTAGATTCCTAAGCTTTTGTCATTTTCTACTAGTCATTAGAACTTAACTTAGTACACAGTTGCATGATATGTTATTATGTTTTGATATTGAAGACATTCATTGCTTGATTCTTATCTTGAAATCTATAATTTATTTATTTAGGTTTATTCTCATGATGGTCAAGTTTGTTCACGAAGAGGAAAAAATTCACTCCCAAACTATAAACTATACATTGTAAATTCTAAGTTTTTTCAATTTTCCACTTCTTGTTAGGATTTGACTTAGTACAAGTTTGCACGATATGTAATTATACCTTGATATTTAAAGATATTCAATATTCAATAAGTTTATAATTTGTGCAACTAGGGATCATTTCATGATAGGAACATTCCAAATTAGAGTCTAAAAGTGATCCCTTCGATCTTTAAAGCCTATAAGCTAAACCCTAAAATTTGAAACCTTTCCATCAACTATAGGTCCTACATATTATATGCTACACCCCTCATACCTTTATGCTTAACCCTAAACTATACCCCCATAACCCTAAACATGATACCCTATATTATCAACCCTAAACCATATCCATCAACCCTAGGAACTAAATATAATAGTTTAAACCCTTCATCAAATACTCAATCTTATGCCCTAGATACTCATAACCCTAAACCCTAAATTGTGTACCCTTAACCCTAGACCCAAGGCCTATGCAATAAACCATCAAACCTAAAATGTATATCATGTATCCTCAACCCTAAACCCAATCCATCAATCCTAGACTGTAAACCCTATAGGATGAACTATTGACCATATAAAATCAATCCTAAAAGCTATGCCCTACACCCTATAGTGTATACCCTCATTCCTAAACCCTACACTCATCCCTAGGCCCAAAAAACATATGCACCCAATCCTAAGGATTTTATCTTCATCCCTCATGGTTCTTATACCCTCCAACCTAAACCTTACTGCTTAATTTTATACTCTCAACAATAAATACTATAGCTTATATTGTCAACCAATAACTCAAAACTATATGACCTAAACCCAAGGACATACACCATATACACTACATATTAAACCCTAAAACTAGAAATATTAATAATTTAACACTAAAACCTACATAATTAAATTTAATCATTAAATCCTTAAATAGAAACTTTCCATCATAAACCATCAATCCTACACCCACAAACCTTGGGCAATATCTATGAGAGAGAGATTTGAGATAGGGAATAATAGGGAGGGTAGAGAGGTAGAGATAGGAGAGATACAAGATGATATATAAATATGTAGATTGGCCTTAAAACTATTAGAAATAAAGAAACACACACAAATGAGATTGGGGGGGGGGGGGGGGTGGGAGGGCGGGGGGGTGAATCAATTACGTTCCAAATAGTTGTGTCAAAACTAAATCTTATCAATACTCACTAGTACATTTGGGTGCAATTTGCGACGGCAAATGCGACGGCTATGTGTCGCAATAGCGACACCCATTAACGTCGTAGTTTTTTAGTTGCAAATTGCGACGTCTATGGGTTGCCGTCGCAATTGTGACTCCCTCCCGTCGTAATTTCGCCCCTTCACCCATTCTGGGCCTCCGTCGCATTGCGACGGCAGGGAGTCGCAATTGCGACGGCCCTCCGAAGCAATTGCGACGGGTGCCCGTCGCAATTGCGACGCTCGTGGGTAAATTAAAAAAAAAATTATTTAATACATTGCTAATGAACCACATTAATGCTTTTTTCTTTCAACAAATGAGGACAGTCACTGTAAAGACAACATGATAATGTACAATCACTGTAAGGACAGTCACAAATGAGGAAATCTCACAGTGACTGTCCCTTGTGTGATTGCCACTTGAATGTATTGCTATTCAGCCACATTAATGCTTTTCTTCTTCAACAAATGAGGATAGTCACTGTAAAGACAACATGATAATGTAAGTGTACATTATCATGTTGTCTTTACAGTGACTATCCTCATTTGTTGAAGAAGAAAAGCATTAATGTGGCTGAATAGCAATACATTCAAGTGGCAATCACACAAGGGACAGTCACTGTGAGATGTCCTCATTTGTGACTCTCCTTACAGTGAGTGTACATTATCATGTTGTCTCAATCTATACATGAATGATAATACAAATATTGAATGCATTATATTCTGTCATTCTATACATGTACGACGATTCAAATATCGAGTGCATTATATTATCTCAGTTTATACATGAACGATAAATTTCATTTGCAACTTGTATAGGAGGATCAGATGACACAGAAGACAAAGAATCTCAGGATGAGGTATGGGAGAAGGCTATATCAGAGGAAAAGCTAGGGCTTTGTTACTGTCCCTTGTGATAGTAACAAAATTTGATGAAAATAATTTTTGTTTCACTCAACTTTGACATTCACAACTTCCTCTTTTATTATAATAAGAAAAAATACAGTGACTTTAGAGAAAATAATGAAACTAATACAATTGCAATACGGTGGTATTTAGAACAAACAGAGCTTCACAACCATTAAAGAAGAAAAAAGCACATGCATATATCGAGTACTCCTCAATCAGAGAGATAGAGAAGAATTCAAAACATACCCAGACTGAACATGGCCATACCAAGACCAGCATCAGACAATATTCTTATTGACTGCTCTAGGATAGCTGGCATTTCAACTTTCCATTTGCAAAATAGATTATAAAAACATGAAAATATATCAGAGATGTTTGATATTGATACAAAACAGCACAGATTCATTTCTTCGTACACCTGTATATCATAAAAATCCTTGCACACTTTGAAAAATTGTATTGCCTTTTACTTACTCAAAAGTAATTTACATAAAGCAGTCATTTGATTAACATGGATCCTAATATTCACAAGTACATGGTCATGTGCTCCATCGTAGCATCTTATAGATTTAGATCTGTTCTCTAAAATAATTCAATGTTTTGTTTACAATCCACAAAAGAAATATTTTCCCTCGTCTAGTTAATCCTAAACAAAAGGCCATATAGCAATATAGATAGAACTATATAACACAAACCATAAACAATGGTAACCTTAGCAGCAGCAAGAAATTGTTGCAAAAACTTTACCTTATCATACCCAGATTGTTGCTTTGCCTGGAAGAGGGAAATTTGATCAGTAAAATTGACCCAGAGTATGCTATCTCCATTGTCATGCTGGATAACAAAACACCAACTTTAATGGGCATGTACTGTCCCTTGTGTAATTGCCACTTGAATGCATTGCTATTGAACCACATTAATGCTTTTTTCCTTCAACAAATGAGGACAGTCACTGTAAAGACAACATGATAATGTACACTCACTATAAGGATAGTCACAAATGAGGAAATCTCAGAGTGATTATCCCTTGTGTAATTGCCGCTTGAATACATTGCTATTGAACCACATTAATGCTTTTTTCCTTCAACAAATGAGGACAGTCACTGTAAAGACAACATGATAATGTACCCTCACTGTAAGGATAGTCACAAATGAGGAAATCTCAGAGTGACTATCCCTTGTGTAATTGCCGCTTGAATACATTGCTAATGAACCACATTAATGCTTTTTTCCTTCAACAAATGAGGACAGTCACTATAAAGATAACATGATAATGTACACTCACTGTAAGGACAGTCACAAATGAGGACATCTCACAGTGACTGTCCCTTGTGTAATTGCCACTTGAATGTATTGCTATTCAGCCACATTAATGCTTTTCTTCTTCAACAAATGAGGATAGTCACTCTAAAGACAACATGATAATGTACACGGGCTGTAAGTGTACATTATCATGTTGTCTTTACAGTGACTGTCCTCCTTCAAGTGGCAATTACACAAGGGACAGTCACTGTAAAGACAACATGATAATGTAGAGAAACGTTGTCATTTGTATTTTCAACAGCGCCGACAGAGATTCCCTCCGCAAAATTAGAGCTACAATTTCTGAGTACGTTGGGTTTATTTTTCTTTTTTCATTATTATGTAATCTGGTATTCAGCTGTTACAGAGCTAAAATACCCAGAAATGAGGACATATCCGTGTTGAATTTATTGTTAGCGGCTTTGGTTATTTAGAAGTTTAATTTTATTTGTTCATCTTTCAAGCACAAATGTTTTGTGGACCGTAACGTCTTCATTGTTTCGAGTATGCACTGAAATAGCCCTAACTTGCGACTACCTTCACGGTACTTGTGTACATTATCATGTTGTCTTTACAGTGACTGTCCTCATTCAAGTGGCAATTACACAAGGGATAGTCACTATGAGATGTCCTCATTTGTGACAAGGACAATCACACATGAGGACATCTCACAGTGAGTGTCCCTTGTGTAATTTCCACTTGAATGTATTGCTATTCAACCACAATTATGGGCCCGTTTGGACCACGGCACACAGTAGCATCTACAAAGAAGAATATCCCAGGTGTAACAAGTTGTAAGAATATACCAACAGTTCTAAGAAGTTCCCTAGCACATAGTAGCATCTACAAAGAAGAATATACAACATGAGGGCAGCCACTGTAAAGACAACATGATAATGTACACTCATTGTATGTGTACATTATCATGTTGTCTTTACAGTGACTGTCCTCATTCAAGTGGCAATTACACAAGGGACAGTCACTGTGAGATGTCCTCATTTGTGACAAGGACAGTCACACATGAGGACATCTCACAGTGACTATGATGCAGGGGCATCCCTCATGCAAACCAAAAACCATGTGATTGAAGAAAGACACCATGAAGCCAAGAAGTCATCCCATCCTATTGAAACAAGCACCTACTTTCCTAAGGTTACATCATATCACCATGGAGCCTTGTGTTGAAGGATTGATAGACTAAATGTTTTAAGATGTTTTCAATGGTTTAGTATTTAAGTTTTCTTGTTTGTAATAATGGTTAAAGGATTGATTAACATCTCCTTGTAACCCATCCACATGTTTGGACTATGACCCCTTGGTATTGTTATAAGCCTTGGGTATCAATTAGTCTTTGGATGTAATTTGATTTCTAGGTGTCTGTTAGGTGTTTTAGGAGTTTTGGAAGATTAATAAAGGTCTAAAACTATTCAAAACACATTTTAGCCTTTCTCGGCAAGAATGTTTGCAAAATTGTTAACAATATGTAATGCAACTTTTAAAAGTTGCTTCAAAAGTTGTTATTTGTTGTATTGAACGGACATAACCATCTAGATGGTTAAGAAACTATCCACAGAGCCTTTTTAGGCTTCCAATAGTCGAAGGAATGGTAGAGGAGACTTGGAGAACCATTTTGTTTTCAAAATTTAATAAATAACCCTGTTTTAGAGCATTTCCTGTGCAAAAACTAACTCTGTACGGATGTACGGATGATGGTTGTATGATCAAACTGGCTTGGAAATTGTATTAGAGATATTAGATACTCTGAGAGTTGGTTTGGAGGATTTAACTTGTTTTAAATCAAAGTTATTGTATTTTCTCTGAACCTTGTCTGCAAACCCTTGTTTTTAGGGCATTGACTGCTCTTATGGCCATAACCTGAGTTTTAACCATTGAAAATTCTTTATTCTCAGCAAGATGAAGCTTAGACATGTATATTTTCATATTCCAAAGGCTTTAGAACAGGATGTTAAGTCTGTGCATGGTGAAGGCGAGCCCTAGTTCAAAGACTCTATTGTTTTTTACTAGGATTTGATGAGAAATGAAGGATCAGAGTCTAGAAGTGTGTGAAGGACCCCTAATCTTGGTTTTTGTGAATGTCTAAGGTATGAACAACAATATAAAACTCTGATTCTAATTCCAGGAGCCCATTCTTCAACACTTGTCTTGAGACCCAAGCCTGATTGCATGCATTAGGTCTGCGGACTTGACAAGAGAAGAGGAGTGCAGGAGTGGAGTTGGGGTCTGAGGTTTGGAGGTCTGAAAGAACATCAAAAAGGGTGTCTAGAAATCACATAATGTCATTTAGTCTTTTGGAAATCTACAGAGTTAATGGGGCAGAGCAGGTTTCATAGACCTACTAGAGCCACTAGGTCATTTTGCTATTCTGATGCCTTGGGCTATTAGGACCAAAACTAATACATGTTTCTGGTTATTTAAGTGATATCTAAGTGGTTACTAAGTTTTTTTGAAGGGGGTAAGGTCTGGAACCTTAAGAACACCATTTGATCAAATTTAGAGCACTTGTCCCTAAAGAGAAAACTGAACTTGATTGGGTTTGAGTACATAAGTTGTTGTGTGATCTTTGAAACCTTTAAATTCATTACCTTGCAGAGTTCAAACATTCACCTATAAGAATTAGAGTCTGATTGTTTAGATTGATTCATTTTTGGTGTCTTGAAGTGGGTTGGGTAATGATCCATGTTTCTTTGCTGACCACTCTACATCAGATTGTCCCTTGTGTAATTGCCACTTGAATGTATTGCTATTCAACCACATTTATGGGCCCGTTTGGACCATGGCACATAGTAGCATCTACAGAGAAGAATATCCCAGGTGTAACCTGGTTGTAAGAATATACCAACAGTTCTAAGAAGTTCCCTAGCACATAGTAGCATCTACAGAGAAGAATATGGGTCAACGAGGTTGACAGGCAATCTAATGGTAATAGTAATATCATAATTTGACATACTATCAGAAATACTTCCTAAATAGACTATTCAATCTTATAAGAGATGGATTCATGAGAACTATTATTTATGAAATATGAGTCAATGACTTTAATTAAAAAAATTACACAATCTAATTCTTGTAAAAATATCAAAATTTGACACATTGAAAATACCTTCCAAAAGTATCGTTAATTGATTAATATGAATCACTACTCATGAAATATAATTTTATAAACCTAATCTAAAAACTACACAATAAAAATCTTAATAGCAATATTGTAAGAAACTATTCCCAAAAGCAAGCCTAACAAAATTTGATGAAAATAATTTTTGTTTCACTCAACTTTGACATTCACAACTTCCTCTTTTATTATAATAAGAAAAAAAATGTCTTTTTAGATATACCTCATGAACCATACTCGAATAATCTATCATTTTTCTTCTCAAAAACATATTTGCAGAGCCTGCTTCTTTTACTTGTTTGTACTTTTATCTCTCTGATGGAAAGGGTTCCTTCAAGACACATTTTTCCAAGTTCACTGCTTGAGATATTTGAGGAGGGTTCCCCTGCTTGAGTATCCATCCAACCCATATTTGAGTAGTTCTACAATTGCACAGTCTAAATTAATAATACTGACAATTGAATGACGAATGATGATATATAGAATTGATATAAACTAATCCTAAAAACACTAAAATGTTATTAATATATTTATATTTCATAAATAAAATTGATATAAAAGATCTGGAAAGATACATTAAAAAATAGAAAAACAATAATTTATAATAGAAGGAAACTTAAATTGCTATTTTAAAAAAAAAACAAGAGTCTTAAATCTTATCATTTTGTTTCATTATCATCCATAAGTACACACCTCTAGCATAATAATTATATTTTACCACCCATAAAATGAAAAAAAGATTTTCACAAGAGAAATTGAAGCTAGATTATAAAAATGAACCATCTTATTGGAAACTGGAACTGTTATTGTGTGCTATAAATGTGTCACACTTCTATGGATCATTACATGCAAGGAAACTCAAGAATGAGCCCTCACTAAATCAATCCATAGCTCCCTAGGCATGGAGTGCAAGGGTTTTTAAGAATGCTCTCAGCTAGAGCTATTTAGCCTATAACCTTGCTAGTAAACCATGCAATGGGAGATTCAATGAAGACAAGGGCAAGAATGCCAATATCTCCAATGAAGCCAAATGTATGCAATGCAAAGCAAATCTATATGACAATGCAAGTTAATCTATTGCATAAAAGGAAATCTAAGCTAAGAATGCCATGAAAATGAAACTACTATGCAAGAAATGAAATCTAACTATGAAGCAAGAAAGCCATGATGATGCAAGAATGAAGACAAGAAGATAGAGTGTTGATGAAGATCCAAGATGAATGCCAACAATGCTCCAAATCTTCAAACCCTAGATGTAAGAATATCTCCAAAAGCTCCAAGATGACCTAGAAAACCTGTAGCATAACAATAGCATAAAAAGTTGGGGATCTAGAATGAAGAAGAGAGCTCTTCTTTTAAAGGAAATGAGGAGGAATGGACCATGGAGATTAAGAGGAAAAAGATTTAATCAATGGTGGAGCTTGAAAAAGGAGCAATCCATGTGCACACATATCCTCCAATGAGAAAATAAGAGTTGACTTTTGTGTCCATATGAGACAAAAAGTACTTTTTCTCTTTTTATAAATAAGAATAATGTTTTATTTGTGCAACTTAGGATAAGAGGAAAAGTGGGGGCTTTTTATTTATTAAAAGGGGAGGAAATATTCCTTTTAAATAAATAAAGACTTAGAATAAGATGGTTAGCCCATAGAAAATAATCGAATAAATGATAGAGCTAGGATTTGATCAAGAATAAGCAATTTCTGATTTAGCAAAAGGGGCTAATAGTCTAGATGACCATTTTTAGGTGTATACATTTGCCCCTCTTTGACTAATGTGTGATCGATCTGGGAACACATGTAGTCAAAGAATGAAGTTGAAATGTGAGATCGATTTGGGATCACAAAGCAACTCAGATCAGCCAAGAAAGCAAGAGATAGCCAAGAAGGCAAGCAAATAGCGATCTGACTCCAAAGAATGAAGTGCAGAGAGATAGAAAATCCTACATGGTTAGCCTGGTAGCAACAGTACTGAACACTTAGGAAAGAGATAGCCAATAAGATATGATGTGTCTGCCCCCTCGGGATCGAAAGTGAAATCAAAGTAGAGGGAAAGCAGAAGCAAGAGCAGCATGATCAAATCACTAGAAATCATAATCGAAGAGAGAGAATGGAATAACCATCAAGCAGTGAAGATATGCCCCACACATGGGACCCGGGGCATGAACCAAGCGGTCCCTCAACCTGAAAACACCATGGAGGGGAAGAATTTGAACTTGGGATTTGAAAGTGAATGAAAGACTAGAAGTTTGAAAGAGATGGGGATGAAGAGGTGAAGAATGCCCCAGCGAAGATCAAAGGATTAGGCCTCAAAAGGTTAGCCAATTGCACGAAAGAGGGGAAAAAGGTGATTTGGATGATCAAGGTGAACTCGGATTTTGGTTTCGATCCCGAAATGAAAGGAAAATGATGTGATATGAAAGACAAGAAGTGAAAGACCTGATGAGGAAGAAGTGAAAGGTGAGCGCAGTTGATTAACAAGTCCACGTAAGATGAAAAGAAGAGCTCTCTCCATATGCAAGATGCAAAACTAAACTAACATGAACTTAATAATGCAAGCTACATGAAAAGTGGTTTACTTGCAAGGTTACAAAGCCAATAGACATCTAATATTCATCATCGAGCGTTATTGGTAGCATCGTAAGATTATACAATACACATAGCATAACTATGTGAATATGAATATGATCTTTATCAGATAGGAATGTGGAAATCTCACCTAGGCATCAAAGACATGTAGGTCAAGATGACTAGCACAGTGAGATTACCTAAGTTTAATATAGCAAGATTATACTCACATCGAGACACAAGGAAAGTCAAGATGGCTACAAGTATGCACTTGCAAAATAGTCAAGGATAATACCTTGTAGGTCCATAGTGTCAAGTAAGACCAGCATAAATGCTCATGACAGTGAGGACCAACAAAATATACCCACAAGCAGAAAAAGCAATAAAACATGTTCTCATACCCTCAGTCTTCTAGCTATGCATCATCAAAAACTTCTCAGGGAGAGACCACTCAGCAAAGAAATCATCATAGATAGCATGCAAAGAAATAAATTCAAACAAATCTCAGCAAGTCAAGTGCGTGTGTGTAGGTCATAGAGTCAAACTTTGAGTATTGCATCTGCAAATGAGAAATATCGCATCATACTAGACTGCAGGTAGGACATCTGATAAGTGTTGAGAAACACTCGATGCAAGGGTAGTGTTGAAAAACACCATTGGGGTGGTGTTGAAAAACACCATTGGAACCAAGTTGCCCAAGAAACCCAGACGCACAAAGAGACCCAAGATAAGCTTAAAGCAACATATGCCCCCTAGACTAAGACAAGAATCAATTCCAGGCTAGGAGAGGCAAAGCGAGAAGTGGAGCGAAGGAGCGCCACACAAGACTGATAGACATAGGTGCAGAGGGTCTCAAGCAGTGCCTGTTTCCAGGTTTTCACCACTTGATAGATTTTTTCAGGACTTTTTATAATTTTTTTGTATTTTTGCTACCAAGGCGCCTGTTTCCAGGTTTTCACCAAGGCACTTTTTCTATTTTTTTTTGAATTTTTTGAATTTTTTGATTTTTTTGGTGAGACATCAAAGCGCCTATTGCTAGGTTTTCACTAGGATGCTCATTTTTTCAGTACTTTATATGCTTTTTAGGTTTTTTTCAGCATCATATATGATTTTTTTTGTAATTTTTTCAGGATCGTAAAATATGTACAAAGGATGCCCCAAACAGAAATGGGCATCAAGAATCTGCTTCCTCTGATGTAGAGAACTAATAGACCCCAGGCCCAAATGCTGCAACTGTGACAATAGGAGGTCTCAACTAGTTTGACCAATAATAACCAGCCCTAAGCAATGTCTAAGCTAGCAGAGGATTGTTAGAATGTGATCCACATATGCCATCGTGGATTTCAGCTAGCACTTTTTTTTGACTCCTCTATTTCTAGACACTTAAGTAGAGTTCCATCTAGACCCTTCCTATACAAGTCACCAGAGAAAAAGGCAAAGTGTAAGGGATGGCGGAAGGAATGGCGTGGTGGATTTGCAAGAGGAATATGAGGTGGAAGATATGAAAAGATGGTAGGATTGTAAGATTTGTGAGTAGGATAGCGTAATTCATCCACCAGGAACTTGAAGCGAGATTTATGATTTTTCATTTGTAAGATGGATATCAAAGTAACCAAGGCATTAGCAACTCTTTTCTCAGCTTTAGGAATGGGCTGAAGTATAACAGATATGAGATCATGCTTGAAGTAGTGCACCATTTTTCTGTAGACAATCAGCTTGTCATCTTTTATTTGAGAATCATTATTTTTGAGCAGATTTTTATTTTTACTTTTCTTAGGTGCGGATACCACCACAATGTGGTTTTCACCATCTGACCATTGCTCTTTTCTTTTGACTTGATGACCGTGATGTTTGATTGCTGATTCAATCTTTTTTGTTGCTAGTTCACTAGTGGAAGAAGTAACAGGTGTTGATGCGAGATGAAATGAAGTGACTAGTTCAATAGCATTTATGTGAGGGGTGTCATCTCTGGTAACAAGAAAGGTTGGGTCTATAGGGTAAGCTCCAAAAGTAGCTAGATCTAGACTTGTCATAGAAGAACCAGCGTGGTCCACTAAGGCAATATGAGGAACAAACTCATCAGACCCCACACAAGACCCATCAACCACGTCGGTATGGTTACTACAAGAATGAACCATATCAACATCCATATCATTAGTAGATATACATTTTTCTCCCCAAAGAAGTGAAGTAGAGGGAAGATCATCTCCCATTTGAACCATAGTGTGTAGTGGTGACTCATCTGTATCTATGTCTAAATTATTGAGCATGGGAGTATTTCTAGAATCCTCTCTATAGATCCACTCTTGAATAGCTTGTTCTTCTCTGTCTGCTTCTAAAGGAACGGATGAAGGAACAAAAGTATCAAAGATCACCATAGCAGAAGTGGAAGGCTTCATGTGATCAGAAGGTCTCCCATATGACCTAGGAGAAACAGGTATAGAAGAAAAGGAACCCAGTTTATATTCACCCATACCAAGGCTCATCATCTTAAATGATTTCTCAGTAGAAACTAGAGACGTACTAGGATCATCGGTAGGTTCATTGTGAGGAACAAATTTTTCAGTAGCAGCAAGAGCATTGATAGCAATAGTATGGTCTCCAGGAATCACAACTTCAGTGCCATTGTATGGAAATTTGACGCACTGATGATAAGTGGAAGGAACAGCCTGCATGTCATGGATCCAAGGATGACCCAAAAGAATGTTATATGCAAGTGGGATGTCCAACACTTGGAAGCTAATATCTTTCGTGATAGGGCCCACTCGGATAGGCAACGTGACAAGACCTTTGGAAGATCTTTCCACTTCATCATAAGCTTTTATAGTAATCTTCTTCTTGGAATCCACAGCCAATTCTAACAAACCCAATTGTTGTATGACATTGAAAGAAACAATATTTAACCCTGCACCATTGTCTATCAGGACTCGGTGGACTCGCGTATTGTAGACTAGAACTTCAATGTGTAAAGCTAGATTATGTGGGTGAGCAATAGATATGTCATCTTCTGCAGAAAAGGAGAGAGATAATGGAGATGAAATGTGGTTGACCATGGCCTGAAATTGATTCGGATCAATGTCATTGGGAACACGTGTTGTACGCAGAGCCTCATCAAGAATCTCTCTATCTGAAGAGGATAACTGAAGCAACTCAAGGATAGATATCTGTGCTGGTGTCTTTTGCAAATGTTGGACAAGATCATAGCTAGGGGTGGCTGAAGGAGCCACTTGTTTGGAAGGCAAAGCTTGCTTGGGATCTTGTGCAGTTTTAAGGACAATCTTGGCTTGCCCCCTAGTAACAGCATTTAGTATCTCACTTCGGGAAGATGAACTACCACGTGTTTGCAAGACTAACTTTGGCTTACCATGATTGGTGTTATTATCATCTTGAGACCTCATCATTAGAACACTCTCAATGGGCTCTACCATGTTAATCACAAGCGTATTAGAAGGATACGTGTAATTGATCTTTGCATCATGATTCTTCTTATGTGTTTGAGAGGTTTCCCCCTTATCATGCTTAGGTAGAGGATCTTTGAAAGCTGTGTGATCAGAATTTTTAGTTAAGCCATCAGTGGAGATTGTGCCATTCTCAATAAGATCCTGAATATCATCCTTAAGCCTAAAACAATTGTCTGTCAGATGTCCCTTGTTTCTGTGATAATGGCAGTAATGATCCTCTCTCCACCAATCAGGCTTATTTATCAGATCCCAGTTACCAGGTTTATCAGGAAGTGTAAGATATCCATTGTCAACCAAAGTCTTAAGGATCACATCGTAAGGTTCTGCCAACTTGGTATAGACTTTCTTTCGAAATGACTTCTTAGGCTTATCTACATATTGAGGTTTAGGAGCATTGTAAGTGTTGCTAGCTTCTTGTTGTTTTGCTACATAGATAGCATTGGAGAGATTGAAAGCGGGCTCTTTAACTTTAGGAGCATCAACAACCCCATCATTAACAACATACTTGTTCTTATTCCAAGGTTTGTTCTTGTCTTTACCATTTCCTTTAGCATCTTTATTAATAACAATATCCCCTTTTCTTATAGCTACATCCTCAATCCGATATGCACTTTCAACCATGTCATGGAAGGAGGAGAACAGTTGCTTCCTTAGATCATAAAATAGCTCAGGCACAAGTGTGTTGACAAAAATGTCAATCTTTTCTCTTTCAGGTAGCTGACGAGGATATCGAGAATACAATGACCTCCAACATTGTAAGTAAGTTGCAAATGGCTCACCTTGATGTTGTCTTAGATTACCGAGATCTATCACAGTGATAGGTTGTTGGATGTTGTAAGAGTACTGCTGGGTAAATCGTTGAGCTAACTCATCAAAAGTCTTAAGTGGTGGTGTCAATTTCGCAAACCATTCCAAAGCTTGGCCTCTTAAGCTTCGAGGGAATAATCGTAGAAGATATGTGTCTTCATGAAGAAAGTCCATACTAAGAGCATAAAAATGACGCACATGGTCATGAGGGTCACCATTTCCATCATACTTGTCATATTTAGGAACCTCAATATCCTTAGGAAATGGGACCATGTATAGAATTTTATCAAAAGGAAGAGCACAAATTGATTCTACAAAAGAGACCTTTGGAGTCTCTCTTTCTAATGCCATTTGGGTAAGGCGTTGATTTTTCTAACGTAATTCTTCTTGAAGGACTTCCAATTCAGTTGGTACTCTTTGTTGGACAATTTGTTTGACATCATAGCCGGGAGGAAGCTTGTATCCTCTAGAAGTCATATATTGAAAATATTGATCGCCATTACGCTCTAAAAGCTTATGCATCATTCGTTGGAAATCCACATCTTGTTCACATCTCATAAGATCCTCACTAGAAATCTCATCATTAGCCTTTGCCTCATGTTGAGAGGGAGGAGGTCTAGGTGGTGAAGAAGGCATAGCAAAAGTTGGCCTTGGAGGAGATCTTGGTGGCGTGTTGTTGTCATTGTTGCCATTGTTAAAAAGAGGTCTATGCTCATGATTACTAGTCTCAGGTTGCTCATGAAATGTCCCTCTATAAGCCATGCACCTAGTAGCATCCATCCTTTGTTGATTGTGTTCTTTGTCTAAGCGTGCTTGATTATCCTTACGCTCAAAGTGTTCTTGCAAGAGTTGAAACTTTTCTTGTTCAGTCAAAGTGAGTGAGACACTGTCTGTGTTTTTGGGAGTCTTGAACGCGGAAAAGAGGAAACCTCCTTTATACCACGGTGTAGCCTTAGAATTCTCAGATTGGTCAGAACTAGAACTTTTGTTGCTAATGGGTGCTTTTGAACGTCTAGTTGGAGAAGGTAACTGTGTATAATTGAACGGAGGATGACTCTCCTACTCAAATTGAGACCGAGTTGTAACCAGCATGAAAAGAGATGTTGGTTGACTAATAGAATGAGACAAAGTTTCTCAGATTTGAGATAAGAAAAGCTAATAAAGATCACTTTTCAAAGTAGAACAATAGAGAGAGATGGCTTGTCAAAAGTGCTCAAGCACTTATAGCAATCAATTGACTAAAGTCGAGTAGCGAGCAAGAAGCTCAATAAGCAAGTAGCTAGAGAGGTAACCGTGATGCGACAAGTGATCAAGAGTAGCATTTGTTAAGCTCAAATCCAATAGTTTTAGCTCATTTGTTTCAGTCTAGAACAAATCTAAACATGTAAGTAACAAACTAGTTTCAAGTAAGAACAGAAAAGGACACTCTACAGCAGGTTAAAGTGCAAGTTTAGCAACTCCGAATTGTAGCAATGACAGGACAGTAGAAATGACTCAGGATTCTTGGTTGAGGGTATGCAAGGATACTTCAATATCATATGACTCTTGACCAGTGAACATAAAATTCTCAGTTTTAAAGCATTTGGACCAAATTTGTAGATTGAACAGTGCAATTTCTCAGTTTGACAAGTAGTAGCAATAGATAAAAGATAGGTTTGCAAACAGTATGGGATCAAACATGTCATAGAACACTTGAAACAAGGGCAAAAGCAACCTTGCCAAGACAAGCACTTGTGATATCAAAATAGGGAACCTTATGAATGCTACCGTTTGTTTGAATGTTGAGAACGTTTACATTGGTATAGCACAATCGAAGACAATTCAAGCAATTACTACCTAGAAGGAGAAGGCTCATTACTTAGCAATGTGGCCCACAACTTGATGCTCCCTTGCCTCACACCAAGTGGTTGCCCACAAGAGATATTGGCGTTGTCATGGAAGTGTCAAAAACACAACCAAAAGAACACATATGGTGAGTGTCTTGGGGTGATCCGGGCAAGTCCACTTGGATCAATCCTTGCACCAAGAAGCTAAGTGGCTAAAATAAGGTGGCCTCTATCTAATGGTTCATAGTAAGGGTTTCCGTTCATAGCACCCCTCTTGCTCCTCATAAAGGACTAGGACCTCGCGGCCTCAAGAGTACCTTAAGCATTCTTGATTAATGCTTTCCTCATGGTCACAATCCCATAAGTTACTCACATCAAGCGAAGATAAGTACTATGTCTACCAAGGTTTTGTGTCCTCGATAGCCTTGAGATTATAGTGAGTTGGAATCACTCGTCACCAAGGAAAATGATGACAAGGTTGTCCCCACTTGGGTCATTCCTCTTGATTGCTCAAGAGCAGGCCCGTTAAAGGATCCTAAGCTAAACAAAGAGTGGATTAATTCTTGAGGTTCAAGGTTTTTGATTCACCACAAGGGTGAAGAGCATACTCCCCTATCTCAAAAACTTCTCCCAAATACACCAAACAAGATCCAATTACCCCTTTGCTTCCAAAACCTCAAGATGGGTCAAGATTTTCTGATTCACCTAAAGGTGAAGAGCATACTTCTCCTACCACCCCAAGATTCCTTTCACAAAGTATTAAGTGCCTAATTAAACAACTAGTATATGCCGCACTTAATAAAGAAAGAAATTAAACAAGCACTTGATTTGGTTTTTATGCTTAGGGCAGCCTTGCAAAAACCATTAATAGCCTTCTTTGACATGCGATTTTAGCAAATTTCAAGCAAGAAGCACCTACAACCACAACTTGTTAGACCAACAAGAGTTAGGAGAATCAAAAATCCAAAATCTAACAATGATTAGTACATGAAAAAAATCAGATAATCTACAAAAATAACTGATCAAATGATAAAATCTGAAAATGAAACCATCATGGTTGGATTAGGCTCGGAAAGACCTTTCCAACGATATATCACACTTAAACTTTTGATACCATTTGCAAAATTTCAAAAAAAATGGGCACCCGTTTTCCAGAGGCACGGATTTGAAAACGCTAGAAATTTCAAAAAATTTCAAAAAGATAGCTAGCAACCCGAAACTTGCAAGATAGATAAAATAGCCCAAAAATAGCTCACTACCAGGTACAGACACAGTATCGTATGATACTTTGCCTGACACCAGGCGATACTTATCAGTCCGTGCGATATTTCACCCGACACCAGGCGATAGTTCACCTGAGACCAGGCGATATACTCTACTATAGCCAGGCGATACTTCTGACAGGTGAAGTATCGCACGCGCATACAGAGGTATATCACGTGATACTTCTTATGTCAGGTGAAGTATCGCACGCACATACAGAGGTATATCGCGCAATACTTCTGGAAAGTATCGCGCGATAGTCTGAGAAAAAAAATAGAGACTAAAAATTAAGCTAAAAACTTGCCAAAAAATTGATGGAAATTGATGAAAATGCAGAATTTAAAAGACAAAGTCTATCTACTCTGCCCCACGGTGGGTGCCAAAAATGTGTGCTATAAATGTGTCACACTTCTATGGATCATTACATGCAAGGAAACTCAAGAATGAGCCCTCACTAAATCGATCCATAGCTCCCTAGGCATGGAGTGCAAGGGTTTTTAAGAATGCTCTCAGCTAGAGCTATTTAGCCTATAACCTTCCTAGTAAACCATGCAATGGGAGATTCAATGAAGACAAGGGCAAGAATGCCAATATCTCCAATGAAGCCAAATGTATGCAATGCAAAGAAAATCTATATGACAATGCAAGTTAATCTATTGCATAAAAGGAAATCTAAGCTAAGAATGCCATGAAAATGAAACTACTATGCAAGAAATGAAATCTAACTATGAAGCAAGAAAGCCATGATGATGCAAAAATGAAGACAAGAAGATAGAGTGTTGATGAAGATCCAAGATGAATGCCAACAATGCTCCAAATCTTCAAACCCTAGATGCAAGAATATCTCCAAAAGCTCCAAGATGACCTAGAAAACCTGTAGCATAACAATAGCATAAAAAGTTGGGGATCTAGAATGAAGAAGAGAGCTCTTCTTTTAAAGGAAATGAGGAGGAATGGACCATGGAGATTAAGAGGAAAAATATTTAATCAACAGTGGAGCTTGAAAAAGGAGCAATCCATGTGCACACATATCCTCCAATGAGAAAATAAGAGTTGACTTTTGTGTCCATATGAGACAAAAAGCACTTTTTCTCTTTTTATAAATAAGAATAATGTTTTATTTATGCAACTTAGGATAAGAGGAAAAGTGGGGGCTTTTTATTTATTAAAAGGGGAGGAAATATTCCTTTTAAATAAATAAAGACTTAGAATAAGATGGTTAGCCCATAGAAAATAATCGAATAAATGATAGAGCTAGGATTTGATCAAGAATAAGCAATTGCTGATTTAGCAAAAGGGGCTAATAGTCTAGATGACCATTTTTAGGTGTATACAGTTATCATACCCAAAAGGACTACAAAATTTCACATTATCATACCCAGATTGTTGCTTTGCCTGGTAGGGGGTTGCATCTGCATTTGTTGAGAGTGAGCCCTAGATCAAAAACTACCATGTTTTTGGCTGGGAAGACGGTAATCAGATTAAAATCAAAAGCTTGCATCGTATTGAGGACTTGAAAACTTGTGCATTCTTGTTTATCTGGATCAAGAGAACACTCCAAAACTCTGATCTTGGTTTCATACACCCATTTTCAAGGCTTTGTTTTGGAACCCACACCTAAAAGCATGCATTAGGTCTGCGGACTCAATGAAGACATTGATATGCTGGAGTGGAGTCAGGGTTTGGGAGTTGGTGGTCTGTTAGAAATCCCAAAAGGGTACTCAAAAAACATATAACTTCTTAGAGTCCTTTGGCAAGTTGCACAGTTATGGCTGCAGAGCAGGTTTGGGAGACCTACTAGGGTCACTAGGTCAGTTTGTTATTTTGATGTCTTGGGTTGTTTAGATCACAACCAATGCATGATTCTTGTTATTTAGATGATATCTAAGGGGTTTCTAAGGTTTTCTACAGGAAGTAAGATCTAGAACCTTAAAAGTCTCTTTTGATAGAAAATCAGGGAACTTGTCCCTAAAAGGAAATTTGTTATTGAATGGGATTGAGTCCATAAGTTGTTGTGTGATCCTTGAAACCTTCAAATTCATTACTTTGCAGAGTTTAAACATTAACCTATAGAAATCAGAGCCTAATTGATTGGTTGAGTCATTTTGGTGTCTTGAAGTGGGTTGGGACATAGATCCAAGTTTCTTGCTGACTACTCTGCATCACTATTGAACCACATTAATGCTTTTTTCCTTCAACAAATGAGGACAGTCACTGTAAAGACAACATGATAATGTACACTCACTGTAAGGATAGTCACAAATGAGGAAATCTCAGAGTGATTATCCCTTGTGTAATTGCCACTTGAATACATTGCTATTGAACCACATTAATGCTTTTTTCCTTCAAGTGGCAATTACACAAGGGACAGTCACTGTGAGATGTCCTCATTTGTGACAAGGACAGTCACACATGAGGACATCTCATAGTGACTGTCCCTTGTGTAATTGCCACTTGAATGTATTGCTATTCAACCACATTTATGGGCCTATTTGGACCACGGCACACAGTAGCATCTACAGAGAAGAATATCCCAGGTGTAACAAGTTGTAAGAATATACCAATAGTTCTAAGAAGTTCCCTAGCACATAGTAGCATCTACAGAGAAGAATATACAACATGAGGGCAGCCACTGTAAAGACAACATGATAATGTACACTCATTGTATGTGTACATTATCATGTTGTCTTTACAGTGACTGTCCTCATTCAAGTGGCAATTACAGAAGGGACAGTCATTGTGAGATGTCCTCATTTGTGACAAGGACAGTCACACATGAGGACATCTCACAGTGATTGTCCCTTGTGTAATTGCCACTTGAATGTATTGCTATTCAACCACATTAATGCCTTTCTTCTTCAACAAATGAGGACAGTCACTCTAAAGACAACATGATAATGTACACTCACTGTAAGGACAGTCACAAATGAGGACATCTCACAGTGACTGTCCCTTGTGTGATTGCCACTTGAATGTATTGGTATTCAGCCACATTAATGCTTTTCTTCTTCAACAAATGAGGATAGTCACTCTAAAGACAACATGATAATGTACACTCACTATAAGTGTACATTATCATGTTGTCTTTACAGTGACTATCCTCATTCAAGTGGCAATTACACAAGGGATTTGTGTTTTCATTTGTGTTTTCAACAGCATCGTAACCCTCCGCGAAATCACATCGGGATATAAGGGCAAAAAAAACAAGAACCATGTCATTTTTATTTTCAACAGCGGCTTTGGTTATTTAGAAGTTTAATTTTATTTGTTCATCTTTCAAGCACAAACATTTTGTGGACCGTAACGTCTTCATTGTTTTGGGTATGCAATGAAATAGCCCTAACTTGCGACTACCTTCACAGTACTGCAAAACCGAAGAGGGAAAAGCAAGTTAGGATGGAAATAAACAAACTTAAAACTCAGACTTAAGAAAGATGAAGGCAATGCTTCAAAAGGCCGATGCCCTAAACATGGGAAAACACAATACCACCATTAAACGATGCCCTAGTCACCGTATCAATGCTACCAGCTCCGTACCAGTATGCTGACTGCTCACTTTCATCCTGTGATAAAGGTAACTTCATTAATCATACTTGAAATGACAGCATACGAACTAAAGCTGATGAACATTTATAAACTAAAAGTTTAAAAATACAGATTACAAGTGTAGTAGTTTCATACAAAAAGAACTTGATGTCTGAAATTTTCCATTAGAAGTATCCAAAGGAATACCACAGTACTGTTGAACTTGGAGAATCGGAGATGATCTACACAGCAAGGTTCAACAGCTGTAAGGACTGTTACACCATCTTTAGCATTTGAATACATTTTCTCCTTGGCTTCTGATGGATCCTCAAAGACCCCCAATGACATTTTCCCTACAATTATCAATTGTCTATTAGTATGAGATATTAATAAATAAGCATTAATCACAATATTAGGCAAACAATGTTCTTGATGTCTGAATCTAATCACATAAAGCTCTAATAAAGCAGTTCTTAGTTTCACATTAAACCAAGTTTCAATTTCAAATGGTTATAATAATTTTTGCAAGTTATAAGTAGCTGGTTACAGTATATGACATAAAAAGAAAAAAAATCATTTCTATTCTTTTCTTCTTTTTCTCTTTCAACGAAGCTTTTGCACCACACAAATGCATACCAAGAATTTCTCAGGAGGTTTCAAGACCATTGCATACCAAACTTCTTCTCTGTAGATGCTACTGTGTGTCGTGGTCCAAACGGCCCCATAAATGTGGTTGAATAACAATACATTCAAGTGGAAATTACACAAGGGACAGTCACTGTGACATGTCCTCATGTGTGACTATCCTTGTCACAAATGAGGACATCTCACAGTGACTGTCCCTTGTGTAATTGCCACTTGAATGAGGACAGTCACTGTAAAGACAACATGATAATGTACACATACCCTGAAACTACAACCATAAAAATGTTTAAGCCAATGGTGGGGAGAGCCTATTTAGGCTTCCAAATGATTGAGGAAATTGAAGAGATCCTCATTGTATTCAAATTGCTTTCAAATCAATAAAACTACCTGTTTCAGAGCAATTTTCTGTGCAAATCACGGTGATAGTACGGTGTACGGATGTGAAGGGGTGATCAAAACCTATCTGAAAGTTGGAGCATCTCCATTTTATGCTTTTAGAATTGGTTTGATAACTTTGAGTCATTTTATATCAGAGTTATTCAATTTTCTTGTCCGCTGGTCTAAGAAACCCTTGTTTTCAGGGTTTAGCCATTCAAATGGCCCTAACTTGAATTTTGACCGTTGGAAATTCTTCTTCCTCGGTACAATGCAAGTTAGGGAGGTCCTTTTTCATATTCCAAAAGCTTTGAACTAGGAGGTTGAGGTTACACCATTTGGGAGCAAGCCCTAGGTCAAAAGCTTCTATGTTTTTGACTAGGAAAATGATATATAGTGAAAAATCAGAAGGTTGCGGTGTGTGAAGGACCTTAAAACTTGGTTTTTGTGTGGGTAGAAAATGAGGGAAAGGGGGGAAAATAACAACTAGGTTTTAGGCCCAGATACTCTACCATTGATCATCACATTATTTTGTAGGGACTTGATTGAAAAAATCTTGGACAGTCAAGGTGCATAAGATGCTTATTGTTTTGTGGACTTAAAGAAAGCATTCAACGTGGTACCCAGAGATAAACTATGGAATAGAATAAAATAATCAATCATCTAAGATTTATATAGAGAAGTCGTGCATGTATTTTATGATAAGGTTAGAGCTAAAATGATAACAAGAAAGAATATGTCTAAGTATTTTGGTGGTGACACTAGATTCAAATAGTTATTCCCCCTATATCATATACATTTATAAGTTAGAGGCATGATTAATGAAGATAGATGGGGAAGTTATTCAATTGGAAAACTATGGGGTGAAGGTTCTTTTATATGTTGTTGATCTTATCTTTTTTTTTTTTTTTAAAAGACCATGCATTGAGAGAGCACTTGAAGGCCTTGGAACACTTTTTGTCAGAAGGTTAGAATGCAAGTCCATATAACCAAGACTAAAATAATGGTTGTATTATTAAATAGAAAAGATAAAAATATTACCATTCTTTTTTAAGGTAGCTTGCTAGAAATAATGAAAGGATACAAATGTATTAGGATTATTTTCATTGTAAGCTCAGTTAGAAGAGAAAGACAATAAAGATTATATTCAAAGATAATCTACAAATAGATTTGAGGGCCAGTTGTCAAAGGTCCCATTATGATATTGTACACAAGTACCGTGAAGGTAGTCACAAGTTAGGGCTGTTTCATTGCATACCTGAAATAATGAAGACGTTATGGTCCACAAAATGTTTGTGCTTGAAAGACGAACAAATAAAATTAAACTTCTAAATAACCAAAGCCGCTAACAATAAATTCAACATAGATATGTCCTCATTTCTGGGTATTTTAGCTCTCTAACAGCTGAATACTAGATTACATAATAATGATAAAACAAAAATAAACCCAACGTACTCACAAATTGTAGCTGTGATTTCGCGGAGGGTTACGACGCTGTTGAAAACACAAATGACAACGTTCTTGTTTTTTTTGTCCTTATATCCCGATGTGATTTCGTGGAGGGTTACGAACAAATAAAATTAAACTTCTAAATAACCAAAGCCGTAACCCTCCGCGAAATCATAGCTACAAATAAAATGAAAACACAAATGACAACGTTGCAAGTTAGGGCTGTTTCACTGCATACCCAAAACAATGAAGACATTATAGTCCACAAAATGTTTGTCCTTGAAAGATGAACAAATACAATTAAACTTCTAAATAACCAAAGCCGCTAACAATAAATTCAACACAGATATGTCCTCATTTCTAGGTATTTTAGCTCTCTAATAGCTGAATACCAGATTACATAATAATGACAAAAGAAAAATAAACCCAACGTACTCAGAAATTGTAGCTGTGATTTCGCGGAGGGAATCTCTCTCAGCGCTGTTGAAAACACAAATGACAACGTTCTTGTTTTTTTTGCCCTTATATCCCGATGTGATTTTGCGGAGGGTTATGGCACTGTTGAAAACACAAATGAAAACATTGCAAGTTAGGGCTGTTTCACTGCATACCCGAAACAATGAAGACGTTAAGGTCCACAAAATGTTTGTGCTTGAAAGATGAAGAAATAAAATTAAACTTCTAAATAACCAAAGCCGCTAACAATAAATTCAACACAGATATGTCCTCATTTTTGGGTATTTTAGCTCTCTAACAGCTGAATACCAGATTACATAATAATGATAAAACAAAAATAAACCCAACGTACTCACAAATTGTAGCTGTGATTTCGCGGAGGGTTACGGCGCTGTTGAAAACACAAATGACAACGTTCTTGTTTTTTTTGTCCTTATATCCCGATGTGATTTCGCGGAGGGTTACGGTGCTGTTGAAAACACAAATGACAACGTTCTTGTTTTTTTTGCCCTTATATCTCGATGTGATTTCACGGAGGGTTACGGTGCTGTTGAAAACAAAAATGACAACGTTCCTTTTTAATTTTGCGCTTATATCCCAAAAATGTCGCAATTGCGACAGTTCCAAATGTATTGTCGTCGCAATTGCGACGGTGTCAGGCTATATTTGAAAAAAAAGCCAAAACCGCATGACATTTGCCTGTCGTCGCAAATTGCCGTCACAATTTCACCCCAAATGTATTAGTGACTTAACTTCTTTACTTGATTTGAACATTAAAGAACCAAACCACGATCACAAAAATACATAATATCATAAATTTTGCATAGAAACCCGATTAAGAGAAAAACCACGGTATGGCTAAAACTCAATAGATGATGTAATAGCACATATAATCTTGTTAAAGGTATCATAGGGGAGTGCACATGCATTCAGGCTCACTTCCTAGAGCTCACTTCTCAAATACAACTACGGGAAAAACCCAAATCACAATAAGGCCTAAAACAAAAAATGGACTACAATCCATAGTGGACAATAATCAACTAATTTATGAACTAAATAATAGAATCTTTGATATGCTAATACAAATCTAATTAAGTAACTTTGTTTTGAATTAAATTCAAATTCCACTCATACATCTTTTCATATCTAATAATATATATTTTTCACACACATCTCTCCATACTTTCTCACCACCTTCACAATAACAAAGATTACATCTTTGAATACATTACATCAAAATATTACAACAAGATCATCCATGGACCTAATTAAAAAATATTTACAAAGAGTAATACACAATATGTGATCCAAGACATGTCAAAAATGACATACCTAGGACCTAATTGTTGATCCATGAATACGATACAAACCATAGATCACTCCATAAATATTCAGAACATGCTTTCCATTAAGTCATACAAGAACACCAATACACCATAGTCAAATCATTGAAATTGATCACATCATACAATCCAATCCAAAAACACAAGTAGGACACAATCTAGAAATATCAGGAAGAAACATGAAATACCACAACAACAACACAAACATCTTTGTCTCAGAACTTTCTTTGCACTAGTCATCATTAACACTAAAAATCAACTTTTGTCAATCAAGAAAAATAGCTTGACAGCTTCCAAATCACAAACCATTCAAGCCGAGGACACACATCCCTATCATGAACTCACTGCTAGGTTAGCAACCAATAATATTAGATAATTGATCCTCACTGAACCAAAAACTACAAAACTATTATCTTCGGAATAACTAGAAAACTATCCTCTAATAAATCACTCATAACTTCCTTAAATCTTAGTGTGAACCTCTACAACTTGAACAAGATCAAGTAAAAACATTTTAAAACACTTCTACAACTTCCCAACATCTAATCTTCAATATACTGCCCATACTGATACATAACTCTTCACTAAAAAAACTAGGAATAAAGAAATATGTTGACATCAATGACTAAACATCAGTGTCAACACATATATACATGAATTCTCCAACAATCTTCCCCTTTATAATTGATGGAAACATATGATGTGAAAAACTAAATCAATGAAAAAATAAGTCATATCATCAACAACATCCATAATATATCAACCACTGCCCCTAAGTTTGACACTTGATTTTCTCATTTGTTTTTCTTCCTTGTTTTTCACATGGCTAGATCTCCCCATTTGACATCCCTTATGAACAAAATACCTTACAATTCCAAATACTACCCCTAAGGAGAAGTCCCAAAAAGCATCAATCTAGAATGAAAATAATCTCTGTATAGGAATTGGACCAATGTAAGTCTGTGCATCTCTATCTCTAATTAAGAGGTGATATTTGAACCCCAAGCTTACCTTGGAGATACTCAAAAGTGTTCTTTGGAAAAGGATTCATGAAGATGTCTACAATCTATTCTTCTATAGAAACATATTTGAATCTAACTTCTATATCATTCACATTATCCTTCAATAAATGATACTTTATAGATATATGTTTTTTTTAGTACAACACATGGTTCTTTGAAATATTGATAGCACTTGAATTGTCACAATAAATAATAATGGGGTCACTGAAACTTATCCTAATGTCCTCCAAATTTTTCTTCATCCAAACTACTTGATTATAATTCATAGCAATAACAACATACTCAACTTCAGTAGTAGATTGAGATATACAAGTTTTTTTTTCACTGGACCAATAGACTAACTTCTTCCCCAAGAAGAATGCTCCACCTATAGTACTTTTTATATCATCCATATTACCTACCCAATCTACATTGGTATAAATACGTAATTTAATATCATCATCCTTAGGATACCATAGGTCATATTCCAATGTCTCTTTCAAATATTTGAATATCCTCTTATCAACAACAACATGTGATTCCTTTAGTCCTATTTGAAATCTTGCAACAATACAAACAACATTTGCTATGTATGGTCTAGTCTGAGTCAAGTATAGAAATCCATTGATCATTGATTTGTACCTTTTCTAATTAGCAAGAGGGAAATCATCATTCTTTGTCAATTTGCAACCACTAACCATATGGGTTCCAATAGGTTTAGATTCATCCATTCTAAATCTCTTTAACAAATCCTTCACATACTTAGACCATGATATGAAAATCCCTTTTTCTAATTGAATAGTTTGACATTTCAAATTCCATTTTCATCTCAACATAAAAATCTTTACTGAACTTTTCATTTTCGCCAAAAATGATATCATCCACAAATACTTCAAAAATTAATATATTGTCATGATCAATTATAAAATATAAAGTATCGTTAGCAGATCCTTTGCTAAAACCAAGTTTCATCAAGTATTTATCTAACCTTGCATACCAAGCTCTTGATGCTTGTTTCAATCCATACAATGCTTTCTTCTATTGGAAAACCATGTCACCTTGATCAGTCAAAGGAAAACCATCAGGATATTCAATGTAGAACTTCTCTTCCAATTCTCCATTCAATAATGTATACTTAACATCCATCTGATATACCTTTGATGTAGTCAAGGATAGAGAATCCCCAAAGGAAATTTCCAATCCTTACATCTATAGATGTCATAGTGGAAACACCCAAAACAAAATATAGAAAAAAAACATTCAAAGAAACAACATGGCATATATTATTCTCAAGTTGGCCTGCAAATGTATTTATTACATTACCATTGTCAATAAATAGCTAAAATACAGTCAGTTATGTTTTTTTTCCACAATACCAAGCTTGCAAGCTAGGCACAATTAGTTATCCCTCAAAATTGGGATGCTTTCTATACACCAGACCTCAGACTCCAGCTATCACAAGCTTTTAGATCCCAAATCTTAGACCTTCTATCTACAACCTATCCTCTAAGTCCCCTCTCTCCTTCAACAAGGACCATAATAATGACTTAAATACAATAATTTCTTCCACAAGTTGGCTTATCCAATCATAATTCCCAAGATAAAGAAAATGGTTTATAAACATATAAATCAAGACCCAAATTCATAATAAGTACCTCTAATTAGATTCATCATGCCATGAAAATATAGAAGGGGGTTGGAAAAATGTGTAAGAACATATTAAAAGGCACTAAGAAGCTTCACACTATGTGAAACTCTATCATAGGCTAAATCGCACTGTCCTGGCTATCAAAATAGGAAAACTGAATAGCAATAGAGCCAAACATTAAATAACTTCATCCAAAAACATCATAATGAACTATGAAGATAGACATAGGATGTCCATGATGTCTATAACACAATATAAAGATCACATAAAAAAATAATCAAATTGGAATGATCACAAGCGTAAACACCAGAAATTGCCCAACTAGAATAGTAAACAAACAAACTTAAAGGAAATATGTTTTGGGTGATGCAAGATTTCCAATGACCCAAGGATGCTCCTGCATTTGACACCCCAAGTGAATAGAATATATTCCATAAGGAATTATGAACATATAACAACATTTGAAATATAAATCCCATATTAATTCTTAACCCACATATGCTCTCCATGAGAAGGAAAATAGTTGTTCTGACTCTACACATAACTACCCATACTATTGTTGATGCAATTATTTAACCCCAACTTAGTAAAAACCCTCTCAACATATGATGCCACTTTGTTTCTTCTACTTCTTCCATAACCAATGCTCCAAGTCTTCCATATTACTTCTTTCTTTATTACCGAATGTGGAGAAAGTTAAAATACATTTTAAAGTGTTTTAGAGTACTCGTTCACCCCTCCCCTCTCAATACCTACCTTTCCACACCTGAATCCAAAAATTGGTATCAGATTCTAGTCTCTTATTAAGGATTTTAGTCACTTGAGATGAAAGATCTAGAAAGATGGAAAGTTACATGTACAAAAGAATAATTGATAGTATGTAAATGGAACTCAAAATGGCTAATGAGAAAATTGAAGAATTGAGTAGGAAACTAAAACATTCAATCAACAAAAGGAAAGAGCTTACACTATAGTTGAAAGATAATCAATATTAAGTTGAAGATATTGAAGAAAAATTAGAGGTCCAAGCATATCTGATAAATCTGATGTACTCATATAAAAACTATCTAAAAAGAACAAGAATCTAGCTGATCAAATCAAAACACTGAAAAGAGAACAAGAAGCACAGTCAGTAAGGATGTGAGAAATCATTGACCAAAAGGGAAAAGATGAGGATGAAAAAAGAACTGTTGAAGAAGAGAGAAGAAAAATGAATACAAGACTAGATGAGAAAGATTGGGAAATCATGAGGTTAACAAAAAATCACTACAACTTGATAGATCAACTTGGTATGGAAAATCATGATGTTCCTAGGAAAGTCGGTGAAATTGCAGAATTGAGATCTGAGAATGAACACTTGAAGAATGATCTGAAAACTAAGAAATATGCTAATGAAATCATTAAAAGAAATAAAGAAGCATTGAATATTATGGATGAAAAAATGAGAAATCAAAGAAACCTAATGACACCTCTAGAATCAATTTCAATGCAAATAGTACTACCGAGAAGGGTGAGTCCTCCAAACAAGCAAGCAATCGAGACAAAGCTTCTACCCCACCAAAGCCTAAGAAGCCTACATGCTATCATTGTGGGAAACCTAGATATGCGGCTAACATTTGTAGAAGTAAGAGAGGTAATCCTCTGAATTCTCCAAAGTTTAAAGGTCATTGTTATAACTACAATAAGTATTGACAAAAGGCATTTGAATGTAGATGAAGAGTTGTGAACACTCGAGTGAAAGTGAATTTTGATGGTTATTGTAACAATTGCAAGAGATATGGTCACAAATCTGGAGAATGTAGGTCACAAAGGAGAAATGAGAAATGGATCCCTAACTGATAGAATGTTAACAACAACGGACAAGGACCTACTATACCATGGGATTATAACACAAGGATTACTTGTACTGCATATGGAATATTTAGTCACATTGCTACAAATTGCTTCAAGATGCATGGAATGAACAATAGGAAATCATGGAGAAACACTGGAATGGCTTGTTTCCATTTTCACAGAGTTTGTCACCTAGCTAAGAGCTGCAATTACCAACATAAGGATTCTATCAAGGAACAACCAAGTGAAAAGACTCTAGTAAACATTGATGAAATCCAATAACAGATGAATAAGACTTGGAGAAGAAAGTCACAAGATGAGAGAACTGAATTGGAAACAAGTGATGGGACCACATCCTCTAGATCAGGTGCACCTATCTTCACTTAATCGGTCAAGGTATGAATATGAGCTGATAATCTAAAGATCCATATCAACATATCAACATGCATTTGGATATTAGTTATAAAGTTATTATTTCATATGTTTATCAATGAAGTGTTTAAGTTATTTTGTTTCATTTGTTGAAGCATAGTGTAGCTTGGTTAATGGTAAAATAAAGTTAGGTAAAGTGCATTAAATGCATATTATAGCTACTGGAAGCCCTACATTAAAGGAAAAATTAAAAATAGAGGACATGATACTTCATTTTTACTTTGGATTCTTGTGAGCACATTTGAGAAGTGAAAAAGATGAGATCAAAGAGAAATTCTAAGCATTCAGTCAAGCATTCTAAACATCTACAAGAACATTCAAGGTATTTCTAGTGTTCATCGAGATGAAATTATAGATTCTATTACTATTAAATTTGAACCCTAGAGTTTGTTGAAGTATTTTTGAGATTAATGGCACCTAATTTCCAAAAGCCAATCGTAGTTGAGAAGATAGACTTGGTAAATCCGAAGTATAAGCTTCCACCCATCGTTGCTATGAAAGTTGATAAAATCAAAGCCCTATCCTTGATCTTGCCAAGATTCATTTTGATTGAAGATGTTTGCACCTTCATTCACTACAAGATTAAACATATGTGTTAGGGAGAAATTGATGCATTGTACAAGAAATTGTGTATTAATGTAATATAAAAATTGATCACACACACCTATAGACCAAGGGTTTGGTTCATGTAATGCATGTACCAATAGTCTTCAAACATGAGTGGATGAGAATCATACTAATCAGAGTTCATGATAGTTTTATGTGGCTTGATGGGCCGATGAAGATAATGAAGGATGTTTTACATATTGTTACTAGATTTCTAGTTGGTGATAGATCGAGGGCATACAAGAAGATGGATAAGAACAAATTATGTTAGCTGAAAAAAGCTAAATGGGATGGCAGAGGATTGAAACTTTCTATAGTTGAAGACCCTGAACTAATATTTTCATCAAACATCATATCATATAGGATATTCCAATCATCTTGGGTAGACAGTGTACCCTATGGAGATGTGGACATTGCCTAAAACATTATGAAGGACATAAAGATTGACTTGTGTGAGATTATGCTGAAACAACTAGATGACAATATGAATACCATTCAGAAGGCAAAGTCAAATACACTAAAGTTTGGACCACTATTGGTATGTATATTGTTTTATTTCCAACAGTCATTTCCAATAGTCAGTGAAGTCACATGGAGTGCAGATAAACTCATTTTTTATTAGATAAATGAATTTATTCAAGACATGGCTGACAATTTAAATGTTATAATGGATGATTATTTGAGTAAATTCTAGTCTAGAATGCATGAGTTATAGGATTCTACCATAGTTAGTGGAAGATTATAAAGATGAATTTTGTTTTGAAGTTAATACCAATGTGTGTATCATAAGGGTAGTAGAACCTAGAATAGAGTGGTTACCACCGATGGGTTATTAAATGCACATAGATGCAGCCACTGTAAATTAAAACACGTATATTGATATTGAAAGCTATAAGGAAAATAAGTAAAATGATTAGTTCTTTATTTGAAAGCTTAGGTATTGTTGATGTCGATGAATTTGAGGAAGTTTTTGAGCCTCTAGAGATCAAGGGGAAGAAACTAAAATTTAAGAAGGAAACCCCTAGTCCTATCAGTGTAAGACCATCAACATGGTCTAACTCTACATCGAGAGGAAAGAAGAAATTTGAAGTTGAAGTTGTGAAGAAAAAAAATATATTAGAGAAAATAAGGCCACTAGGAGGTGAAGAAGGAAATTGAAGTTGCTAAAGGAGATTGACAATGAGTCAGATGACCTATCACAATTCAAAGTTGCATGGAGAAAAAAGTTGAAAAGTCTTGATGATTTTCTGAAGACACTTGAAAAATATGGTGGACTAAAGGTTATGGAACAACTAAAATATGATACAAGGACTGACAAAGAAAATAATAGAATTGAAGAAACAATCATTACCACACTACACATATTCAGGTGTTAGGAATAGTCCCAAGAGATAACTGAAAGGGGGGGTGAATCAGTTATCTACAAGATTCAATTCTTTATCCAAATTAGTACATAAGAACATTGAGCATAAACACAACAAGATAACACTTAACACAACACCATAATTTTGGTTATGGGGAAACCCAAAATAGGTAAAAACCCCGGTGGGAATTAGCACCCACTATAAACTGCACTAGAGTATAATGATCCTTTTTAGAAGATCTTACAACCCTGTTAGGAGTTGATATTTACAATGCATGAAGTATAGTGACCTGGTCAAAGGTTAGACCCTGTTAGGAGTCTTGAATAAATAACCCTATTAAAGGTGAGGACACACTATCTAGGAGCACATTGCTCAAATGGTGAAGGCTACAACCTTCTGCATAATAGATACACACTATATCTGGATCTTGGTGAACTGTGAATTAGACCTGATGTCTTGATCAGTTCTAATGAATAGAATACACTCTATGCTTCTTTACATAGATCTTCAAATGATGATTAATATGGCTTTACTGGCTCAATACTTTTGCACTTTCTTATACAACTTCCATCATTCCCAATCAGCAATCACAACTAACTGGCTATAAGTAGCCTTATCCAAAATATATAATCAATTTGACCTGTTAGAACCTTCTTGAAATCATATTAGTGAAACAATACAACTCTCCAACAACAACTCCAATGACTATACTAAGCACGCAACACAAATAGGACAGTGCAACCCAATATGATTAGACATGTCGCTTCACACTGTCAGCTATGCCAAATTAATTGAAACTTATCTCTCAAGCTAAAATACATTATGTTCTCTTAACCAAAAAACCTTAGCTCATAACCAAACATGCATACCATAATGATAGCCGTAACTAGAGAAATAATATAAATATTGTTTTCTCTCAAAAAATAATCTCCTGAAACTGTAACTGGAAAATAGAAACATCATCATAGCTCAGCTTCAACTGCACAACTAACTCCATGCCCATGAACATAGCTTCATTTTTATGTCTACAACACAAATATAAATGTGCAAGGCTCCATAGTAACCGTATTGTGAATTACATACAAAACTCTGCTTGTAACAATGTTAAGAACACTATTGTTACAAACAAATGCACAACTGTATGTACTAAGAATCAACCTTTGTGTCTATGATATCATGTTGATAACATATCCATACAATATATTTTCAAGGCTCTCTTCATATAAATTCAACACACACTGTATACCATATGTTGTCATTAATGACAAACATACATTCAACACTGGCTTGCTATAAAATCTCCAACAATCTCCCCCTTTGGCATTGATGACAACATATGAAATGAAAAATACCACCAATCCAAAAATAAAATAACATTCTCCATTTCCTCAATAACATACTCCCCCAAAAATGATTTCTCCATCTACTGCTAAATGCTCTGAATAACTATTGCTACATATTCTTACTATATACTCCCCCGTAATTCATATTCCTCAACTATTTTATTTTTCATGACTATATACTCCCCCTTTGACATCAATGGAAAAGGGTGCCAAAAACATATAAGCATAGGTACTACTCCTAAAGTACAGTAGTCCACCATTCATCAGTCACTGAGGACTAATGCACTACTACAAAATCTAATCAGATCTAGGGAAGGGAATTGCTCCCAGCTTCTCCCTAAGATACTCAAATGTATCCTTTGGCAATGGCTTTGTGAATATGTTTGTTATCTTTTCTTTAGTATTCACATAATATAACTTTACTTCTTTCTCTACAAATTTCTCTCTTAGAAAGTGATATTTTATCTCAATGTGTTTTGTCTTTGCATGCATCACAGGGTTCATTGATATATTGATAGTGCTAGTGTTGTCACAATGAATAACAATAGGATAATCAATTTGGATTCCAAAATATTTTATCATCTGCTTGATCCAAAAAATTGTAGAACAATTTAATTTTGTTGCTATATACTCTTCTTCTATTGTTGACTACGAAATACAATTCTTCTTCTTGCTTGTCCAAGTAACTAGTCTATCTCCAAGAAATACTGCTCCTCCTGAGGTGCTCTTTCTGTCATCAACGCAACCTACCCAATCTACATCTGTATACACATGAAGTTCTACATTCTTCGAGTTAGGATACAATAAACCATAGTTTATAGTTCCTTTCAAATATCTGAATATCCTCTTTACTGCCATAAGATGACTTTGTTTAGGTTCAACTACAAATCTTCCAACAATACCAACTGCATTGGAAATATATGGTCTAGATTGAGTAAGATATATGAGTTTACCAATCATAGACTTATATAGAGTCTTGTCAACTTCTATAGAATCATCATCTTTTGAAAGCTTGCTTCCTATTATCATAGTGGTTCCTACTATCTTAAAATCATCCATCTTGAATTTTTTCAATATCTCTTTCACATACTTAGACTGCTTAATGAATATACCTTTGTCTATCTACTTCACATTCAATCCCAAAAATTAATTGATAGGTCTAATCATTCTCATTTCAAACTCACTCTGCATCTCTTTAGCAAAATCTACACTAACCTTGTCATTACCACCAAAAATAATGTCATCAACAAATATAGCAACTAGTAATAATCCTGCAGGTGTCTCTCTTATGAATAAGTTACAATCTGCTACTCCTTTCTTGAATTCGATCTTTGTCAAGTAACCATCCAATCTTTCATACCATGCTCTAGGGGATTTCTTTTGTCCATAGAGGGCTTTCTTGAGTTTGAAAACCATGTTAGGTTTGTCTGATAAACTGAATCCTTCAGGCTGCTATATGTAGACTTCTTCCTTCAAATCTCCATTGAAGAATGTTGACTTGACATCCATCTAATATACTTTAAAGTCTTTGAATGTTGAATAGGCTAGAAATAACTTTATAGCTTCCAATCTTCTTAGAAGGGGAAAATGTATCAAAGTAATCAATTCCTTCTCTCTGGACATATCCTTTACATACTAGTCTTTCCTTCTTTCTTACTACTATACCATATTCATTCATCTTGTTTCTGAATATCCACTTGGTTCCGATCACATTTTTGTCACTAGGCCAGGGGACCAATTCCCATGTATCATTCTTAACTATCTGATCTAACTCTTCTTTCATTGTTTCATGCCAATCTGAATCAATACAAGCATCTTCAACACTTAAAGGTTCAATTTTTGAAAGTAAACATACCACTTCATCAACTGTTGAACATTTTTCTTTTGATCTTGTCATGAATTTTCTGTTCTAATCTCCAATGATATCTTCTTTTGAATAGTATCTAGATGTGAATTTTGGAACATTAGGTGTGACTCTCTCATTTGTCTTATGTGATTCTTCTTCACTTATTTTAGGTTGACTAATTAATACATCAATGCCTTCAAACATTTTCTTCTCTACTAATAGGTCTAGGTTCTTCTTTGATCATAGGTGAATAATTATATAATATCTCTTGAACCATAAACTTTTCATCAATCTTTTCATGTGCACTTTCAATGATATTCTTCAATCTCAAATTAAAACATCTATAAGATTTTCTTTTAGTATAGTAAGCAATAAAAATACCTTTATCACTTCTTGCATCAAACTTACCAACACCATTATCTCTCTTGATGTAACACTTGCTTCCAAAGATTCTAAAGTATTTTACTATAGGTACATTCCCAAATCATATCTCATAAGGTGTTTTATCTGCACGTGACCTTAATTGAATTCTATTGATAGTATAGACTATAGTATTGACTGCTTCTCTCCAACAGGTGTCTGCAACTTTTCCTTCAATCATGATAGTACATGATGTGTCAAGTATGATCATATTTCTTCTTTCTACAATTTCATTCTGCTGAGGGTTTCTAGGTGCACTTAGTTGTATCTTTATCCGATTTTCTTTTCAATACTCATAAAATTTGTCAAAAGTGAATTCTCCTCCTCTATCTAATCTTAGACATTTTATCTTTAATCTAGACTCATTTTCAACTTTAGCTTTGAATATTTTGAACTTCTCAAATGCTTCAAATTTATCTCTTAAGAATGCAACCCACATCATTCTAGAATAATCATCAACAAATAAAATAAAGTACCTTTCACCATAGTATGATCTATTTGCATTGGTCCACATAGGTTTGTATGCACTAGATCCAAATTTTTCTCTATTGAATTATGCTTTCTTCTAAATGAGTTCTTTACATGCTTTCTCGTCACACACTCCCTACACATTGTATCAACTAGTCTTGCAATACTACGAAGGTCTCTTACTACCTTTACATTGCTTATCTCTATTATATTATCAAAATTGATATGACATAGTCTTTTGTGTCATAACCAACTGTCATCTACTTTTTCAACAAAATAGCTTGCTTCTAAATTAAGCTAAAAAATATTACCTTTTGTTTTTAAACCAGATGCAATGATTACTCCTCCTTTGTTATTAATGATGTACTTGTTGTTTTTGAATTCCAATGGTTATCCTTTGTCAAGTAACTATCCAACACTCACTAAGTTATGCTTCAAACCATTAACATATAGAACATCATCTGTGTTGTTCTTTCCATCCAAAGTGATAGCTCCTTTGCCTATGATAGGTATAAGAGTGTTGTCTCCAAATCTAAGCATGTTGCCTTTGTACTTATCTAGATGTAAAATTCTATCTTTGTCTCCTGTCATGTGATGTGAACATCCACTATCAATCATATAGTCTGTTATGATGTCTTCTTGTGAAATCAATGCTAGTTCTTTTTCTTTCTTTTCATCTTCAATATCCATGTCATCAAACATTTTCTCCATATCTTCAATTGCAATAAATCCAATTTCATCTCCTGCTGAATCTTCATCTGACACTCCATCTTCAACATAATAACATTCTTTTGTATACTTAGGCTTCAAATTAGTTTTGTACTTCTTGACTCTTGTAGGACACATAGATGCAAAATGACCAATCTTGTTACATGAAAAGCATTTAAATGGTAATTGACCTTCATATTTTCCATTTCCTTTTCTTTCTTTCTTAGCAACCATAGAAATGAATTCTTCTAGCTCTTTATCATCATCTTCATCATCAAAATTACTAGACGTGTTTAAATATTTGTTACCATAGACTGAGGCTTTGAATGTTGTTTCACTTTTAGGCTCTGTCTTCAATCTTGATATCTCGAATGCTAAAATCTTGTTGATTAAGGTCTCTCTCTTGAAGTTTTGTGAAAACTACATAGTCTCATCTAGGATGTTTATCTTGTTCTCATGTTCTGTTGTAGTCATCAGTTTGTCCATTATATCTTCTTCTGAGATCTCTCCACTATTGTTTCTGATTCTTGCAACTGCTTCATTAATTCTTTGATTATAGGCTCTGATATCTCTTCTGGTAGCATCTCCAAAGTATTATATCTTTTCTTCCATGTCTTTCTATGTGCATTCTTGGCTTGGATATCTCATTCAAACATGTCTTCTAGATACTTCCATATTTTGTAGGCTTTATCTACTTTCTTGATCTCTGAAATCTCACTGTCAGATAAGGCACTGATAAGGGATTCTTTGGCAATTGTATTTTGAGTGAACATTTATTTTTGTTTAATAGTTTCATCTTCTTTGGCAAGATCTTTTAGAGAGGGAATCTGAACATCTTGAGTGGCTACTTCAAAAATCTCAAAACCAATGCATTGCAAATGTGTTATCATTTTGTTCTTCCAGTCTAGATAATTCTCTCCATCAAAATTATGACTTTGTTTTCTAAAGAATGACATCTGATCAACCTCAAGCTATTAAACTTTCTCTCCGAGGCACTTGGCTCTGATACCAATTGTTAAGAATAGTCCCGAGAGATAACTAAGAGGGGGGGGGGGGTGAATCAGTTATCTAAAAGATTCAATTCTTTATCCAAATTAGTACATAAGCACATTGAGCATAAAAACAACAAGATAACACTTAACACAACACCAGAATTTTGGTTATGGAGAAACCCAAAATAGGTAAAAACCTTGGTGGGAATTAGCACCCACTATAAACTACACTAGAGTATAATGATCCTTGTTAGAAGATCTTACAACCCTGTTAGGAGTTGATCTTTACAATGCATGAAGTATAGTGACCTGGTCAAAGGTTGGACCCTATTAGGAGTCTTGAATAAATAACCCTATTAAAGGTGAGGACACACTATTCGGGAGCACACTGCTCAAATGGTGAAGGTTGCAACCTTTTGGACAACAGATACACACTATATCTGGATCTTGGTGAACTTTGAATTAGACCTACTATCTTGATCAGTTTCAATGAATAGCATACACTATTTGCTTCTTCACATAGATCTTCAACTGATGATTGATATGGCTTTACTAGCTCAATACTTTCACACTTTCTCATACTACTTCCATCACTCCCAATTAGAAATCACAAATGACCGGCTATAAGTAGCCTTCTCCAAAATATATAATCAATTTGGTCTATTAGAACCTTTGTGAAATCATATTAGTGAAAAAATATAACTCTCCAACAACAACTCCAATGGCTATACTAAGCACACAACACAAATAGGACTGCATAACCTAATATGAGTAGACACGTTGCTTCACATTGTTGGCTCCACCAAATTAACTGAAACTTATCTCTCAAGATTAAATATGTTATATTATCTTAACCAAACACCCTTAGCTCATAAAAAAACATGAAACCAAACATGCATACCATAATGATAAGCGCAACAACAGAAACAATATAAATATTGTTGGCTCTCAACAAATAATCTGCGCAAATAGAAACATCATAACTCAACTTCAACTATACAACTAACTCTGCACTCAGGAACATAGATTAATTATTATGTTTATAAAACAAATATAAAAGCACAAGGCTCCATAGTAACCGTACTGTGAATTACATACAAAACTCTTCTTGTAACACTGTCAGGAATACTGCTGTTACAAACAACTGCACAACTATCTATACTTAGAATCAACCTTTGCATCTATGATATCATGTTGATAACATATCCATACAACATATGTTCAAGGCTCTCTACATATAACTTCAATGCACACTTCATACCATATGTTTTCATCAATGACAAACATACAATCAACATTGGCTTGCTAGCAAATCTCCAACATCAGGATGATACCAGTGGAAGTGGAAAATATTGAGAAGGAGTACTGTATTAGTTTACAGATGTCAAATGGAAATATGTGCTTGCTCCAGAAAAAGAGATTAGAGAGAGATCCCTTGCAATCATTGTACCATATTTGACAAAGAGAGGAATAGAGGACACATTGAAAGAATAATCAACAATATTTATGGTAAAGGGAAGAGCTTTAACTATAATGGTCAATCAATTAGAAGAAGTACAAAAAGATATCAATGATCTCTAGAGAAAGATATTTTCCATAGGCCAACCAAAAATTGAAGGTATAATAGTTCGAGAAGATAAATCCATGGTAGTTGGATTAATAACAAATTAGGAAGAAGTAATAATAGAAGACATTTCTAAACAAGTTCCTAATGAAATAGGGAAAGAAGATGAAAATATGATGGAAACCGAGGTCATAGAATCAGAGCCCATGGATATAATGATTTAGATACTACAAGATTATTGAAAAAAGAACCTGTACTTGTTCAAATTTTAGATTTTCCAGAGATAAAGGTGATTGATGATGCACCTACGGATGTTGAGACTCTTACTAAGTCGGCCAAAGATAATGAGCCAAAAGAGACCGAGGAGAAGACAAAAGAGATTGAATCTACTCAAGGTCAGTAAATAGAGTCGATGACCCCTACCAAGACTAATGAAGAAAAGAAGGAACCTGAGAAAGAAAAATAAAAGGTAGAAGAGAAGAAAGAGGACAAACAAGAAAAGAAGGAAGAAATAAAAGAGAAGAAACAAGAGGAGAAAAAGAAGAAGGAAGATAAAACTGATGAGACTTAAACTCAATATGATGCAAAGAAGGCATCAAGTTCAAAGGGAAAGTCAAAGAAGAAAAATAAGTTGATATAAATGAGTTTATAGTTATAGGGTAAAAGTACAATCCTGTGTCACACTTTTACAAAGGAAAAGGTCAACAACACACAACATGTTCATCTTTTAACAACATAAATGTGGCATTTGTGTTTAGAATTTGAAGATGATGTAAACTTATGAAATGTGTAAAATTGGATAAATTTTATGCCTATAATTTTTAAATTATTTTTGAACAAGAATTGACACATTTTTTTAATTTTTGAAGTCCATTTTTCAATTGCCAAAAAATGTTGAAAATTTGGGGTCTAGTTCCTGCCAAACAAGTATATACAAATAATCTTTTGTTCCTCTAATTTCAAAATATGTTATATATCACATGTATAGCTAGTGCAGAAAAGAAGAAAGATTGGTTTTTAATGTATATTTTCTCTGATATAACTACTCGAAGTCAAACTTATCTTAAATCAACAGTTTTCATCTCCCATCAAATTTCACCTATAAGATATACATCATTTAGAAAAAAATTACATATTATTGAAGAGGACTCTCTCCTCTAGTGTAAAGTATAAATTTTAAAATTTTATGATATGATTTACTATTTTTTTCTTTATCTGAAGCAACATCTTCTCGAATGTTAAAATACCTAGTTGCAGTATTTTGAAATTATAATATATTAGATCTAATCAAAATACTAGAAAACTTATATGACAATAATCTTGACTCTGAGATGTACAAAAGGGTATTTTTATATGTTTAAAAAAATATCACTAAAAAGAGGAGTTATTGAAACATCAGTTTATTGAAATAATTTAATTTCTTTTGTAATTGGACCCAAATTATTATAAAACATGCATTTAATAGATATTTACACTTGGAAAAGTTGAAGCACATATCTAATGAATCTAGCTAGACCATATGTTTGAAAAAAATTAATTTTTAGTTAGAAATACTCAAATTCAGCTGTGCTGATAAGTTATCCAGAAACGTGACACAACTTTGTGCTTTTACCATATACCAAAGGTTGATTATATAACCATGAGTTCGAAGGAACTATCTAAGTTCGGTGAAATATTAAAGAGAAAATTTGCATAGGATAAGATCCTAGCTAAAAATTAGAAAATAGATGTGCTAGAGAATATTAAGAGCATTTCAAATGAGATTGTCCCTAAGGAAACAATCAATGAGAAAGGAGACATATATAGTCAGTTGAAAGAACTTGTAAGCCAAATCAATCAGCCTGGAATTGACACAACCGAGTATATGATCAAAGTTCATAGGAAAGATATGGAGACTAAGGTGATTGAAGAAGTTCTTCAATCAATTGCATTGGACAAGGTAACTCTTTCAAAGTTAATCAAAGCATTAGAACAAGAGATACAATCCATTCTTTCTTTATTTCAAATTATTTTCTTTCTTTCAAATTTTACAAAGGAAATAAAGGAAAAAGATGGTTATGTGGAAAAAGAGCTCACCGAGCTATTATCAAAGATTTCCACTGAGCCAAAGAGAATAACTGAATACTATGAGAAGCTGAAGCACTTGATGGGAGTTAAATTTGAATTAAGAAAAGAGGAGAACTGATGAAGGGTACCCCCCTTAATACCACAAACACATAACAGAAACAGAGAAACAACAACAATTTGCAAGAACAAAAAAATGATCTTCTTATTATCTCCACAAGTGTGGAATTACAAATTTTGGAATTACAATATGAAAAGCCACATGGACATTTTCCTTACAATATTCTGTAAGACAAAGCTTTGAATCACTACCTCAAACTGCCCTAGAAAACACTATGGGCCTTCCTTATATAAGCAATTTTCCACCGCCCAAAAAGGTTCTAGAAATTTAGCCCTTAAGGCCGACTACTCCTAGAATTATTTTATTTTTCATAATTATTACATTAGGGCTAGTTCAAAATAATTACAAATTATATTTTTAGGTAGCCCAACTTCTAGAGGCCATAACTTTTTAACCGCAGCTCTGTTTGGCTATTATAACCACTTTCATCATGGGTGCTCCCCTTAATACCACAAACACATAACGGAAACATAGAAACATTAATCTCCACAAGTGTGGAATCACAAATTTTAGAATTACAATATTCAAAGCCACATGGGCATTTTCCTTATAATATTTTGTAAGATAAAGCTTTGAATCACTACTTGAACTTCCCTAGAAAACACTACGGGCCTTCCTTATATAGTCAATTTTCCACTGCCCAAGAAGGTTCTAGAAATTTATCCCTTAAGGCTGACTAATCCTAGAATTATTTTATTTTTCATAATTATTACATTAGGGTCGGCTCAAAATAATTACAAATTATGTTTTTAGGTAGTCCAACTTCTGGAGGCTATAATTTTTTAACTATAGCTCTATTTGGCTATTATAACCACTTTTTAGAAATGACAGGACCCAATCTACAGTGTTTGACATGCACAAGCTCCAGTCAGCTAGGATTTGATTGTGATCCAGAGCCTCTAAGGCCTTGAAAATTATGCTCAAAGATTCTATACCCAAAAACCTCAATAACTTCACTAATACAGATGATATGGGAATGAAACTCAACTAGTAGGCTGATATGACTAAGATGAACCTCCACTTGTGAAATTAGAACATTTTGAGCTCATATAAACAACTTACTAAAAATAGTAAGTTTCCATAAATATCAGCTCTGCACAAGATAGCCCTTATTGAAAAGAAACCAAAAATAATTTTTGGGTGATGCATTATTGTCCTTACACCCAGGATGCTCTTGCATCAAAAACCCAAGGTAATTTGAGAAGTGATCCTATCACATCTCATGTGTGTAGAGGAAAACCAAGATGGTTAACCTCCTCCCTTGCTAGCCATGTTGAATCTTCTACAAGTTGTCCTTTCCATTTGATTAGATATTCTTCATATATCATGTTCCTTGTGCTTCCACAAACATGACTATCTAATATATCCTCAATCTCCTTAGTAGCTAAAGTACTTGCTGGAATACTCCAGTATGCTTCTGTGATCTCATTTTCAACACCCCATTCATGAAACTCTATCAGATCTAAAATGTTAAATATTGGTGATATATTCAGCTCAGTAGGCAATTCTACCTCATAGGAATTTCCTAAATCATGCTTCTTCAGTATCTTACATGGTGTAAACTTTTTCATTTTCAACTTGTTATATATACCTACTAGCAATCACTCCTTCCACAAATGAACCATGACTTCATCCCCAACCTGAAATTCTTCATGCCTTCTTTTCCCATCTTCCTTATCCTTATACTATGTATTCATCTTGATAATGTGCTTCCTCACCTCCTCATGGATGTTCTTCAAATGTCCTACAAAATCCTTAAATTCAGAACTACTTATCTCTCCTTTGTCCATCTTCCTCAACTCAGAAGCATTTCTGGGACTACTTCCATATACAATCTAGAATGGTGATTTACCAATGCTCCTATTGACAAAATTATTGTATGCAAATTCTACCTGTGGTAAAATCAAACTCCGTCCTATTGGCTTATCCCCAACCAAACATCTCAGAAAATTCCCCAAACTCCTATTTTACACCTTTGTCTGTCTATCAGTCTATGGATGATGTGATGAACTGAACTTCAAATCTTTCTTTAACTTCTTCCATAATGTGTGCTAGAAATATCTAACAAACTTAGTGTCCCGATTTGAAACTATGCCCTTTGGCAGACCATGTAGTCTCACCACTTCTCTAAAAACTAATTCTTCTACATGAACAAAATCATTAGTCTTCTTGTAGGGAATGAAATGTGCCATCTTAAAAAATATGTCAACCACCACAAAAATTGAATCATATCCCAGTTGAGTCCATGGAAAACCAAGAACAAAGTCCATACTGATATCCTCAAATGGATTCTATGGTACAGGTAGTTGTTGATACAACCCTATATTCTTCTTTGCTCCTTTTTCCATTTGAGATACTCAGCAACTCTGTATAAAATTCTTGGCATCTTGCTGCAACTGTGGCCAATAATAATTCTCATTAACCAAAACAATAGTTTTATCTCGACCAAAATGTCTAGCTAATCCTCTAATGTTTTTCTCTTTGATGAGATTCTCCCTCATAGAACTTTTTAGAATTCACAACTGACTCCCTTTGAATAGAATACCATCCTAGATGATGAAATCCAACCACATCATTCTATCTAGAGTAATAGGTTTTGTACAAGCTTTCCAAGCTTCATCAAAATCAAGATCCTATAGATAAAAACTCTTGAGTTCCTTGAACCAAACCACCTCAATCTGTATCTCTGTCAGCAAAATTTTTCTTCTTCTAAGAGCATCTACAACCCTGTTAGACTTTCCACTCCTATGTTTTAAAACAAATGTGTAACTCTACAAAAACTCAACCCATTTCAAATGTCTTTGATTCCACTTTCATTGACTATTCAAATATTGCAAAGCTTGATGACTAGTATACACAATAAATTCCTTAGGAAGCAAATAGTGTCTCCACTTTTTTAATGTCTGAACTATAGCATAAAATTCCTAATCATAAACATAATATTTTCTCTTGACATCATTTAACTTCTCACTAAAATAAGCAACAGGTTTACCTTCTTGTCTCAAAATAGCTCCTATTTCAGTACCACTAGCATCACAGTCTACTTGAAACACCTAATTAAAATCTAAAAGTGCTAAAATAGGTTGTTCTATAACTTTTTGTGTCAACAATTTAAAACTCTTATCTACCCCTGTAGTCCACTTAAACTCTTTCCTATTTTCTCTGATTGTTTTAGTCAAGGGTCCACAAATACTGCTAAAACTCCTGATAAACTTTTTGTAAAATCTAGTCAAACCATGAAAATATATTACCTCAGTTATAATCCTTGGAGTAAGTCATTCGAGGATAGCCTTCACTTTCTCTGGGTCCATTTTTAGACCTTCTACTAAAACTACAAATCCCAAATACACTCACTCATTCACAAAACTAAAATTCTTCAAATTAATCAATAATTTTTCTTCCCTTAACTTCTCCAACACCCTATGAATATGCATTATATTCTCCTCCAACATCTTACTAAAGATCAAAGTATCATCTAGGTAAACAATGAAAAAAGTACCCATAAATTCTTTTAGAACCTCATTCGTGAGCTGCATGAAAGTGCTTGGTGCATTGGTTATCCCAAAAGGAATGACTAACCAATCATAGAGTCCTTCCTTTGTCTTAAAGGTAGTCTTCCATTCATCTCCTTCTATGATCTGAATTTGATGGTATCCACTCTTGAGATCTATCTTTGTGAAATACACAGCTTTGCTCAAACAGTCCATAATATCATCCATCTAAGGTAATAGAAACCTGTACTTGATTATGATCTTGTTGATAGCCCTAGAATCTGTACAAATCCTCCATTCTTCTTTTGTGCTAATACTATTGGTACAACACATGGACTTAGACTCTCTCAAATCAACCCCTTTTGCAACAACTCATGTACTTGTTTGTTCAACTCTTCACTTTCAACTAGTGTCATTTTGTTTGTTTCCTTATTTGGAAAACTAGATCCTAGAATCAAGTCCATCTAATGACTGATCTTCCTTATAGGTGGTAATCCATCAGACACATTATCAGATACAATCTCTTGAAACTCATTCAACAAATTTTCAACTTCTACAGGTACATCTTCTACTTCCTCTTTACCAACTTTTGGAATTAATGCAAAACACACATGCTCATGCCTCATACCCTCTAGAAACTTCCTTCCATCAAGAAAACTTATTCTTGCATTTTTACATACCTTTTCTTCTATGTCCTTAAATGGATTTACTTTATTTAGGACTCCATCCTTTGTTAGGGAATAGGTATTCGCACAACCATCATGTACAACATGTCTATCTAAGGGCCATGGCCTACCTTAACAACATATGACATGCATCCATAGGTATCATATCGCATAGTACCTCATCATGGTATCCCCCATTCTTGAACTTTACTAGGCACTATTCATTGACCATGACCTTGTGGTCATCCTACACCCAGGTGATCTAGTATGAATATGGGTGTTTCTACCTCTTGAACTTTAACTTTGTGACCATATCTTCTGAAACCAAATTTTCAATGCTTCTACTATCAATAATCACATCAGAACATTTATCCTCACACTTAAACCTAGTGTGAAACAAGCTCCTCCTTTTCTTAGGTTCATTCTCACCACTCAATAGGACTCTTCTGTTAATCAAGGTTTCTCCTCTTTTATCATCTTTAGAATGTGATGATTTGGCATCTTCATCCACATGTGCAACTCTAGTCTAGCCTTTAGTTCTCCTATCTTTCCTTCCTTGGCATTGTGGACATTCATATTCCCTATGACCTTCTTCTCCATAGTGAAAAAATGTTCCACAGAAGCCTCCTCTTCTAGATCCTTGACATGTTCCCGTTCTATTAGGAATAGTCCCAAGAGATAACTAAGAGGGGGGGCGGGGTGAATCAATTATCTACAAGTTTCAATTCTTTATCCAATTAAGTATACTTAAACATAAAGTATAAACCCAATGAAAGAAAACCTCAGTGGGAAACCCAAATAGGTAAAAACCTCAGTGGGAATTGACACCCACTAATAATCTGCACTAGTGTTTTATGATCCTTGTTAGAAGATCCTTAACCCTGTTAGGAGTTGCATTACAATATATTTAGTACAATGACATGGTCAAGGGTTAGACCCTGTTAAGAGTCTTTTACAATTAACCCTATTAGGGGTGAGGATGCACTATCTGAGAGCACACTGCTCAAAGGGGTGAAGGCTATTAGGAACAAGGTGTCTCAACCTTGGATAATTCCTATTCTTATTATTTGTTTTGTAAAATGTATTTCTTGCAAATAATGTAATTAAGTGTGAGTGTACATGTCTAGTTGGCATGTTGATGTGTCACTCCACTTGATGTGTCGGCATCTTGAATTATGTGTAAGGAGATCATGGCTGAAATGGTTATGATGGATTCCTATGACATGTAAGAGCTATGTTTGGAAGATTCAATGACGAGTGAAGACATGCAAGTAAAATTTTTTGGGTTCCTATTTTATCGAAGAATGGTAAAACCCTAATACGGCTATCTTTGGAAGTTGCCCTAAAAAGGGAAGTGTAGGATATAAGTGTTTTTTAGGGTTGTGAAGATAGGTGAGGTTAGTGTATTGTTGGATTGTTTTTATGCTGCTACAATTTGTCTTCAAGTGTTGGAAATCTTCTGAAAGAACTTGCATTGCAAGTGTATTGTAAACTGTAATAGTTTTGATTAATACATTGTGCAGATTTTGGAGTGTTGGGGTTTTTACCGAAAGGTTTTCCCCAGGGTAAATCATTATTTCATTCTCTATTTTCTATATGCATGGTATATGGCTGTAATATCATTGTTAAAGTAGTTAACGAATTTGAAATTGTAAGGATTTCAAAGAATTTGCACAATACTTTCCTTTAGAGATTAGTGTAGGAAGTTGTTTTCGCACTTGAGTTTCCTTACAAGTGGTATTAGAGCCTGATCAACTTTTGATCCTAGTTGTTGGGTAGGGTTTTTTGAGCTAATCTCAAGTTGAGTGGGAGTTTTGTGTAGAACATTTTCAATCTTATTTGCAGATTGAGATGGCAAGTTCCTCATATAGTAGAATGGAGGTGGGGAAATTTAATGGCACTAATTTCGAGTTGTGGAAACTCAAGATGGAAGACATGCTTGAAGACCATGATCTATGGGAGGCTACTTCACTTGATGTGAAACCTACAGTGATATCTCAAGAGGATTGGGAGATCAAGGATCGGAAGGCTAAGGGTCTCATCAGACTCTGTCTAGTAGATGTCATTCTTCTAAATGTTCTTGATGAGACTATTACAAATTCTTTGTGGAAATGGCTTGGGTCTATGTATTAGGCCAAATATATGGTGAATAAGTTGTTCCTAAGAAAGAAGTTGTATTCTTTAAGAATGGAGGAAGGTGGATCCTTAACTAATCATCTCAATGCATTCAATTTATTGATTGCACAGTTGGCATCATCTGGTGCCAAGATCGAGGAGGAGGATTGTTGTATGACCCTACTTTGTTCCTTGTTGGATTCATGGGACCATCTTGTGATGGCTCATAGAAGTACTATAGTCACATTCTATATGGATGATGTGGTGTCTTCACTGCTATCTTAGGAGATGTGAAGAAAGACTTCGGATTCGTCTAAGGAAGCCCTACTATTCACAGGAGATCCAACGACGGAGGAAAGTAGAATGACAACAAGTTAAAGAAGGGAAGATCCAAATCCCATGGGAGTTATAAGATTCTTGGAAAGTCCAAGGTGAAATGTTGGAACTGTGATAAATCTGGGCACTTCCGAAGGGACTGCAAAGAACCGAAGAAGAAGAACAAAGGCTCAGATTCAGCTTTCAAAAATCTCAAGAAGATGGAGATGCTTTTATTGTAGCTTTGGCAGCCCATGCATCTGATGATGTGTGGTTGGTAGACTCTGGTGCTTCTTTTCACATGACCTCTCATCAAAACTGGTTCTCAAAATATGAAGAGTTCGATGCTAGAAAGGTGTACTTGGGTGATGATTCTCACCTAAAGATAGTTGGATGTAGAAGGGTCACTATCAGATTTCCTGATGGACAAGTAAAGGAAATAAATAGAGTTATGCACATTCTGGGTTTGGCATGAAACCTATTATCTATTAGTATGCTGAATGATGTAGGTGTGCAAGTTGTCTTTTCAAAAGATGGATGCAAGATGATGAGAGGTTCTATGGTACTCGCTAGAGGTACTAGGAGAGGTACTTTGTTTCAGCTTGATGCATGTATTTCTCAGTGCAATAGTTTTTCTATTTCAAAGAAGAGAGTGGCTATCACTTCATCCCCACCATCTAAACAAGTAGTAAAGAAGACTATGGCAATGTGTTTCGATGGTAGTGTAGTTTGTGTACCTAAGGGTGCAAACACTTTGGAAGGCAAGCTTCTTGTAGAAAAGACAATGTTGTGGCATACGAGATTTTCCCACATTGGTGAGAAGGGTTTTAGGACCTTGAAAACTAAAAATCTCGTCGAGGGGCTAAATGATTGTAATCTCAAGTTTGATTTTTGTGAACACTGTGTTTATGGTAAGCAAAATTGTGTTCAATTCTACTCCAGTTCTCACAAGTCTTCTAGACTTTTGGATCTTTTTCATTATGATGTTTTTGGTCTTGTAAAAGTTCCTTCTATCTCTAGTTATATATATTTTGTATCTTTTATAGATGATTACAATAGAAGGACTTGGATATATTTCCTAAAAAGTAAGAAATGGGTTTTCAGTTGGTTCAAGGAATTTAAGGCTCTCGTGGAGAATCAGACTGGTAAAAGAATCAAGTGTGTGAGAACTGATAACGGTGGTGAGTTTTGTTCCACAAAGTTTGAATAGTTTTGTAAAGAATGAGGTATCAAGAGACATAAGACAACTCCTTATACCTTGCAACAAAATGGAGTTGTAGAGAGAATGAACAGGACACTGATGGAGAAGGCTAGGAGTATGCTTAGTGGAGTTGGTTTAGAACAAATATTTTGGGCTAAAGCTGTGACCACTACTTGCTATCTGGTTAATAGATCTCCTACATTAGCTCTTGTTGGTAAGACACCCATGGAGGTGTGGTCTAGTAAGAAGCCTTCAATTAGACATCTTTGTGTTTTTGGTTGTGAAGCTTATGCACATGTTCCAAAGGATAAAAGATCTAAGTTGGAAAACAAAGTTGTCAAATGTATTTTCATCGGATACAGTGTTGGTGTGAAAGGATACAAGCTTTGGAATCCTATGACTAGTAAGGTGTTGCATAGTAGAAATGTTATTTTCAGAGAGGTAACACCTTCTCCTATTGTGCTACAACCAGATGAAAAAGAAAAGGAAAAAGATGTTGTTCAGTTTCCTCCTACCCCTGAGAAGACTGAACAAAGAGTCCATGTTGGGACTAATGATGAGGAGAGCTCTGATAGTTTGGAAGAAGAGGAAGAACAAACTCAACCTCAACCCTTGAGGAGATCCACGATAGAAAAAAGGCAACCAGAAAGTTTTGGTTATTATATGTTAGATTCTAGTTGTGCTTTTGCTTTGATTACTAATACTGATGAGCCTAGATCTATGAAAGAGGCTTTGGGCATGGAAGATGCAGGTTCTTGGATTGAGGCTATGGATGATGAGATGGCTTCATTGGAGAAAAACAAAACTTGGGACCTTGTACCTTTTCCTAAAGGGAGAAAATCTATTGGCTGTAAATGGGTGTTCAAGAAGAAATTCTATGCAGATGGCAGTGTTGAAAGGTACAAAGCTAGATTGGTTGCAAAGGGGTATTCACAGGTAGAGGAAATAGATTATGGTGAAATATTCTCTCCTATTGCAAAGTTGACATCCATTAGATTTTTGTTATCTCTTGCTACATCATATGATTTAGAGATAGAACAGATGGATGTGAAGGCAACTTTCCTTCATGGTGATTTGGAGGAAGAGATTTATATGTCATAGCCAGAGCACTACATTGTTAAAGGTAAAGAATCCTTAGTTTGTAGATTAAAGAAATCTCTATATGGTTTGAAGCAATCTCCTAGGATGTGGTACCTTAAGTTTGATGCCTTTGTGTTGTCAATTGGATTTGTAAGATCAAAATCAGATCATTGTGTTTATTTCAGAGTTGAAAATGATCACCTTCTTATTGTTGCATTATATGTTGATGATATGTTGATGTTTGGGAAGGGTATGAGTATGATTTTTGATTTTAAATCTCAGTTGTCAGCATAGTTTGAGATGAAAGATCTTGGGGCAGAAAGGTACATCTTGGGTATGGAAATCAGTAGAGATAGGTCTAACAGAAACCTTTGGTTGAGTCAGAGTAAGTATTTGAAGTCTGTGTTGGACAGGTTCAACATGGCAGATTGTAGACCACTATGTGTTCCTATTTCTGTGGGAACAAAGTTATTTGTAGATGATTGTCCAAAATATCCTAGTGAGGTGGAGGACATGAGTAGAGTACCTTGTGCTAGTGTAGTTGGTAGTCTTATATATGCTATGGTTTGTACTAGACCAGACATTGCCGAAGCACTGGGAGTCCTGAGTTAGTTTATGGCTAATCTTGGATGGGTACATTGGGATGCAATTAAGAAAGTATTCAGATATTTGAGGGGTACATCAGATTAATCCATATGTTACCATGGTAACTCTTCAAGATCTCCACATTCAATTTGTATTCGTGGGTTTGTGGATTCAGATTGGACAAGTGATATTAATAGCAGGAGATCCACCAATGCTTATGTGTTCACTATGTTTGGTGGTGCTATTAGTTGGATGAGTAAGTGACAACTTGTGGTTGCTTTGTCCACTACAGAAGCTGAGTACATGGCTGCTACTCATGCTTGTAAGGAAGCCATTTGTCTTAGGAGATTGTGTTCTGATGTTGGTGTTGATGTAGAATAGATTACTATTTGGTGTGACAGTCAGAGTGCTATTTGCCTTGTGAAGAATCCAACTTTTCATGCTAGAACGAAGCACATTGATGTGCAGTTTCACTTTGTGAGAGATATGGTGGAAGATGGAAAGCTAAATTTGGAGAAGGTAGATACTGTGAAGAATGTTGTAGATGCATTAATGAAACCAGTGGGCACTGAGAATTTCAGATGGTGTTTGGAGTCTATGGGCCTTTTGGCCTATAGTGACTAGTTCCTATTATGTTCCTGTTACTCTTACAAGGTGTTTGACAAGTGGAAGAATGTTAGGAATAAGGTGTCTCAACCTTGGATAATTCCTATTCTTATTATTTTTAAAAAAAAATGTATTTCTTACAAATAATGTAATTAAGTGTGAGTGTACATGTCTAGTTGGCATGTTGATGTGTCACTCCACTTGATGTGTCGACATCTTGAATTGTGTGTAAGGAGATCATGGCTGAAATGGTTATGACAGATTCCTATGACATGTAAGAGCTATGTCTAGAAGATTCAATGAGGGGTGAAGACATGCAAGTAAAAATTTTTGGGTTCTTATTTTCTCAGAGAATGGTAAAACCCTAATATGGCTATATTTGGAAGTTGCCCTAAAAAGGGAAGCATAGGATATAAGCATTTTTTAGGGTTGTGAAGATAGTTGAAGTTAGTGTATTATTGGAACATTTTTATGCTACCATGATTTGTCTTCAAGTGTTGGAAATCTTCTAAAAGAACTTGCATTGCAAGTGTATTGTAAACTGTAATAGTTTTGATTAATACATTGTGCAGGTTTTGGAGTGCTGGGGTTTTTACCGGAAGGTTTTCCCCTGGGTAAATCATTGTGTCATTCTCTATTTTCTGTATGCATGGTATATGGCTGCAATATCATTGTTAAAGTAGTTAATGAATCTGAAATTGTAAGGATTTCAAAGAATTTTCACAATACTTTCCTTTAGAGATTAGTGTAGGAAGCTATTTCCGCACCTGAGTTTCCTTACAAAGGCTACAACCTTCTGAATAATAGATACACACTATATCTAGATCTTGGTGAACTGGGCTTTGACCTACTATCTAGATCAGTTCCAATGTATAGAATAAACTCTTTACTTGGTCACATAGACCTTTTTCTGATGGCTCAACACTTTGCACACTTTGTTGTGCTCTTCACAAACAAATCTAAACCATACTTTAGCAATCACAAATGACTTCCTATAAATATCTTTCCTCTAAATGATATAATCAAGTCAGCCTATTAGATCCACCTTGAAATCATATTAGAGGAACCATAACATACTCCAATAATAATTTTGTTGGCTCTACTAAGCAAGCAACACAATCTGGGATATGTCCAATATTAATAAATGTAGACGCGCGCTACACATTGTCAGCTCTACCAAAGTAACTGAAAATTCCTCCTCAAGATGAATTACATCATGTAATCTTAACCAAACATTATTAGTGCTTATCCAATCCATAATCCAAGGGTGCATACCAAAATGATAGGTGCAACTCCTGAACTAATACAATCTCTGTCGATTGTTCTGAATAAACACAGGAAACTACTACTGGTGAACAGCGACTGCATAACTCCACTTCTACTAATCATCAGACTTTGTGTCCATGATTGTAATACCACTAATGTTTCTTCATCACATATCCAAGGGACAAGGCTCCATGATGACTGTATGGACAATCACTCACAGAAAATTATCTGTAACTCTGTCAAGAACACTGTTGACACAAGCTGCTGCATAACTATTTGATCAAGCAATTAACCTCCATGTCCATGATATCATGCTGATAATATGTCCATGCTTCATATACTCAAATATTACTACATAAGTCTTCTACGCATGTTACTTACCATATGTTGTCATAAATGACAAACATACAGTCAACACTAGCTTGCTGGCAAATCTCCAACAATCTTCCCCTTTAGCATTGATGGAAACATATGGAATGAAAAATACCACCAAACCAAATGAGAAATTATTTTATAACATTCTCCATTTCCTCATCAAAACTCCCCCATGGATGAATCCTCCATCTACTGTAATATTCTTCAATATTCTCCATTTTCTCAATTGAACTACTTTCATGACTGAATACTACCCCCCCTTAGTATATTACTCCTTCTTTAGTTCTATTTTTCATGACTATATATTACTCCCCCTTTGACATCAATGGAAAAGGGTGCCATTATTTTTAAGCATCGATACTACTCCTGAGGTAGAGTAGTCAACCTTCCACCAGTCCCTGAGGACTGATGCTTTTTCTTCTTTCTTCTAAGTAGAATTAGGGAAGGGAATTAATCCCAACTTCTCCCTGAGATACTCAAAATTATCCTTTGGCAAGGGCTCTGTTGGTGTTAAAAATGATGCTTATGCTCCTAGGCTGCCAATATACCCTTAGATAGATTTTAGGAATGGTTAGCTCCAAAATGTACAGGGATCTTAGGGTAACTAGACCAACTGTAGGGATAGGACTACCCTCTTCTGCTTTAGGCTCTGCAAAACCAAGGCAGGTGCACCTAACCTAGTGAAAATTATACTTCACACACCAAAGACTGGGTCTAAAAAATAGATTGAATAGTAAGAAAGTGCTAAATGCTAACCTCACATTCATTGACTCTCCATTACTATAGGGTAGAACATTACAACCGAAGACTTAAAGTTTAGGAATGGTTCTTAATTTATGTGTTTGAATCATAACAACCTCAATCAATATATGTTAATAAAGAAGTACTCATCTAGGCCAGTGCCTCATCCATTGGTCAAAATCTCTTAGACAAACTATACACACACACCAGAGTATATCTGAGATTCAAAGCAATAAACACATTTACAATCTCCTTTACTACTTATAGAATATCCTTACATAGACAAGAGATAAATCTATGTCCCATCTAGAGCATTATTTCATCTAATCCTGGATCAGAACTCAAGAATGAAGACACATACATAAATTAATATGCAATGAACTAGAAAGTTCAAAATCTATCTACGTTGACACAAAGGAGAGAGAAGAATCATGTATTTGCATTAAGTATGAAGAATCCTCAAGTGTATACAATCAGTCTAAGAAAACCATGCTTGCAAATTATAGCTTAGACTTGCAACTTTCTTTCTACTGTCAACAAATACTAAAACAAATCATTACAATTCAGACTGAGAAGAGGACTCACAACCAAAAGATTTGAATACCTAACTCCCCATAACCTCGAATGATCATAAAAATTTCCTTTATACCAGGATAACAATACAAGCATAATGATCATTTCCAAATAAAAATTTCAAAACCACCTAACACCACTAAGGAGTTAACACAGACACGATAGGGACCAGTCGCAACCGGTAAGCTCAAAATAGTTCAATTTCAACAGCTATCTAGTCTTGTACCGGTCCCAAGTACAAAATCATCAGAAAACCCTCAGAAATCAAATCAAAATGACCCCTGCCAGACATCTTGAGTACTGCCTCATTTTATTTCTCATGACAAGACATTCCTCTACAACTACCCATGGCAGCCTGGACTACACTGCAACAATTGACAACCATTTTCACCCACTCTAGCCACTCAAAAATTGAATTCTGGTACTTTCTATCATTACAAACCCTCTGCGGAAATTTGAATTTGAATATAAACGGTCACTTTATGGTGCCTACAATAGATTGGCGATCCCTATTTAAAACTGATTCAACTTTAAGTCCTGATCGTCAGATCCTTCCTTTTCACAGGCTTAGTGATTTATCTTTTTCAAAAGAACCTTAGTCACTTTTGGTGAACTGGTGACTAAAGGGTTCTGCCAATTCATAAAACACTTTATAGTACTGCTAAAAAATTTAGTGATTATGTGACCCTCCTCCACTGAATCGCCAAACTCTTTAGAATACTACCAAAACTTCTCGTGAATGAGTGAAAACCCTGAAACTTATCAGAACCACTAAACAAAATTATCCAAACCACCAATAAACTGAGAAACTAATTAGGCCTGCATCTGGAAGATCAATGACCATCTCATCTTTGCATAGACCTCTAAGATTCTATCAGAACATATGCCATCCGTCGATTAAGAATCTTACCTTGTTTGAAAGAAAACCAGCCCCACTAACACAATATAGTCAGCAACACGTGGACCAATCAAAACACTCCGAATCAACTCCACTTGACACCGAGACCATCACCAAAGATACATTTGAGACAAATGAGATCAATGGTTGGTGTAAGATCTCAAGCCTCTGACACATCTCATGAGAAGATACACCCATCGTTGGATGGATTACAGATGTCAGGACCCTCTGACCCATCAAAAAATTAGGTCCCACTAAGACATGCTGAGTTGTTTACCCATGGACCAATAGGAAAATGTTGACATGGCACACCTGGCAGTTAGGAGCCACTAAGAACTATATACCACCTAGAAGATCAGATGGCTAGCACAAGATCTGAAAGGCTCCAAAGATTCTATGTGCTTATACACCAACCATCGATCAGGAATCATCTAATTGAGATACCGGGCCCGTCATGCCTTATAGGATATTTTGATGAATGATAGACCGACACATTAGCCTACTTGGTAGTGGACCCACCTACATTGAAAGGGTTACATCATGGAAATGAATTAATGGCCATCTTAAGTTCGCAAGCCTCTGACACATCTCATGGGAAGATACGCCCACCGTTGGATGAAGATACTGTCAGAGAGGGGCCCAAGGAAATAATGAAGTCGAGAACTTAGGAAAAATTAAAACACAACTTAGGGAAAGATTAAATCACCACTGGGCATGCAGACTTAGGAAAAAATAACCGAGGACATAGGAAATATTAAAGGGGACCCCGCCGACACATGAAAAACCTAACCACGCACAAGATAAAGTGAATTTTTAAAAGGCACATGCGGATAAAAGTTTTAAGTGGGATGAAAAAGAAACACCAAAATAGAAAAGGGCTAGGGTATTTTGAATTTTTTAAATATCCAACAGCTATATTTTGAAAATTAACAAGGGTTTTAAGCTAGAAACCTAGAAAATACTGTAGAGACTATAATAAAAAGGAGTAGAACCATGAAATTTTTTACCAGTGCTAATAGTGGCTCATATTAGGGGATGCATGCCTCTTGTAGGCATGGCAAGGATTTAAAATCACTGGGAGAGTAGACCAATTCAAAATTCTGACCTAGAAACAAAACACAAACAAACTAAAAATAGGGGAAAACCTAAACTATTGTTCATGGAAAAGATACTTTAGGAGAAGTAAAACTTTAGAAATTGTCCATAAATAGGCAATTCCAAAGTACCACCAGTTAAGTCCTTCAAGACATAAGAATCTATCCCCCATTTTTTTTCAATAAGATAAGGGCCCAACCAAATTGGATCAAATTTTCCATGCTTCCCCTTATCTTCCAACCTTGCATTCCACATCAGGACTAGGTCATCAATCTCAAAACTCCTTTGAGTAGTCCTTCTATCAAATAAGTTCTTACATTGTCTCTGTAATGCCTCATTTCTTTCATGTGCATCCCTCCTTACCTCTTCTAATTGGATCAATTCATCCATTCTCACTCTCATCTCATCATTCAAATCTTTATCATATGCTTGAATAAACCTATACATCTGTAATAAGTTATTCTGAGGCAATCTAGCACTTATTCCATAAACTAGGTCAAATGGGGCACAACCTATGGCTTTCTTTATAGTTACTTTGTCAACCCATAATGCCCACCATAACTTTGAGTCCCAAGCTTTCTTATTTCTATCCAACACCCTCTTGAGAATTTTAATAAGACTTTTATTACTAGATTCAACTTGGCCATTTCCTTGTGGATGGTATGGGGAAGAAAATGAAATGTGTATCCCATATTGCTAACAAAAATCACTAAACTCCTGTGATCTAAAACACATTGCATTATCAACCACAATTGTCTCTGGGCAACCAAATCTAGTGAGGATATTCTGCATCAAAAAATCAGTCACAACCCTACTAGTCACCTTTCTAGTAGGGATAGCTTCAACCCACTTGGTAAAATAGTTTGTTGCCACTAGTATGTATGAATGTCCACCACTAGACTTGTTTGGAATTTCACCAATGAAATCCATACCCCACTTCTGGAAAGGAGCTTGAACTACAACAGGTTTGAGTGGCAAATTTCCATTGAATTTCAACTTCCCGGCAAATCTTTGACATGCATCACATTTTCTTACAAACTGATGGGTATCCTTAAAAAATGTAGGCCACCAAAATCTAGACCTAAGGATCTTGTGGGCTATGGTCTTTGCCATGTAATGTCCTCCACACACACCTTGGTGCATTTCCTTTAATAGAGCCTCAGGTCTCTCATGGTCTATGCATTTTAGCAATACTCCTTCATTGCTTCTCCACCATAACTTACCATGCATAATAGCATACCTTGCAAATTGCAACTTGATAGTTCTTCTTCTATTTTCATCCATCTCAAGGGGAAGGAATAATTTCTACAAGTAACCAATGACATCACTGTACCAATCACAACAATCCATATCACAAATATATGGCCTTTGTTCTTCTTCTAACATATTTATATGATTTGCAATTAAATTACTTTGTGCCATCAATTTTGCAAGACCTAAGCCTCTTACCAACTTTGTGATCTGGATATCAATATTAAATTCTTGGATCCTATTGATCCATCTACATCTTCTCCCTGAAACTTCTTGTTGCACCAAAATATCCTTAACTATAGCACTAGGAACATAAGCAACCATCCTAGCTCCCATAAGGTAACATCTGAAAGCCTTGACTGATTTGACAAAGGCATAAGCCCGTTTCTCTATAATATCATATTTCAATTCTGCTGCTTGTAAGGATTTACTAAAAAATGATATGGGTTGTTCATATCCCTCTAAATTCTTTTGCAATAAAACTACTACAATTGTATGAAAAGAAGCAAAAGAAAAAATCTACATGGGCTTACCATAATTAGGTGTTCTCAAAACAGGAGCATCCTTGATGGAATTTTTGATGCTTCTGAAAGATTCATTTGCTTCTTCATTCCATTCAATCTTTGCTTCTTTTTTCAACATCCTAGAGATAGGGATACTGATTTCTGCAAAATTTGTAACAAATCTCCTTAGAAAATTCACCTGCCTAAAGAAAGACTGTATTCCTTTAACATTTCTAGATGGTGAGAGCTTATCTATAGACATAACCCTTTCAGGGTCAATTCTTACTCCATCCTTGGACATAATATGTTCTAAGAGCTTTCCTTCCACAACACCAAAAGAACACTTCTTTGGATTCAAAGAAATCCCATACTCCAAAGCCCTGATAAAAATCCTCTCAAGATGTTCACAATGCTGATCTTCCTTATCTAAATATGCTATGAGGTCATCCTGATATACCGCTAGGAACTTGTTTATGAAGTTTGCAAAGGCCACAGCCATAGCTCTCTAAAAAGTAGCTCCTGCATTTGTCAGACCAAAAGGCATTCTAACATAAACATATGTTCCCCAAGGGGTAGTGAATGCAGTCTTAAATTGTTCTGATTCCTTGACCATGGCCTGATTATATCCAGAGAAACCATCCATCATGGACATTAACTCTGATCCAGTAACCTTTTGCAGCATATTCTCCATATTAGGCAAGCCATAATTTTCCTTCAAAGAATTGACATTCAAATTCCTGAAATCAACACATAATCTAATGTCACCATTCTTTTTTCTGATTGGAACCAAATTTGATACCCAAGTAGAATGTCTGACAGGCTTAATAATGCCAGCATCCATCATCTTTTTAAGTTCATCTTGCATTTTTTGTGCCAAAGTAGGGTTCACAGGCCTTAATTTCTACCTAAAAGGTTTAGTGCCTTCCTTCAATGGTATCTCATGTAGGAATAAATCTTCTCTATAGGATTTCAAATCATCATAAGACCATGCAAAGACATGTCTGAATCTTTTGAGAAGATCAATCAGATTATTCCTAGTTCTTTGGGATAAATATTTACCTATGTAAATATTTTTGGGCATTTGACTTGTTCCTAAGTTTACTTCCTCCAAATCATTGACCTTATCAATAAATTTAGAAAGAGAAGTCCTTTCCTTATTATCAAATGCCCTCTCAAGAGAAACCAATCCCTTTGGGATTCTATTTAACCTTAATTGCAAAACTTCCCTCCCAAGGACATTGTAGTTTCCATCTCTGATGTCAACATAAGTGCTGAAATCCATCTCCTGACCATTGAAATGAGATTCACACTGCAAAAATCTTAATATGTCTTGATCATCAGAAAATACTTGCCAATTCTCAATATTATCTGGGATAGAAGGCTTGGACTTACACTCAATTTTGGATATTCCTACAAAGGTAATATCTTCTAGCCTTAAAGCTATGTTTGCTAACAAGTTAGCCATCCTATTTTGGCTTCTATCCCCCAATCAATACCAAAGGCACTAAAACCTTCAATTTCATCCCAAACAACATTTCTATATTGTTTCAGCCTTTGATTCTTTGATGCATACTTTGATCTAACCTAAGAAACTATTAACTCAGAGTCACCAATCACCCTAAGATGTTTGATCCCATGTTTTGATGCTTGTCTCAAACCAATCAGTAGGGCCTCATATTCAGCAACATTATTTGTGCAAGGAAACAAGAGAGTGAAAGAAAATTTAAAAGTCTTACTACTTGGGGATATCAATAGCACTCCTGCTCCAGCACCTTCCTTTGAACTTGCTCCATCAAAATATAGGGTCCCTAATACATTACCTTCTACCATGTTACTTTTATCATCAGCCAGAAAGACAGGCTTGACCTTCTCTTACATCTCTCCCTCTTGAACTTGGAAAGAACCAATGTCAGTGTCCACAAAACAATTCATTTTGTCCTCTTCATCCTCATTAATCATATGTGGAGTTCTAGCTTCCCTTGAAACTTTCACACTTTCACCTTCAATGCTAAAAGTGGCAAAGGACAAGTCACATTGAATACTTCCTCCCATGGATGCACTCCACTTTCTAGATAACAAAATTCCATATTGAGGGGGAATGTCAACTACAAGAACACTCATATTTAATTATTTGTCAAGAAATGTGCTAATTTATAAGGAAAATCCTTAATGGTACCAATAATTGGCACCTCTCTTGAGTCCATAGCTTGGCATCTTCCATGAGGTGTATCAACCTTTAGTCCCAGTGACTTCATGATCTCTATGGGCATGATAGTGTTTGATGCTCCAGAATCAATCATGAAATTCTTCAATAATTTTCCATTTATCATAAGGGACAAGAAAAAAGGATCAACTGTCCCTGATGCAGTATTTACAATGTTTGCATCCAAATACCTTTGAGAAATCTCAAAGATAATTTCTTCATTTTTACTATCAGGTGTGTCATCTAAAGTAGCCACATGCTTGTCACCTCTGTTCATTTCTTGGACCTTTATGGAAGAGGCACCATTTACCCAATCCAAGGCCTTGACCTTGTGCTCTTCTATTCTCATCATCTCTAACAATGGAACCTTGATAGTTATTTGTGAAATCAATTTAGTCATATCAATGGGAACATAAGAATGGTTGCCCATATCTTCCTTAATCTTAGAGATACCTTTATCCTCTTTTTGGACAATCAAGTCATAGTTACTCTTTTGTACAAATTCATCTTCCTTTTGAGGTATGAGGATAGTTACTTTTGATGTCCTTACTTTACCCTTAGGTATTGCAGTAGGTACAATTTTCTTCTTTACCTTCACTTGATTAGCAACATCAGCACCCTTACCTTTTCCCTCAGAGTATTGTGCACTATTTTCTGTCTTCTTGATAAACATACTGCCTGGTTTACCAGTTGTATTTCCAACTATCCTGTTCCTCAAATTGTAATTGCTTCTAGCTTGAGTGACCATGTCTGTAGTGATTTGAGCAATTTCCTCATCAAATGGTCTCCTTAAAGAAACCTACTCCTTGGATTTTACCACACCACATTCAACATCATCAAACTCTTCATCTTCTTCATTAGAGTCAATCTCATCCCCTACATGTGAAGAAGTCATTCCACAACCATTCTTATCATATTGCTCTTCCTATTCTTGGTTCTCTTGTAAGTTCAAAGAAATAACACAATACTCAGGGTCATGAGGAGACTAACAAGCAGCACACCATGGGATATCATCAATCATATTAACTGAATTTCTTTGCAAAGCATCAGGAATCCTATCATCAGGCCTATCCCTTTTAACTGGAAAAATGGGCTTACCATCCTTCCACTGAGTATTGTATGGGTAATTCTACATTCTTGGTTGCCTACTAAAATTACTTGAAGCTTGTCTGTCATTTGTTGCAACCTTATTATTTCTTTTTTCATTAGGCTTTAGACTCTCTAAAGCACTTAGAATTTGCTTTAGATTGTCCTCCTCCTTAGGCTTAAAATTAGCAGACCTTCCCATTTCTTTCTTGTTTTGCACTTGAGGCATATAATCCTCTCTTCTCCCTAATTTTCCTGATATTCTTCTATTACTTTCTATGTTGATGGCCAACTTGTAAGCTTCCCCAAGATTTCTAGGGTTCTTATCCCTTAAGAGGTAACCCATCTTTGCATCAAAAGCATTTAAGTATGTCACAAGACACACCCTATCATCTAATCTGATAACTTGAAGTAGCCTATGCATAGCCTTTTGGAATCTTATATTAAATTCAAGGACCTCCTCATTCTGATTTTTCTTTATGTTATTGAATTCGTTCAAGATAAAACCCTCATTTTTTTTATCTCCATAATGTTCCTTGAAATAATTATTGAATTCATTCGAAGATCCTATACTAGCATAGGGTAATCCTCTAAACCAATCCCTAGCATCCTCGGTCAGAGATTGTACAAATAAATTCATTACAACATCATCAGGCTCAACATTATAGTCATCTATTACATCCATAAAATTTTTTAGATGTTCTTCACATGTAATGACATTGTTTCTAGTAAACTTAGGGAGTTTCTTTCTAATCTCATCAGGAATAACATTAGGATATCTAGGAATACCAAGAAAGATAAGTTGTATGTACCTTTCATGAATAGGAACTCCATGTGGTAGATCCATTCCTTGAGATGTAGATGTCCTTGTGTTTGAACCATCAGGAATTTTAGCAACACCTAGAATACTATTTGTTTGAGCTACAAGGTCACCATGATTTCCACCTTACCGCAAGAAAGAAGTAGCAACATTTGAAGGCATTGAGGTATGCTTGAGAAAATCAATCTTCTTCCTCATTTCTATAGCAGTAGCCTCCAACTCTACCTTCTCTAGTTCTTTAGCCCACATTTCTTTCTCTTTTCTAGCCCTCTCAAGGTCTGCATCTAATCTCAACCCTTGATCTAATGGGTTTTCCACATGAATCTGTTCACTAATCTACATTCCAACAATTTTTTGTTTTCCCTTATCTCTAGGCCTAGTTATCTCATGTGTTTTATACATAATAGGCTATTCCTCTACTCTTTCAAGCTCTAGGACAAAGTTAATTGCCTCCAAATCTAACAACTACCTCTTTAGCTGATTAGCCCTTATCATGGCTTGTCTTACTTTATCTTCTTTATCTTTTTCTCTCTGCTTCTTGATGGCAAGTTGTTCTTGGACCCTTCTTTCCAATTCATAGACCTCTTCAAAGATCTCTTCTGATTTCAGGAGAGTAGTCTCAGACTCATCATCTCCCACTTGAATTTCATCCTCATACTGGTTCAATCCCAAATCAATAGCCTCTTCATATTCTAAATTATTTTCTTCTTGAACGGGCTTGATTTGAGTCCCTTGTCTTGTATCTTTCTTATTTCTCCAAGTATGAGAGGCATTTCTTCTCTTCTTTCCTCGCCTTGTTTGACTCGGCCTAGAAGTGCTTGGAATACCTTCTTCCATTATATCTTCAAGATGCTCCTTTCTCCGAGACCTAGTAGCTCCATAACTCATTTTATAAAATAAATCCACTGACTAGCACTGCTACAGAGATGTTTGAGTCACCACCCAAGTATATTGGGAATATTACAATACAACTTCCTCACTTTACAAAATACCCAAATGAGCTAGATAACACAAGGGACAAGAATAACCTTGTTTCTTCCAATGATGACCCACTAGTTATAATAAACTTGTGTAACATTTTTCCATTAGAGTCACCATCTTGTTGGTGTTCAAAATGACACTTATGTTCCTAGGCTACCAATATACCCTTAGAAAGATTTTAGGAATGGTTAGCTCCAAAATGTACAGGGATCTTAGGGTAACTGGACCAACTATAGGGACAAGACTACCCTCTTCTACTTTAGGCTCTACAAAACCAAGGTGGGTGCACCTAACCCAGTGAAAATTATACTTCACACACCAAAGACTGGGTCTAAACAATAGATTGAATAGTAAGAAAGTGCTAAATGCTAACCTCACATTCATTGACTCTCCATTACTATAGGGTAGAACATTACAACCAAAGTGATGCAGGAGCATCTTGGGTGTAAGAGCAATCTTGCATCACCCAAAAATATTTTTGTTTTTGTATTCAATAAGGGCTATTTTGTGCAGAGCTGCTATTTATGGAAAGTTGCTATTTTTGGTAATTTTTGTATGTGCTCAGAATGATCTTATTTCTTTCTTGGAGGTTCATTTTGGTCATATAAGTCTACCAGTAAAGTTTCATTGCCAGATCAAGTGTATACTGGAAGATATTGAAGATTTTCGGTATTGGCAGCAGGGTACAGAAACTTTGAACTCAGTTTTGAAGGCTTTAGAGGCCCCGGATGAGGTCAAAAATTTGGGTGATGAGCACTTGCGCCAATCAAGCCTGTAGAGCGCTTCGTGGCATTTTCAAAATGGGGTTATAATAGCCGAGCGGGTCAACTGGTGATGACTTATGGTCTTTGGAAGTTGGGCCACCTGGAATGGCAGAAAATAATTTTCTTCAAAATTTCTGTTTGGGTTTCAAAGGCTATCTTGAGACGACTATGATGTAATAAAATGTAAAATAAAATAATTCTAAGTTGGTCGGCCTTATTGGCTAAAATTCTAGAACCTTCCCAGGCGGTGGAAAATTGCCTATATAAGGAAGGCTGTATTATTGTCTTAGGTAGTTCAGAATAGTTCTGGGTATTGATTCAAGGCTTTGTCCTAAAGAATATTGTAAGGGAATGCCCATGTGGCTTTGCATATTGTAATTCTGAAAGTTTGTAATTCCACATTTGTGGAGATAATAAGAAGCCAATTTTCTGTTCTTGCATATTATTATTGTTGTTTCTCTATTTCTGTTATGTGTTTGTGGCATTAAGGGGAGCACCCTTCATCAGGTGGTATCAGAGCAGGAGTTCTTGAGTGTGTAAATAGATCACTGACTGTGAGGCAGTTTGCACCAGGACCGTGGCGAGGGTTTCAGTGCGCATCGCAAAAATGCCTCCACAAAGGGAACGTGGTGGAAGAGCTGGTGTTGTAACACCTGAGGTTAGAGAGCTGCAGAGACAAGTGCGAGCATTACAAGAAGAGATTCATAGAGGAATGAATCTTAATGTCAGAGATGAAAGCGAGGATGAAGCCGAAGAAGAATATCAAGAAGGAGAAGCTTAAATTGTGAACCAGGAGGAAGAAAGACTTTTTCGGGCGATTTCCAAGATTGGGAAAAGACCTGAGATCGAGGTTCCTACATTTTTTGGAAATCTTAACCCAGAGGAATTGATCGACTGGATCAATGAATGTGAGGAATATTTTGAGTATGAAGATGTTGAGGATCCTGATAGGGTCAAATTTGCGAAGGCCAGACTGAAAGGTCATGCGAAGATCTGGTGGCAAGAAATTCAATTGCAGTGAAATAGAAGAGGGAAAGATAAAATCACAAGATGGGATCGGATGGTGGATAAATTGAAGTGACAGTTCATTCCTGTTGATTATGAGCTTGATCTACTAAAGAAAATGCAAAGTTTGAAGCAAGCAGGAAGATCTGTTCAGGAGTATACAGAGGAGTTCTATCGACTCCTCATCAGAACAGGCCATGCAGAAGCTGATAAGGAGAAAGTTGCCTGATACCTTAATGGGTTAAGGCCAAGCATTCAGGAGGAGTTGAATCTGGTTTGAATGAGCAGTATTGAGGAGGCATACCAATTTGCCCTAAAAGTAGAGGAAAAGCTGAACAAGAAGTTCGAGAGCAGATAAAATGGAAGAGGTCGTGGTGGACGATCTGGTGGATGGTCATATGGTGGCCGAAATGAAGATCTCAAAAAGAAGGATGAGGCCAGTAGCAGTCAGAATCAGTGTGGAAATAATTCCAATCACTTCCAGGATCAGAATAATAGAGATCAGAGAGGAAGAGGAAGAGGACAAGGATCTGGAAGAGGAGGCTTCTGTGGAACATGTTTTCACTGTGGAGAAGAAGGTCATAGGGCATTTGAATGTCCTCAATGCCAAGGCAGAAAAGACAAAAGAAATGAAGGCCAGGCCAGAGTTGCACATGTAGATGAAGATGTCAGATCATCAAATTCTGAAGATGCTGAAAGAGGAGAAACGTTGATTAACAGAAGAGTCCTGTTGAGTGGTGAGAATGAACCTGAGCAAAGGAGGAGCCTGTTTCGCACCAGGTGCAAGTGTGAAGGTAAATGTTGTGATGTGATCATTGATAGTGGAAGCACTGACAATTTGGTGTCAGAAGAGATGGTGAAAAAGTTGAAGCTCAAGAGATAGAAACACCCACATCCATATCAGATTGCCTGGGTATAGGATGACCACAAGGTCATGGTCAATGAACAATGCCTGGTGAAGTTCAAGATTGGCGGATACCAAGATGAGGTATTGTGTGATATCATATCTATGGATGCATGTCATATGTTGTTGGGTAGACCATGGCAGTTTGACAGATGTGCTATACATGATGGTCGTGTGAATACCTATTCCCTGACAAAGGATGGAGTGCGGCATAAGCTAAAACCATTGAAGGAGACTGAAGAAAAGGTATGTGGTAATGTACGGATAACTTTTGTTGATGGAAGAAATTTTCTAGATGGTATGAGGCATGAGCATGTATGTTTTTCTTTAATTCCAAAAGCTGGTAAAGAGGAATTAGAAGATGTCCCTGTAGAAGTTGTAGATTTGTTGAATGACTTTTAGGATATTGTATCTGATAATGTGCCTGAGGGATTACCACCAGTCAGGAAGATCAGTCATCAGATAGACTTGATCCCAGGAGCGAGTTTGCCGAATAAGGCAGCACATAGAATGACACCTGTAGAAAGTGAGGAGTTGAACAGACAAGTACATGAACTGTTACAGAAAGGATTGATCCATGAGAGTCTGAGTCCCTGTGCTGTACCAGCGGTATTAGCACCAAAGAAGAATGGAGAATGGAGGATGTGTATAGATTCTAGAGAAATAAACAAGATCACAATCAAGTATAGGTTTCCATTGCCACGAATGGATGATATTATGGACTGTTTGAGTGGAGCTGTGTATTTCTCAAAGATAGATCTGAAGAGTGGATATCACCAGATTCAGATCAGAGAAGGAGATGAATGGAAGACTGCCTTCAAGACAAAGGAAGGACTATATGAGTGGTTAGTCATGCCTTTTGGGCTAACCAATGCACCGAGCACTTTCATGCGGCTCATGAACGAGGTTCTGAAAGAATTTCTAGGTAAGTTTGTCATTGTTTACCTAGATGATATTTTGATCTTTAGTAAGACATTGGATGAGCATATGATGCATATTCGTATGGTATTTGAGAAGTTGAGAGAAGAGAAATTGTTGATTAATTTGAAGAAGTGCAGTTTTGTGAAGAAAGAGTTAGTGTATTTGGGATTTGTAGTTTCAGCAGAAGGTCTAAAAATGGACCCAGAGAAGGTACAGGCTATCCTTGAATGGCCTACTCCAAGGAGTGCTACTGAGGTAAGATCTTTTCATGGTCTAGCTAGCTTTTACAGAAAGTTTATCAAAAATTTTAGCAGTATTTGTGGACCCTTGACTGAAACAATGAGAGGGGATAGAAAAGAGTTTAAGTGGACTAAAGGAGCAGAAAAGAGTTTTCAATTATTGAAACAAAAAGTTACAGAACAACCTGTTTTAGCATTTCTAGATTTCAATAAGGTGTTTCAAGTAGATTGTGATGCTAGTGGTACTGCAATAGGAGCAGTTATGAGCCAAGAAGGTAAACCTGTTGCTTATTTCAGTGAGAAGTTAAATGATGCCAAGAGGAAATATTCTGTTTATGATCAAGAATTTTATGCTATAGTTCAGGCATTAAAGAAGTGGAGACATTATCTACTTCCTAAGGAGTTTGTTTTGTATACTGATCATCAAGCTTTGCAATATTTGAATAGTCAAGGAAAATTGAATCAAAGGCATTTGAAATGGGTTGAGTTTTTGCAGAGTTATACATTTGTTTTGAAACACAGGAGTGGAAAGTCTAATAGGGTTGTAGATGCTCTTAGCAGAAGGCAACTATTGCTGACGGAAATGCAGATTGAAGTGGTTGGGTTCAAGGAACTCAAGAATTTGTATCCAGAGGATCTTGATTTTGGTGAAGCTTGGAAAGCTTGTACAGAACCTGTTACTCTAGACAGGATGAAATGGTTGGATTTCATCATCCAGGATGATATGCTATTCAGAGGGAGTTAGTTGTGCATTCCATGAAGTTCTATGAGGGAGAATCTCATCAAGGAGAAGCATAGCGGAGGATTGGCTGGACATTTTGGTCATGACAAAACCTTTGGTTTGGTTAGTGAGAATTATTATTGGCCACAGTTGCAGCAAGATGTGAAGAAGTTTGTACAGAGTTGTAGAGTATGTCAGATGGCAAAAGGAGTGAAGCAAAATACAGGGTTGTATCAGCCATTATCTGTACCAGAGAAGCCTTGGGAGGATATCAGCATGGACTTTGTTCTTGGTTTACCAAGGACACAACGGGGACACGATTCAATTTTTGTGGTAGTTGACAGATTTTTAAAGATGGCACATTTTATTCCCTGCAAGAAGACTAATGATGCTGTTCATGTAGCAGAATTGTTTTTCAGAAAAGTAGTGAGACTTCATGGTTTGCCAAAGACCATAGTTTTAGATCGGGACACTAAGTTTGTTGGATATTTCTGACGTACATTGTGGAAGAAGTTGAAGACAGATTTGAAGTTTAGTTCATCACATCATCCACAGACTGATGGACAGACAGAGGTGGTGAATAGGAGCTTGGGAAATTTGCTGAGATGTTTGGTTGGAGATAAGCCAACGGGATGGGATTTGATTTTATCACAGGTGGAATTTGCATACAATAATTTTGTCAATAGAAGCACTGGTAAATCACCATTCCATATTGTATATGGAAGTAGTCCAAGAAATGCATCTGAATTGAGGAAGATAGATAAAGGAGAAATAAGTAGTGCTGAAGCTGAGGATTTTGCAGAACACTTGAAGAACATCCATGAGGAGGTGAGGAAGCATATTACCAAGATGAATGCACAGTATAAGGCTAAGGCAGATGAGAAAAGGAGGTATAAGGAATTTCAGGTTGGTGATGAAGTCATGGTTCATTTGCGAAAGGAGCGGTTTCCAGTTGGTACATATAACAAGCTGAAAATGAAGAAGTTTGGACCATGTAGGATACTGAAGAAACATGATTTAGGAAACGCATATGAGGTAGAATTACCTACTGAGCTAAATATTTCACTAGTGTTTAATATTTCAGATCTGACAGAGTATCATGAAGGAGGTGTTGAAGATGAGATCACAGCAGCACAGTGGAGTATTCCAGCAACTAGTTTAGACACTAAGGAGATCAAAGATATACTGAACAGTCATGTTGGCAGAAGCACAAGGAACATGACATATGAAGAATATCTGGTCAAATGGAAAGGATGACCTATTGAAGATTCATCATGGCTGACAAAGGAGGAGGTTAGCCATCTTGGTTTCCCTCTACACACCTGAGTCGTGGCAGGGTCACTTCTCAAATTACCCTGGGTGTCTGATGCAGGAGCATCCTGGGTGTAAGAGCAATCTTGCATCACCCAAAAATATTTCTATTTTTGTATTCAATAAGGGCTATTTTGTGCAGAGCTGCTATTTATTGAAAGTTACTATTTTTGGTAATTTTTGTATGTGCTCAGAATGATCTTATTTCTTTCTTGGAGGTTCATTTTGGTCATATAAGTCTACCAGTAAAGTTTCATTGCTAGATCAAGTGTATACTGGAAGATATTGAAGATTTTCGGTATTGGCAGCAGGGTACAGAAACTTTGAACTCAGTTTTGAAGGCTTTAGAGGCCCCGGATGAGGTCAAAAATTTGGGTGACAAGTGCTTGCACCAGTCAAGCCTATAGAGCGCTTCGTGGTATTTTTGAAATGGGGTTATAATAGCCGAGCGGGTCAACTGGTGATGACTTATGGTCTCCGAAAGTTGGGCCACCTGGAATGGCGGAAAATAATTTTCTTCAAAATTTCTGTTCGGGTTTCAAAGGTTATCTTGAGCCGACTATGATGTAATAAAATGTAAAATAAAATAATTCTAAGTTGGTCGGCCTTATTGGCTAAAATTTTGGAACCTTCCCAGGCGGTGGAAAATTGCCTATATAAGGAAGGCTGTATTATTGTCTTAGGCAGTTCAGAATAGTTCTGGGTATTGATTTGAGGCTTTGTCCTAAAGAATATTGTAAGGGAATGCCCATGTGGCTTTGCATATTGTAATTCTGAAAGTTTGTAATTCCACATTTGTGGAGATAATAAGAAGCCAATTTTCTGTTCTTGCATATTATTGTTGTTGTTTCTCTATTTCTGTTATGTGTTTGTGGCATTAAGGGGAGCACCCTTCATCACAAAGACTTAAAGTTTAGGAATGGTTCTTAATTTATGTGTTTAAATCATAACAACCTTACTAAAAATATGTTAATAAAGAAGTACTCATCTAGGCCAGTGCCTCATCCATTGAGCAGAATCTCTTAGACAAACTATACACACACACTAGAGTATATCTGAGATTCAAAGCCATAAACACATTTACAATCTCCTTTACTACTTATAGAATATCCTTACATAGACAAGAGATAAATCTATGTCCCATCTAGAGCATTATTTCATCTAACCCTAGATAAAAACTCAAGAATGAAGACACATACATAAATTAATATGCAATGAACTAGAAAGTTCAAAATCTATCTGCATTGACACAAAGGAGAGAGAAGAATCATGTATCTGCATTAAGTATGAAGAATCCTCAAGTGTATATAATCATTATAAGCAAACCATGCTTGAAAATTACATCTTAGACCTACAACTTTCTTTCTACTGTCAACAAATACTAAAACAAATCATTACAATTCAGACTAAGAAGAGGACTCACAACCAAAAGATTTGAATACCTAACTCCCCATAACCTCAAATGATCATAAAAATTTCCTTTATACCAAGATAACAATACAAGCATAATGATCATTCCCAAATAAAAAATTCAAAACCACCTAACACCACTAAGGAGTTAACATAGACATGACAGGGACCAAGCCGCAGCTAGTAAGCTCAAAATAGTTCAATTTCAACAACTATCTAGTCCTGTACCAGTCCCAAGTACAAAATCATCACAAAACCCTAAGAAATCCAACCAAAATGACCCCTGCAACACATCTTGAGTATTGCCTCATTTACTTTCTCATGACAAGACATTCCTCTGCAACTACCCATGGTAGCCTGAACTACATTGCAATAGTTGACAACCATTTTCACCCAGTCTAGCCACTCAAAAATTGAATTCTAATACTTTCTATCATTGCAAACGCTCTGCAAAAATTTGAATTTGAATATAAATGGTCACTTTATGGTGCCTACAATAGATCGGTGGTCCCTATTTAAAACTGATTCAACTTTAAGTCCTGACTGTCAGATCCTTCCTTTTCATGGGCTTAGTGATTTATCTTTTAAAAAAGAACCTTAGTCACTTTTGGCGAACTGGCGACTGAAGGGTTCTACCAATTCGCAAAACACTTTATACTACTACTAAAAAATTTAGCGATTACGTGACCCTCCTTCGCTGAATCGCTAGACTCTTTAGAATACTGCCAAACCTTCTCGTGAATGAGTGAAACCCCTGAAACTTATCAGAACCACTAAACAAAATTATCCACACTACCAACAAATTGAGAAACTAACTGGGCCCGCATTTGGAAGATCAATGACCATCTCATCTTTGCATAGACCTCCAAGATTCTATCATAACATACACCATCCGTCGATTGAGAATCTTACCCTGCTTGAAAGAAAACTGGCCCCACTGACACAATATAGTCAGCAACACACATACCAATCAAAACACTCTGAATTAGCTCCACCTGACACCGAGACCATCGCCAAAGATAAATTTGAGACAAATGAGATCAATGACTAGCATAAGATCTCAAGCCTTTGACACATCTCATGAGAAGATATGCCTATCATTGGATGGATTACGGATGTCAAGACCGTCTGACCCATCAGAAAATTAGGTCCCACTAACACATGTTGAGTTGTTTACCCATGGACCAATAGGAAAATGCTGACATGGCACACCTAGCAGTTTGAACCCACTGAGAACTTTATATCACCTAGGAGATTGGACGGCTGGCACAAGATCTGAAAGGCTCCAAAGATTCTATGTGCTTATACACCAACCGTCGATCAGGAATCATCTGATTGAGATACCGGGCCCGCCGTGCCTTATAGGATATTTCGATGAATGATAGACCACCACATGAGCCTACCTAGCAGTGGACCCACCTGCATTGAAAGGGTTACATCATGGAAATGAATCAACAACTGTCTTAAGTTTGGAAGCCTCTGACACATCTCATGAGAAGATACACCCACCGTCAGATGAAGATACTGTCAGAGAGGGGCCCAAGGAAATAATGAAGTTGAGAACTTAGGAAAAATTAAAACACAACTTAGGGAAAGATTAAATCACCACTGAGCATGCAGACTTAGGAAAAAATAACTGAGGACATAGGAAATATTAAAGGGGACCCCGCCGACACATGAAAAACCTAACCGCGCACAAGGTAAAGTGAATTTTTAAAAGGCACACGCGGATAAAATTTTTAAGTGGGATGAAAAAGAAACACCAAAATAGAAAAGGGCTAGGGTATTTTGAATTTTTTAAATGTCCAACGGCTATATTTTGAAAATTAACAAGGGTTTCAAGCCAGAAACCTAGAAAATACTGCAGAGACCAGAATAAAAAGGGGTAGAACCATGAAATTTTTTACCAGTGCTAACAGGCTCTGTGAATATGTTTGCTAACTGATCTTTAGTACTCACATAGTCTGACTTGACTTCTTTCTCTACCACTTTCTCTCTTAGGAAGGGATACTTGATCTCAATGTGTTTTTTCTTTGCATGCATAACATGGTTCTTTAACATATTGATAATGCTAGTGTTATCACAATGAATAACAATAGGATAGTCAATCTGAATTCCAAAATCCTTTATCATTTTCTTAATCCAAACAATTGTAGAACAATTCAGGGCTGCTACAACATACTCCACTTCTGTTGTTGACTAAGAGATATAATTTTTCTTCTTGCTTGTCCAAGTGACAAGTCTGTCACCATGAAACATTACTCCTCCTAATGTACTCTTTCTATCATCAATGCATCTTGCCCAATCTGCATCAGTATATACATGAAGCTCAACATTTTCTAAATTAGGATACCATAAACCATAATCTATAGTTCCTTGCAAGTATCTGAATATTCTTTTTATTGCCATAAGGTGACTTTGTTTCAGCTCTGCTGCAAATCTTCCAACTATGCCAACTACATTGGAAATATCTAGTCTAGTTTGAGTAAGATAAATAAGTTTACCAATCATAGACTTGTACAATGTTATATCTATTACTGGTGAATTATCTTCTTTTGTAAGCTTAGATCCTGTTATCATAGGTGTACTCACTGGCTTGCAATCATCCATCTTGAATTTATTTAATATCTCTTTCACATGTTTTGATTCATTAATGAAAATACCTTTTTCTATCTGCTCCACATTTAATCCTAATAAGTATTTGATAGGTCCAATCATGCTCATCTCCAACTCACTCTACATCTCCTTAGCAAATTCAGGACTGAGTTTGTCATTACCACCAAAGATAATGTCATCAACAAATATAGCTACAAGTAGTAGTCCTTTAGATGTCTTTCTTATGAATAGATTACAATCTACTTCTCCTTTCTTAAATCTAATTTTAGTTAGATATACATCAAGTCTCTCATACCATGCTCTAGGGGCTTGCTTAAGTCCATAGAGAGATTTCTTCAATCTACATACCATATCAGGTCTATTTGATAGGGTGAATCCTTCTGGCTACTCAATGTATACTTCTTCTTTTAGCTCTCCATTCAATAATTCTAACATGACATCCATGTGATAGACTTTGAAGTTTTTGACTATTGCATAAGCTAGAAACAAGTTAATAGCTTCTAATCTGCTCACAAGTGCAAATGTGTCTAAATAATCAATGCCTTCTCTTTGTGCATAACTCTTACATACTAACCTTGCTTTGTTCCTTACTACTATACCATCATCATTCATCTTGTTTTTCAATATCCATTTTATTCCAATCACATTCTTATCACTAGGTATTGGGACTAGTTCCCAAGTATCATTCTTGATAATCTGATCTAGTTCTTCTTTCATAGTATCATGCCAATCTGAATCATTACATGCATCTTCAACACTTAAAGGTTCAATCTGAGATAGTAAACATACCACCTCATTGCTTGCTGAATTCTTTGATTTTGATCTTGTTGTGACTTTGCCACTCTAATCTCCAATGATGTCATCCTTAGAGTGATATCTAGATGTATACTTTGGAACTTTAGGTGAAACTAACTCATCTTCCTTCTAAGTTTCTTCTTCACTTGTTTTAGGTTCATTGAACAATACATTGATATTGTCAAACATCTCTTCAACAACTATCAAACTAGTGGAAGGACTGGGTTCTTCTTCAATCATAGGTGAGTAATCATGATATCTTTCTTGAACCATAAACTTTTCATCAATCTTAACATGAGCACTTTCAATGATTTTCTTCAATCTCAATTTAAAACATCTATAAGCTTTACTTTTAGTAGAGTAACCAAGAAAAATACCTTCATCACTTCTTGCATCAAACTTGCCTATTGCTTCATCCCTCTTCATGTAGAACTTTCTTCCAAAGACTCTAAAGTATTTCACTATGGGAACATTACCAAACCATATCTCATAAGGTGTCTTGTCTATGCTAGGCCTTAATTGTATTCTATTGATTGTATAGACTCTTGTATTGACCGCATCTCTCCAATAGGTATGTGCAACTTTCCCTTCAATCATGATGGTGTGCACTATATCAAGGATGGTCCTATTCCTTCTCTCTGCAATCCCATTCTCCTGAGGTGTTCTAGGTGCACTCAACTATCTCTTTACACCATGTTGTTCATAGTACTCATAGAATCTATCAAAGGTGAATTCTCCTCCTCTATCCAACCTTAGACATTTTATCTTTAGTCAAGATTCATTGTCAACCTTAGCTTTGAATATTTTGAACTTCTCAAATGCTTCTGACTTATCTTTCAAGAATGAAACCCACATCATTCTAGAATAATCATCCACAAACAAAATGAAATACCTTTCACCATAGTATGATCTAGTTTGAGTTGGTCCACATAGGTCTATATGAATCAAATCCAACTTGTTCTTTGTTGAATTATGCTTTCTCCTAAATGAGTTCCTCACATGCTTTCCCATTACACATTCCTATAGATGGTATCAACTAGATTTTCTATGCTAGGCAGGTCTCTAACTACCTTAACATTACTAATCTTTACTATTTTATCAAAATTGATATGACATAGTCTTTTTTACCATACCCAACTGTCATCTACTTTAGCAAAAAAATAACTTGCTTTTGGATTAAGCTAAAAAACATTTCCTTTAGTCTTTGATCTTGATGCAATCATTTCTCCTTCCTTGTTAATGATGCACTTATTTCCATTGAACTCCAACCTGTAACCTTTGTCAAGAAACTACCCAACACTTAGTAGGTTATGTTCCAAACCATCAACATAAAGAACATCATTAGTGTTTTTCTTTTTATCCAAGGTGATGGCTCCTCTACCAATGATGGATTTAGGAGGGTTATCTCAAAATCTAACCATGCCTCCTTTTTATCTATCCAAATGAACAAATATATCTTTGTCTCCTATCATGTTTTGTAAATGACCACTGTCAATGCTCCAATCTGTCCTGATGTCATCTTGTGAAATCAATGCTAACTCTTGTGAATTCTTTTCATCTTCAAGAGAAATGAATCCAATCTCCTCTTCTATTGATGCTTCATCTAATACTCCACCTCCAGCATAGTAGCATTCCTTTGTATACTTAGGCTTGTAGTCATTCTTGAACTTTTTAACTCTTGTAGGACACTTAGATGCAAAGTGACCAATCTTATTACATGAAAAGCATTTGAATGGTAATTGACCTTCATATTTTCCTTTTCCTTTCTTTTTTCTTTTAGCAATCATAGCAATGAAATTATCTAGGGCTTCTTCTTCATCATCATCATCAAAATTACCAGAGGTGTTCAAGGATTTCTTACCATGGACCGAAGATTTGAAGGTTGTCTCACTTTTGGGCTCTATCTTCAAACTTGATATCTCAAATACAACAATCTTGTTGATTAAGGTCTCTCTTTTGAAATTTTCTAAGAATTTCATAGTCTCATCAAGGATGTTTATCTTTTTTTAATATTCTTGTGTCAAGGTAGTCATTACCTTATCCATGATGTCTTCTTTTGAGATTTCTCCACCATTGTTTCTGATTCCAGCAACTACTTCATTGATCCTTTGATTGTATGCTCTTATGTTTTCTTTGGGTATCATCTCCAATGTATTGTACCTTTTCTTCCATGTCTTTCTGTGCACATTCTTTGGTTTTTTATCTCCTTTAAACATGTCTTCTAGGTGCTTCCATATCTTATAGGTTGTGTCTACTTTCTTTATCTCTGAAAACTCACTATCAGATAGGGCACTGATAAGGGCTTCTTTTGATATTGCATTTTGATGGAACAAATCCTTCTACTTTCTTGTAGCACCATCCTTTGCAAGATCTTCTAGAGAGGGGATCTCAACTTCCTTGATAGCCACTTCAAACACTTCAAAAGAAATGCACTGCAAATGTGTCATCATCTTGTTCTTCCAATTCTCCATAAAACTTAGGTCTATCTTTTCTAAAGAATGCCATCTGATCAACCTCAAGCTATTAAAATTTCTCTTCAAGGCTCTTGGCTCTGATACCAATTGTTAGGAATAGTCCCAAGAGATAAATGAGAGGGGGGGGGGAATGAATCAGTTATCTACAAGTTTCAATTCTTTATCCAATTAAGTATACTTAAACATAAAGCATAAACATAATGAAAGAACACTTGAACACAACACCAATATTTTGGTTACAAGGAAACCCAAATAGGTAAAAACCCTGGTGGGAATTGACACCCACTAATAATCTACACTAGTGTTTTATGATCCTTATTAGAATATCTTGAACCCTGTTAGGAGTTTCTTTACTATATATTTAATACATTGACCTAGTCAAGGGTTGGACCCTGTTAGAGGTGAGGATGCACTATCCAAGAGCACACTTCTCAAAGGGGTGAAGGCTACAACCTTCTGAATAATAGATACACCCTATATTTGGATCTTGGTGAGCTATGCTTTGAATTACTGTCTAGATCAATTCCAATGTATAGCACAAAATCTTTACTTGGTCACATAGACCTTGTGTTGATGGCTCGACACTTCGCACACTCTACTCTTCCTTCACAAACAACTCTAAACTATACTTTAGCAATCACAAATGACTTCCTATAAATATCTTTCATCTAAATGATATAATAAAGTTGGCCTATTTGAACCACCTTGAAATCATATTAGAGAAACCATAACATACTCCAATAATGATTTTTTGGCTCTACTAAGGACACAACACAATCTAGGACCTGTCCAATAATAATAAATGTAGATGCACAATACACATTGTCAGCTCTATCAAAATAACTGAAACTTCCTCCTCAAGATGAATTACATCATGCACTCTTAACCAAACATTCTTAGCACTTCTCCAATCTGTAATCCAAGGGTGCATACCGAAATGATAGGCACAACTCCTAAACCAATACAATCTCTATCAGATATTCTGAATAAATATGGGAAACTGCTACTGGTGAATAGCGACTGCATAACTCCACTTCTACTGATCATCAGACTCTACATCCATGATCATAACACCACTAACATGTCTTCATCACATATCTAAAGATGCAATGCTCCATGATGACTGTATAGATAATGACTCACAGAACACTATCTGTAACTCTGTCAGGAACATTGCTGACACAAGCTACTGCATAATTGTCTAATCTAGCAATTAACCACTGCATCCATGATATCATGCTGATAACATGTCCATGCTTCATGTACTCAAAGCTTACTACATAAGTCTTCTACGCATGTTACTTACCATATGTTGTCATCAATGACAAACATATAGTCAACACTGGGTTGTTGGCAAATCTCCAACACCTTCCTCTTCAATCTCATTTCAGCCTCCATACGACTGTCCACTGAATCTTCCACCATGATCTCTTCCGCTTTATCTACTTTCAAACTTGTTCAAATTTTCCTCTACCTTTAGAGAAAATAGGTATGCATCTTCAATACTATTTATTTGAACCAAATTCAACTCCTCCTGAATTCTTGGCCTCAACCCATTAAGGTAACTAGAAACTTTCTCCTTATCAACTTCTGCATGGCCTATTCTGATGAGGATCTGATAGAACTATTCTATAAATTCCTAAACAGATCTTCCTACTTTCTTCAAACCTTGCATTTTATTTAGTAGATCAAGCTCATAATCAATAGGGATGAACTATCTCTTCAATTTATCTACCATCTGATCCCATCTTGTGATTTTCTCCTTTCCTCTTCTATTTCCCTCAATTTGAATCTCCTACCACCATATTTTCGCATGACCCTTTAGTCTAGCCTTTGCAAACTTGACCCTATCATGATCATCGATATCTTCATACTCAAAATATTCTTCTAATTCATTGATCCATTCAATCAACTCTTCTGGGTTAAGATTTCTTGAAAATGTAGGAACTACAATCTTAGGTCTTTTTCCAATCTTGGAAATGGCCTAAAAAATCCTTTCTTCCTCTTGGTTCAAAATTTCACCTTCTCCTTCATGATCCAAATTTCCTTCTTCTTTGGCTTCATCCTCCCTTTTGTCTCTGACTATAAGATTTATTCCTCCATGAATCTCTTCTTGCAGTTCTCTCACTTGTCTCTAGAGGGCTCTAACCTCAAGTGACACACCACCATCTCTTCTGCCACGTTCCCTTTGTGGAGGCATTCTCATGCTTCTCATTGAAATTATAAATCATGGTCCTGGTGCAAGCTACCTCATAGTTGGTGATCTATCTACAAACTCATGAACTCTTGCTCTAATACCACTTGATGAAGGGTGCACCCCTTAATACCACAAGCGTGTAATAGAAATAGAGAAACAACAACAATATGCAAGAATGGAAAAATGGGCTTCCTATTATCTCCACAAGTGTGGAATTAAAAATTTTGGAATTACAATATGCGAAGCCACATGGGAATTTTCCTTACAATATTTTGTAAGACAAAGCTTTGAATCACTAACCCGAACTTCCCTAGAAAACACTATGGGCATTCCTTATATAGGAAATTTTCCACCATCAAAGAAGGTTATAGAAATTTAGTCGTTAAGGCCAAATACTCCTAGAATTATTTGATTTTTTATAATTATTACATTAGGGTTGGCTCAAAATAATTACAAATTATGTTTTTAAGTAGCCCAACTCCAAGAGACCATAAGTTTTTAACTGTAGCTTCATTTGGCTATTATAACCACTTTTCAGAAATGGAAGGACCTGATCTACAATGCCTTACTTGTGCAAGCTCCATTATGTCGGGGTTCGATCGTGATCTGGAGCCTCTAAGGCCTTCAAAATTGAGCTCAAAGATTTTGTACCCAATAACCTCAATAACTTCACTGGTACAAATAATATGGCAATGAAACTCAACTGGTAGGCTAATATGACTAAGATGAACCTTTACACGTGAAATCAGAATATTTCGAGTTCATATGACCAACTTACTAAAAATAGTAAGTTTCCACAAATAGAAGCTCTACACAAGATAGCCCTTATTGCAAAGAAACCAATATGTTTTTTTGGGTGATGCAAGATTTCCCTTACACTCAGGATGCTCCTGCATCAAGAACTAAATCAAGATGGATCTAGTAGAACTCCAAATAGTTTTTCTATTGAGCATTGAATCACTACATAGGAAAATTTAGAAGGTTAAAGACTTAGTTAGCACACCAGATGTAAGTGTTATGGATAGCATGGTTATTCTTATAGTTGACATCAGTGAGAAGATAATAGTGGAGAAGACACTACAGGACACCTGCAAGGTGTCATTAACAAATGCACAAGATAAATATAAAGGCATTTTTTATAAGATCCCCAAATTGGATAAGAAGTAAATAAGTATTTTGGCATTTTTGTTAAAAACAAGGGAATATACATATAAGTAAAAAAGGAGGAATCCATAAAGGGTAATATGATGAATAGGTATATAGAAAAGAAGAAGATTGCGTATATAGTGTGGAGATGTACCAAAGTTATTACTTTAGGATGAGTAATAAGTTTTATCGAGGAAGAGAAATAGACAAGGATAAAATTTTGATAAATGACTTTGAAGATTTTTAACAAACATACCAAACTAATGCCAAAGGGGGAGATTGATACTCAGAGTTAATTTTGTTGTCATTAGTTATGAGGAAGTTATTATGTTAGTCAAAGTTTTTGGCATGGAAGAATTGATGAGTTAGTAAGACAGAGAAAGCATTCGATAAAAGGAATAAGTAAACATGGAATTTCAGTAAAGAAGAAGTAAGTATAGGCACTGAGAAAGGAAAGACCAAGCACTGATAACTAGGTTATATGGAGCACCAAATCGAGAAGAGAAATTAGTTACCAAGTTAAAGATAACATGTTACTGAGTAAGACAAGCCGACACAAGAAGATTTATAGGTACATTGAACCTGGACACCGATTAGAAAATGGTTTACAAATCTCAAGGAGATCGTATAAAAAAACATTGGAGATTGAAATATAATGATTACACATTATTATAAGGTAAGTTTATCTAATGAAAATTAAGGATGAAATATGCATTGGAAGTGTACCCAATGCTAGCACCGCTTGAATTTTGTATATAAGAAGATTAGAGCATGAAGATCATTAAGGTGGAATATAAATGTGTAAAGAGAAATTGGAGATTGCATGTATGAAGTAGATCAGAGAAGAAGGTAAATGAACAATGAATCCATCGATTAATATAATATTAAGGAATGGTTAGAGATTCAGATCTATCGAGGACTGATTTGATAGTGTGATGGGTTCACAGTATGAGGTACAGAGTTAATGAGCTCATAGAGTTTGAATAGAATTTTTTGATGTAGTTTTGATAGACATTTTATTGTTAGTGATTAAGGAGTAATCAAAATTTAATAATTCTCTTAACTGAGTAGATGCTAACTTATCATAATTGTAAATATTTTAACCAGGTACAATTCTTAGATTAGAGTTGTTAAATATCTGAGTAGACTTAACAGTCTTTAGAACTCTTAACCGGTTTAATACTCTTAAAAGGGTAAGATATCATAAATAGCTATACATTGCAACTCTAATCAAGAAACTTTATTTTGCAGTAGTGAAGTCTTGTGGGTGTCATCCCCGCTGCAATTTTTATCCTCTAACAAAGATTCTTGTGATACCAAAATAATTGTGTTATGTGTTGATTATTACATGTTTTATTTATTTTATATGACACATACAAATATTAAGGAGTCAATAAATGAATGTGGAGAAAGTTAAAATAAGTTTAAAAGTATTTTAGAGTACTGATTCAGCCCTCCCCTCTTAGTACTTACCTTTCCACACTTGAATCCAATAGATAGAAGATAGTAGTTTTCAAAATGCATTGGAGAAAAGAATCATGTATCTATCTAAGATATAAGAGGAACCTAGGAGTCTTGTTTATCATATCAAAAAACATCAATCTCGAGTGAAATGGATATTTCATCATAAGGCCAGACTAAAAAAATTCATAGAATGTGATGAGGTTTTTCTTTGGGATAAGAAAAGAGAACCAAAGGGAGCCCATGAGAAATTTGAATCACTATGGAAATGGCCATTTGTGATGAACCATGTGTTGTGGCCGAAAACATTTAAGCTTCAATATCTTGATGGATTTCCACTTCCACTAGCCTTCAATGGGTGGGATTTGAAATTATATAAGATGTAAGTCCCTCTCCTTCCCCTTTGTACATAGTGTTTTTTTGTGCTTAGGTCCTTAGGAAATTTTGTTGTGAAAATTTGGCCTTCTTAACTCTATTGCCCAAGTGTGTAACTAGAGATCCTAGGGTTCCTTCCTTGTCCTTTATGAGTCTAGGTCCACCATCTAAGCCAATCTTACCCCATCATTTTTTCTGGTATCAATATTTATATTTTGAGTCCCCATTTGATGTACTTAATACCTTTGAACCATCAGTTTGAACCATGTCAAGTTCAAAGTTCCAAGTTTATTCTCTTCTCCCATGTATATTTCTCTCAGTGACTTCACTATCGCTAGGTCTTTACCCCATATGTGGTCTTATCCCAATTCTAACTTGAACCTTGAGCCTCTTTTAGTTTGGTTCAAAGTTCAAAATATAAAGTGCAAGCGGGAGTCTTTTTTCCTAAATCCTATTGAAGTCATCGCATCTTGGTATGCATATTGAGTCATATCCAAGTTTTCTCATTTGAACTTGAACTTTGAATTCCTAATTTTGGAGGTTCATAGTTCAAAGTTTGGCTCATGCATATAACAAGTGAAATGATTTAATATCCAAATAAAGAAATAAGAAGGGTATGGATGGAATATTTCAAGAAATTCAAGATAAAAAAATCTATTTTTGGAAAAGGTAATCATCAAACATTAAAAGCGCAAGTATAAGCGACCATGAATTAATGAGGTATCATAACATGATGTTAATTCATCATTAATTGCATAGAAGATGTGAATGTTTAAACATGCCTAAGATTTGAGTAAATCTTCCACTTCATATTTATGAAGTTTAGCATTATTTGGTTTGATTTATAGGTTTTCCCAAACCAGAGAAGTGAAGAAGCGATGAAGGTAATTTGCACTACAAAGTAACAAGTTGGATGAAATATGGTGACTGTTGCTAAAAATCTGACTCAGATCATTCTAAAATTATTGAAGCATGGTAGATTTAGAATTCCCTATTTTGGTTTTTTTTTTTTTTTCCTATAATTGTCTTCTTGGTAGTATGACATACAATAGTGTTAGGAATAGTCCCAAGAGATAATTGAGAGGGGGGGAAGGGGGTGAATCAGTTATCTACAAGTTTCAATTATTTACCCAATTAAGTATACTTAAACATAAAGAATAAACACAATGAAAGAACACTTGAACACAACACCAATATTTTGGTTACAGGGAATCCCAAATAGGTAAAAACCTCGGTGGGAATTGACACCCACTAATAATCTGCACTAGTGTATTATGATCCTTGTTAGAAGATCCTTAACCCTATTAGGAGTTATCTTTACAATGCATTTAGTACAGTAACTTGGTCAAGGGTCAGACCCTATTATGATTCTTTTATAGTTAACCCTATTAGGGGTGAGGACGCACTATCCGAGAGCACATTGCTCAAAGGGGTGAAGGCTACAACCTTCTAAATAATAGATACACACTATATCTATATCTTGGTGAATTGTGCTTTTACCTGCTATTTGGATTAGTTCCAATGTATAGTATAAACTCTTTACTTGGTCACATAGACCTTCTTCTGATGGCTCAACACTTCACAGACTCTGATCTGTTCTTCACATTCAACTTCCAACCATACTTTAGCAATCACAAATGAGTGCCTATAAATATCTTTCCTCTAAATGAAATAATCAAGTAGGCCTATTAGAACCATATTGAAATCATAATAGAGAAACAACAACAATCTTCTACAACATCTCAGTTGACTCTACTAAGCATGCAACACAAACTGGGACCTGTCTAAATCAATAAGTGTAGGCGCACGCTACACACTGTCGGCTCTACCAAATTAACTGATACTTTCTCCTCAAGATGAACTATATCATGTGCTCTTAACCAAACATTATTAACTCTTCTTTGATCACTAATCCAAGGGCACATACCAAAATGATAGGCACAACTCCCGTACTAATAAAATCTCTATCGACTCTTCTGGATAAACATAGGAAACTGCAATTGGTGAATAGTGACTTCATAACTTCACTTCTACTGATCATTAGACTATGTGTCCATGAATGTAACATCACTAACATGTCTTCATCACATATCCAAAGGTGCAAGGCTCCATGATGATTGTATGAACAATCACTCATAGAACACTACCTGTAACTCTGTTAGGAATACTGTTGACACAAGCTACTACATAACTGTCTGTTCTAACAATTAACCTCTGCATCCATGATATCATGCTAATAACATGTCTGTGCTACATATACTCAAAGCTTACTACATAACTATTCCACACATGCTACTTACCATATGTTGTCATCAATGATAAACATACAGTCAGCATTGGCTTGTTGGAAAATCTCCAACAATCTCCCCCTTTGGCATTGATGGAAACATATGGAATGAAAAATGCCACCAACCTAAATGAACAATTATTTTATAACATTCTCCATTTCCTCATCAAAATTCCCCCAAGGATGAATCCTCCATCTGCTGCAATATTCTTCAACATTCTCCATTTCCTCAACTAAATACTACTCCCCCTTAGTATATTACTCTTTTACTTCTATTTTTCATGACTATATATTACTCCCCCTTTGACATCAATGGAAAAGGGAACCAATAAGTTTAAGTACTAGTACTACTCCTAAAGTAGAGTATTTGACCATCCATCAGTCCCTAAGGACTAATGGTCTTTTTTCTTTCTTCTAAGAAGAATCAGGGAAGGGAATTACTCCCAACTTCTCCTTGAGATACTCAAAAGTATCCTTTGGTAAGGGCTTTGTGAATATATCTTCTATCTATTCCTTTGTACTCACATAATCTAGTTTGACTTCTTTTTGTATCACTTTCTCTCTAAGGAAGTGATAATTGATCTCTATGTGCTTTGTTTTTGCATGCATCACTTGATTCTTTGACATGTTGATAGTGTTGGTATTATCACAATGAATAGTAATAGGATAATCAATCTGAATACCAAATTCCTTTATCATCTATTTCATCCAAATAATTTTGGAATAATTCAGGGCTACTACAAGATACTCCACTTCTACTGTTGACTAAGAAATACAATTTTTATTCTTTCTTGTCCAGGTGACAAGTCTATCACCAAGAAACACTATTCCACCTGATGTACTCTTTCTATCATCAATGCATCCTACCCAATCAACATCTGTATAAACATGAAGCTCAAAATTATCTGAGTTAGGATACCATAGACCATAATCTATAGTACCCTACAAATATCTGAATATTCCTTTTACTGCCATGAGGTGAATTTTTTTAGGGTCTGTTGTAAATCTTCCAACAATACCAATTGCATTGGAAATGTGTGGTCTAATTTGAGTAAGATAAATGAGTTTTCCAATCATAGAATTATACAATTTTATATTGACTACTGGTGAGTCATCTTCTTTTGTAAGCTTGGATCCAGTTATCATAGGTGTCCCTACTGGCTTGCAATCATCCATCTTGAATTTCTTTAATATTTCTTTCACATACTTGGACTGATTAATGAAAATACATTTCTTTTTCTGCTGCACATTTAATCCTAAAAAGTATTTGATAGTTCCAATCATGCTCATCTCAAATTCACTCTGCATCTCCTTAGCAAATTCATCACTAAGTTTGTCATTACCCCCAAAGATAATGTGATCAACAAATATAGCTACAAGTAGTAGTCCTTCAGATGTCTCTCTTATGAATAGATTAGAATTTTCTGCTCCTTTCTTGAATCCAATTTTTGTTAGATATCCATCAAGTCTCTCATACCATCCTCTAGGGGATTTCTTAAGTCCATATAGGGCTTTCTTCAATCTGCATACCATATCAGGTTTGTCTGATAAGGTGAATCCTTCTGAAAATTCAATGTATACTTCTTCCTTTAGCTCTCCATTCAAGAATGCTGACTTAACATCCATCTAATAAACTCTTAAGTTTTTCAATGTTGCAAAAGCTAAAAACAACTTAATAGCTTGTAATCTTCTTACTGGTGCAAAAGTGTCTAAATAAACAATACCTTCTCTTTGTGCATATCCCTTACATACTAACCTTTCTTTGTTCCTTACTATTGTACCAACTTCATTCATCTTGTTTCTAAATATGCATTTTGTTCCAATCACATTCTTATTACTAGGTCTTGGGACCAGATCCCAAGTATCATTCTTAATAATCTGATCTAGTTCCTCTTTCATAGCATCATGCTAATCTGAATCATTACATGCATCTTCAACACTTAAAGCTTCAATTTGAGATAGTAAACATATCGCTTCATTATTTTCTAAATTATTTTCTTTTGATCTTGTTGTGACTTTTCTTCTCTGATATCCAATGATGTCATCCTTAGAGTGATATCTACATGTATACTTTGTAACTTTAGGTGATACTGACTCATCTTCCTTTTGAGTTTCTTCTTCACTTGTTTCAGGGTCATTGAAAAATACATCAATACTATCAAACATCTTTTCAACAACTGTCTCACTAGTGGAAGGTCTAGGTTCTTCTTCAATCATAGGTGAGTAATCATGATATCTTTCTTGAACCATAAAATTTTCATCAATCTTAACATGAGAACTTTCAATGATCTTCTTCAATCTTAAGTTAAAACATCTATAAGCTTTACTTTTAGTAGAGTAACTAAGAAAAATACCTTCATCACTTCTTGCATCAAACTTGCCTATTGCTTCATCCCTCTTGATGTAGCACTTGCTTCCAAAGATTCTGAAGTATTTCACTATGTAAACATTTCCAAACCATAGCTCATAAGGTCTCTTGTCCATGCCAGGCCTCAATTGTATTCTATTGATTGTATAGACTATTGTATTGACCGCATCTCTCCAATAGGTGTGAGAAACTTTTCCTTCAATCATGATGGTGTGCACTATATCAAGGATGATCATATTCCTTCTCTTTGCAATCCCATTCTATTGAGGGGTTCTAGGTGCTCTCAACTATCTCTTTATTCCATGTTCTTCATAGTACTCATAGAATCTGTTAGAGGTGAATTCTCCTCCTCTATCCGACCTTAGACATTTTATCTTTAGTCCAGATTCATTCTCAACCTTAGCTTTGAATATTTTGAACTTCTCAAATTCTTCTAACTTATCTTTCAAGAATGCAACCCACATCATTCTAGAATAATCATCTACAAACAAAATGAAATACCTTTCACCATAGTATGATCTTGTTTGGGTTGGTCCACATAGGTCTGTATGAATTAGATCCAACTTGTTCTCTGTTGAATTATGCTTGCTTCTAAATGAATTTCTCACATGCTTTCCCATCACACATTCCCTGCAAATAGTATCAACTGGCTTTGCTATGCTAGGTAGGTCTCTAACTACCTTTACATTACTTATCTTTACTATGTTATCAAAATTGATATGACATAATCTTTTATGCCATAGCCAACTATCATCAACTTTAGCAACAAAACAACTTTTTTTTGAATTAAGTTGAAAAATATTACCTTTAGTATTTGACCCTAATGCAATCATAACACCATCCTTGTTGTTAATTATGCACTTGTTTTCTTTTAACTCCAACTGATAACCTTTTTGCAAGTAGTTGTCCAACACTAAGAAGGTTATGTTTCAAACCATCTACATAGAGAACATTATCAGTGTTGTTCTTTCCATCCAATGTGATAGCTCCTCTACAAATGATAGGTTTAGGAGTATTATCTCCAAATCTAACCATGCCACCATTGTATTTGTCTAGATGAACAAACCTATCTTTATCACCTATCATGTGATGTAGACAACCGCTATCTATGATCCAATCTGTCATTATGTTTGCTTGTGAAATCAATGCTCATTCTTCTTCCTTTTTCACATCCTCATAATCCATCTCATTATTCATTTTCTCTATAATAGCAATGAATCCAATTTCATCTTCAGCTAAATCATCATCTGATACTCCATCTCCAGAATAGTAACATTCCTTAGAGTACTTAGGCTTGTAGTCATTTTTGAACTTTTTAGCTCTTGTAGGACACTTAGATGCAAATTGACCAATCTTATTACATGAAAATAATTTAAATGGAAATTTACCATTTTTCCCTTTTCCTTTCTTTTCTCTTTTAGCAATCATACCAATGAAATAATCTAGTTCTTTCTCTTCATCATCATCAAAATTACCAGAAGTGTTTGCAGATTTCTTACCATGGACTGATGCTTTGAAGGCTGTCTCATTTTTAGGTTTTGTCTTCAATCTTGAAATCTCAAAAGATGATATTTTGTTGATCAAGGTCTCTCTTTTGAAATTTGATGTAAGTTGCATGGTCTCATCAAGGATGTTGATATTTTTTTCATACTCTATGGTGAGAGTAGTCATCAATTTATCCATAATGTCTTCCTCTTAGATCTCTCCACCATTGTTTCTGATTCTAGTGACTGCTTCATTAATCCTTTGGTTGTAAGATCTAATGTTTTCTTCAGGAAACATCTCTAATGCATTGTATCTTTTCTTCCATGTTTTTCTATGTGCATCCTTTTCTTGTTTATCTCCTTCAAACATGTCTTCTAGGTGCTTCCATATCTTGTAGGTTGTCTATTTTCTTTATCTCTGAAAACTCACTATCAGATAAGGTGCTAATAAGGGCTTCTTTGGCTATTTCATTCTAATGGAATAAATCTCTTTGCTTACTAGTAACATCCTCCTTTGCAAGATCTTCTATAGAGGGGATTTAAACTTCTTTGGTAGCCACTTCAAAAGAAATGCACTGCAAATGTGTCATCATTTTGTTCTTCCAATCAAGATAATTCTAACCATCAAACTTAGGACTACCTTATCTAAATAATTCCATCTAATCAATGTCAAGTTGTTAAAATTTCTCTTCGAGGTACTTGGCTCTGATACCAATTGTTAGGAATAGTCCCAAAAGATAACTAAGAGGGGGGGTGAATTAGTTATCTACAAGTTTCAATTATTTATCCAATTAAGTATACTTAAACATAAAGCATAAATACAATGAAACAACACTTGAACACAACACCAATATTTTGGTTACGGGGAAACCCAAATAGGTAAAAACCCTAGTGGGAATTGACACCCACTAATAATTTGCACTAGTGTATTATGATACTTGTTACAAGATCCTCAACCCTGTTAGGAGTTGTCTTTACAATGCATTTAGTATAGTGACCTAGTCAAGGGTCAAACCCTATTAGGAGTCTTTTACAATTAACCCTATTAGGGGTGAGGACACACTATTCAAGAGCACACTTCTCAAAGGGGTCAAGGCTACAACCTTCTGAATAACAGATACACACTATATCTGGATCTTGGTGAACTGTGCTTTGAATTTTTGTCTAGATCAATTCCAGTGTATAGCATAAACTCTTTACTTGGTCACATAGACCTTCTTCTGATCGCTCAACACTTCACACACTCTTCTCTGCTCTTCACATTCAATTTCAAACCATACTTTAGCAATCACAAATGTGTGCCTATAAATATCTTTCCTCTAAATGAAATAATCAAGTTAGCCTATTAGAACCATCTTGAAATCATAATAGAGAAACAACAACAATCTTCTACAACATCTTAGTTGGCTCTATTAAGCACACAACACAAACTAGGACCTGTCTAAATCAATAAGTGTAGGCACATGCAACACATTGTTGGGTCTACCAAATTCACTGATACTTTCTCCTCAAGATGAATTGCATCATGCACTCCTCACCAAACATTCTTAACTCTTCTTTGATCACTTATGCAAGGTCACATACCAAAATGATAGGCAGAAATCTTGTACTGATAAAATCTTTGTCAACTCTTCTGGATAAACATAGGAAACTGCAACTAGTAAATAGTGACTGCAAAAATTCAATTCTACTGATCATTAGACTCTACATCCATGAATGTAATATTACTAACATATTGTAGACACCTAAAAATCCTTTAGAAAATAAAGTATTTTTATTTTCTAAAAAATCCTTGATGACATCATCATTTATTAATTAATTAATTAATTTATTTTTATGTCATTAAATCCCTTTATCTTAATTAAAAATATTTAATTAAGGAATCCCTCCCAAAAATGTTTAAATCTTATTTAAACATTATTTCCTTATTTATTAATTATTTTAATTAATAAATTGACCAAAAATCCCAAAATAAATAATTAATTTATTTTTTGACCAAAACTTGGCCAATTTCCTAAAGACCACTAACCTCTTCCAAAATCTTCTAATCCCTCCTTAATTTCGATTAAAAGGCTAATCCCATCCTTTCTAACCCTAATCTCAACTCAAAATATTTAATTAAGATTAAATATTTAATTTTCATATTTATTAAATATATTTTAATAAATATTCCCAAAACCAAAAGCCTTTGGAATGAATAAACATTTATTCATTCTCCCTAAACCAAAGAAAACTCTAGACTCTTCTAGAAACTTCTCAACCCAACCTCTTCACCCATCCTAATCCTAAAATCCCCTAATCCTAATCCTAATCCTCCCCCTAACCTTGTCACATTCCCTAAACAAGGTTAGCCAACTCCTAAGCTTGACCCAAAGTCACCAAACTTCTAGAGGCTTCTCTTACATGCATTGAAGGCATTTAAGGACTCCTTATCCCTCTTACATGCATTTATGGTGCATTTAAGAAGCCCCTCACCCCTTTCTTACACCCTTTGACCTTAGGCACATTTCCCAAATTGTGCACATTCCTCCCATCTTTCAACCCAATCCCCTTATGACACTTGTCACAAGGAGATAACCCTTCCCCTAATGAGCCTCAAACTCATTAAAGCTTTTGAGATAAATAAATCTTTATTTATCTCTTAAATTCCATATTTATCCTTAGAAAGCCTAGACTCTTCTAGAAAGTCTTCATCCTCATCCAAAGCCTAGACTCTTCTAGAAAGTCTTCATCCTCATCCAAAGCCTAGACTCTTCTAGAAAGTCTTCATCCTTATCCCCTTGACTCAACCTCTAACCTTACCCCAAACTCTAACCTATCCTCCTAACCCAAGCCCTTAGGAAATCTTATAAATACTCCTCCTTCCAAGAGAAAATTATTAGCTTAGTTTTTATCATTTATTGCATTGTTATCATGAGCATTTTTAACTAGATCATCTTAGCATACATCTTAATTGTTAGATTTCTTCATGTTTTTCATGTTTTCTAACACATCTTAGAATAGCTTAATGGATTAATCTCAGTTCATATTTCAAGCTTTTCTCATCATTTATGGATCACCATAAATCCCTCTCCATGCATTTGAGAGCACACCCACATCCCTCTGATTGAAGCAAATCAAACATTTGCTCTATAGCACTTATTTTTAGCAACAATCTTGAGGTGGCTTTGGTTTTGTTTTCATGTCTTATGCTGTTTTTAGTTCATGAACATGTTAGATTAGCCTTTCAAGAGAGGTAACAGGTTCAAAATCATAGTCTACATTCTGGCACGTCCGGTGGGACCCACTTCACAGGTTCTTTGCAAACATTCTAATTTTTCAAGCTTATAGGTGGACGAAGCACTTCAAATTCTTCTTCCTCTTCTTGTCTATATTCTTCTTCTATTCTATCTACTTCTTCTTCCTCTTCTTGTCTATATTCTTCTTCTATTCTATCTACTTCTTCTTGCAGGATCATGGCAAATTTTTCTAAAAAAAAGAAAAGAAAACAAAAAAAATGTTTAAGGAAGCAAAATCATACACACCTTGTTTAGTGCTTAAAATGAATCCCCAAATCATTGTTGAATGCATTAAGGACTAAAATTTTCAAAATTTGTTCTAATAAACAAGAAAAATTAATCAAAGCATTTGCATCCTTGCAACATCAAGGTTTTAGATGCATTCATGCAAAAATTAGGAACACTTGAAAGCTTTGGGTACTTAAAAAGATTCTCAAATTTGCATCTTAAAATCTAAAATGGGTTCCGAAAATCAGTCCTAGAAATTCTAACATCTTTTTGTGGCAAAGTCTTGAATGTTTTTCCAATTCATGCATCAAACTAAATCTAGGAACTTTGCCTTGGGGTCTAAAAAAAAAAAAAAGTCAAAACAAAATCTTGAATGAAACTAAAGGAATGAACTTAGGTCCTAAAGTGTCATTTTCATTTTGAAAATCAAACACAATCTTGAATGATCTAAATTGGAAAGAAAAGCATCCCTATTCCTTCCTTGTTGTATTTCAGTTCAAACAAACTCAATCTTGAATGATCTAAGGTTAAAACAAAGCACTTTCAAAGTTCTAAATCAACATGCTCACTCAATCTTGAATGCTCAAAGGAAAGAACTTGCAATCGCTCAAATCGTTTATCTTTTGGAGAAAGAACAAATCAAACCTTAAGCACTTGTGTCTTTAATTTCAAAGGTTTTTTTTCACACATCACTTCATCAATTTGAAAAAAAAAAAAAAGAACAACTTGCTTGATGTGCATCTAGGAGCTTTACATTTTTTGTATAATCCTTGTTAAAGTAAGCAACGTAGAACATTTGAACTCGGACAAGTTCACTTGTTCTACTTTTAGCGAGGCCTGTCTAGGGAGAAAAGTGTTTCCTCCTCGGAGAACGACCTCAAACCGGTATCCCCCCCGGCCGGTATATAAATAAAGTGAAGGCAAAAAGTACTCACTTATATCTCCTAATCCACGGACGTTTTGTGCCAAATGCAAATGTCTGGGGAAAGGTAAATATTCCTCCCCCAGTGTTGTTGGCTAGGCTCTTAAGTGAGTCACAGGCGGTCAGCATAACTGGGTATGGAGACTCCACGGAACTACTAAAAACTTGATAAAATAGAGGCTACCCTATCTACATCTGAAAGTATCAAAATCCTTGTGCAAGGACCGATTCCAAGGGGTTTACCGGATCACCTCAAGATTACTCACCATTTGTATTCCCTTTAGGGGGTACCAAGCTGTGGGCAAGCGATTTTGATACTCACCTTCCTTAGGCAGATTTGTTTGAAGTGCTTGACAGTCAATACTCCATGAAAACACTTGTTGGAACATACACTTTCAAAAGCTTTATCAGAGTCAGTCATCCTGCTTGTATCTCACAAGGTTGCTTTGTCCCTTGCGGAGATTGCTTTTTCCCAAATCTTTGTTGAAATCTATCCTTTGCCATTGGAAAACATCAAACTGATTTACAACTTGGTTCACGATACTCAGAACAGCCATGCCAGTCCAAATCCTCCCAAAATCCAAAAAATGGCCAAGGCTTTCAGAAACTCAAATCATGGTCTTCCAATCATATTCAATCCAGTCTTGTCATCCTTTCCTCCTATCTTAGGTTAACAGAGTCATCTTGGTCATCCCCCATCCCCTTGTCTGTCTTCCTTTAGAGTTAGTCTTCTTCCAATCTTAAGCCAAATCCAATCCTAGTCTGATCCTGTCAGTCATTCCAATCTGAGTCTTAGTCTTCCAATCCATGTTCATCCTTCATTCCTGTCTGACTCATCCGCAAGTCAGCATGTCTCAAAACTATTATGATGAGTTTGGTTATTATGTCTCTCCCCTCAATCCATCCTATCCCAAAGATGATGAAAGCCTTGTAGATCATGATGCATATTTTGAAAATCTTAGCAAGTTTTCTCCAAACATCCCCCAACATCCAATCATTCCTCCAAAATATCCTATCATGCCTTCACGCTTATCCACTAGCACTCCCTTTCATGTCCTTAGCAAGGCAAATCCATTATCTTATCCATCCACACCTTATCCCTATCTTAAACCTACACATCCTCCATATGCATCCATCATACCTGCATCTCCTGCTATAGTCATATCCCAATCACCACCATTCCCTCGAAACACTTCACGCTACTTCCCTTATCTAAAACCTCCATCCACTCATCCTCCAAATCACCCCCAAATCCAAAATCCTAGTCTTCCCATCCTTTATCCGAACCCTCCATCTACTTATCCTCCAAATCATTCTCAAAACCAAAAACCAAGTCTTCCAATCCTTTCTCCCAACCCACCATCCTCCAACTCCTCGTCTACACCATCATCCCCTCAAGAAAGTTCAGAATCTTCCACCCCATCTTCATATGAGAACTATCCTAGCTCTCCATCTCCTCCACATTCTGATCCTTCTTCACCACGAAAGTCTCCAAGGAGTTTCACAAGGAAGCCAAAAACAAATCCCACTCCTAAAGTTGAAGAGCCAAGCCATCTCAACACTTCATGTGAAGCCATCATTACTGAGGCCCATCCATCACTCCCATCTGTTATCTATCTTCCATACATCCCACTCATTGATCTTCTTCCATCTCCTAGCATCATTGAGTCCCTTCCATCTGAGGTCTCCATCCCATCCCCACCAACATTACCTCCTCCTAGCATTATCCAAAGCATATCTGATGAGCCTCATGAATTCACCCCTCTTCCTACCATCATAGCTACAAAATCTTCCATCCATTCATCCATACCATCTAAAGAGTTCTTCCTTCTTCCAGACATCATAGCTACAGAATCTCCCATCCTTCCATCCACCCCCTCTGATGAGTCCATCCATACATCCCCCATCACTCTATCCACACAAATCCTATCATGTCAAGATCTTGTCCAAAAGAATGTTGAAATACTCACAGAAGAAAATCAAGATCCAATCCCTTCACTTCCCCCATTACATGTTCTATTACTTCCATCACCCCCAATCCATAATCCTACAATCCCAATTCTTCCAATCCAAGATCCTATCATCCCAGTTTCTCCAACTGAAGATCTATTACCATCTCCCAATCCTAGTCAAAATCCCACCATCCTATCCTCTCCTCTTGAGGATCTTCCAATCCAAACTGTCCCGCAACCATCACTCTATCCTCTTGGATCACTTACATTTGTCAAAGGTAGTCCACTTGAAGCAGAAGAAATTAGTTTCATATCTTCCATCAGGGAACCAAAAACTGGATGTTTATCATATTCCCTAAGTCAGAAATATCCTTGTTTGGATAAAATGCTCAAGAAATGGAATTATCAAGGCAAAGGCATAGGCATCCATGAAAAAGGAAATCTGGAGCCTATCCAAGACAAGAAACATCCAAAGTTATGTGGAATTGGTCACACATCAGAAGAAGGCACTTCCTCCAGAAATGTTGGTACAACTAAAGTTAAATTCAAGCATCCTTCCAAACCCACCATCACATCTCTCGAAACATACAATGCTATTCCTCCTCCTCCATCGTTACAACCAAAGACAACCTATCACATTCCTCCTTCATCCTCCAAATCCATTTTGGGTCCCTATGTCCCAAAATCTTCCAGCACATATCCTCTACATACCAAATCCATTTTGGGACCCTACATCCCAAAATATCATCCCCCATCTTATCCTACTCAATCTTTCATCCAAAATCCAAGCATCCCTAGTCGGGATCAACAAAGGCACCTTCCCACATATCCTATCTACCAATCTCCTTTCATCTCTCCATCCATATTTCCTCGATCCTGCACATCTCCTCATATTCACTGGACGATGCTCCCCACAATTTGGATGCCATATCCAATATGAATAAAAGGAAATATCCACACAGATCTAAGGATTGTCATGTCCAGTCTAAACGACATGGTCAACCAAAGAAAAATCCAATCAAGCAATCCAAAGCATCCCAATGGCCACAAAGGCCCAGCAAAGCAAAAGCAAAATCTGATGCATACCAATGGCCACAAAGGCCCACCAAAGCTAAAGCAAAAATGATGTGGATCCCAAAGCAAAAAGATGTAATCAATCTAAAAGAAACATCTACAATGGCATCCAAAGTTGCTAATCCCCCAGCTATTCAGTCTTCTCCTCCATCTCCTAAATCTATTTTGGGTCCCAAAGATTCAAAATCTCCTAGCATAAATCCTCCATCACATTCACCTCTATCTTCCATGTCCTATCCGCTTCATCCACCTTCCTCACAACATGTGCTAATGTTGGTCCTGACAGCATCTCCCTATCATGATCACTTTCCATCTTTCCATCCAAACAATTTCTACCACCATATATCCCATCTACCCCATCCAATCTGTGCTTTTGCATAAATTCCTCCATCATAACAAAGTTGTACCAACATCCAAGCACATCAGAAAGATCAGTGAAGAAAGTCAGTGACAAATCAAAGAAATCAGCAGGTCAGCAAAATTAGAAAACGTCAACAACAAGTCAGAAGATCAGTGAAGAAAGATAGCAACACATCAAAAATATCAGAAGGTCAGCATCTAATCAGCGAAAAATCAGAAAATCCATAAAAATTGGAAAAAATCAAGAGAAAAATATCAAAAAAGAAAAGAAAAGAGAAAAACATTCATCCTATGGTGAAAACTTGGCAATTCAAGCACCTTGGACAAGTACCATGGTGAAAACCTGGCAAACAGGCATCATGCGTAGGCTCCCCCCAATTCCTTTCTGTAGTTGGGGGCCATTCCCTTCTTCCATCTTATCCAACATCTCCTCCATCCCATTTGTCTCTCACTTCCTTCATCCTCATTTGGATCTTGATGAAAAAACAAAGACTACTAGGTATACATGCTTTTGGACACCTTCTTGGCATCCATCACACCTTTCAGCTACATATCCTCTATCCCATCCATTCATCCTATCTTCCATCTACTTTCCTCATCCTCTTGTTAGCATATCTTCCATCCAATCGTACCCCATCCTACTGCCTCTAAATAAATGAACTATCCTAAGCAGGGGGCATCTTATTCCTTGGTGACATATTCCTTGGAGACTATCTTTTATCCAGAATCTTCCATCTCCCAAATCCTTAAGCAAATCCACCATCCAATCCTTCAGCATTCCTCTATCCAAATTCCTCAGCAGTTCCTCCAACATCCATCTTTCAATCCTCAAGCAAATCTGCCATCCAATCTCCCCAAGCATTCCTCTATCCAATCCTCAAGAAAATCTATCATCCAAGTCTCCTAAGCAATTCCTCCATCCAAATCCAAATCTTCCTCCATCCAAATCTCCTAGCAGTTCCATCATCCTCATCCTAAGCATTTCTTCCATCTTTCCATCACCCAGTATCTTCCCTTGTCATTGGTATCTAGCTATAGGCTACCTTTCATGCAATCCAATGCCATTCATCCATATCCAACCATTCATAGCAGTCTTCTAGCAATCTTCCAATCCTCTCCACATCCTCTAGCTATCCAACATCCAAGATCAAGCCAATCCATCCAATCCAAATCCTTAGTCTTGTAGCAAGCCTAGATCTCAATCCAATCATCATCATTGGGATATGTCCTTCCCAAATCTATGTCATTTCAGGACACATCTTCCGTCAGTCTGTCTTGGCTTTCCAGCCCAACTGGGGCATCATCCTTCATATCTTTGGAGCTTCAGCTTCATCCCCAGGTTCTTTGTACATCCTAATCCTGAGTCTTGTACCATAGCGTCAGTCATGTCTCCACCTAAACTCATTTGTACATATGTGTCTTTAGGACCCATCCTTTGTGTCTGGCATCCCTTGTCGTTGTCTTGTTGTACATATCCTTGTTAGTCCTGCAACAACATTTGATCAGAAATCTTGTCCTATCCAACCTCACACTTCAGTAACATCAATTGTCGACTATCCTTGATCATCATGACCATCTTTGAACTTCATCATTTGCCAATCAGCAACACAACATTCTCCCCATCAGCATTGGGTCTGCACAGATGTATGCTTTTGTTTTGTCTGACCTAAGCCTAATCACGAGTCCCCTTAGTTGTATCCTCCCTATCTGACTTAATCTTCCACCAAGCACACCAGGTCCATGTCGATGTATCCTTCCACACGTTCAGACAAATCTTCCCGCCATCAATCAAATCAAATCTCTCTCCTTGGCAAAGGTTGTCTTTTGGAGTTATCATTTTGGCCTTGGATTTTGTCCTTTGGGTCTTGTTAATCTTTTACAGCTTCTCGTTGTTCTCTACTCAAAGTTGCCATGATCCTTTATATCATGGTGCGCTACGAATGAGGATAATCTGGGGCAAGGTCTTTTGATCTTTTACTTCTGCTTGTGAGTCAGTTGTGTGTTTGTGGTTTCTTTAGCATCGTTTCCACATGCTTCCTCTTGGGTTCATGCGTGATGCTGGGGCAACCCTGCATGTCTTTTTAGCGTCGATTCTATGCAACATTAGTGACAAGGCCTCGTGATCCTAGTATCCTTGGCAAGTCTCTAGCATTGCTATATTAAACTAGGTTGTGCTCTCTAAAAGATCTAAAGCATGGAGCTTCCCCAAATCCCCTGCATCTTGCATCATATAGATTAATCTTGCATCCTCATATAGCTACATCCTGCATTTTGCATTCCATCTCATCTTGCATTCACCCATCTTTGCTCTTGGAAGCTTGGTAATTTATCTCCCCTGCTTCCTCAGTCATTCCTTCTCTATTTCCTTTCGAGAAAATTCCACAATGTTTATTCCTTGTGTTATTTTTTCGAGGGGGCACAATCCCTTATTCCTCTAAATTCTAGCCTTGGGCATCTTATTTTCTTGTCTTTGATGCCATGCCACTTGTGGCATCGTATCAAAGAGGGTCAAAATGTAGACACCTAAAAATCCTTTAGAAAATAAAGTATTTTTATTTTTTGAAAAATCCTTGATGACATCATCATTTATTAATTAATTAATTAATTTATTTTTATGTCATTAAATCCCTTTATCTTAATTAAAAATATTTAATTAAGGAATCCCTCCCAAAAATGTTTAAATCTTATTTAAACATTATTTCCTTATTTATTAATTATTTTAATTAATAAATTGACCAAAAATCCCAAAATAAATAATTTATTTATTTTTTGACCAAAACTTGGCCAATTTCCTAAAGACCACTAACCTCTTCCAAAATCTTCTAATCCCTCCTTAATTTCGATTAAAAGGCTAATCCCATCCTTTCTAACCCTAATCTCAACTCAAAATATTTAATTAAGATTAAATATTTAATTTTCATATTTATTAAATATATTTTAATAAATATTCCCAAAACCAAAAGCCTTTGGAATGAATAAACATTTATTCATTCTCCCTAAACCAAGGAAAACTCTAGACTCTTCTAGAAACTTCTCAACCCAACCTCTTCACCCATCCTAATCCTAAAATCCCCTAATCCTAATCCTAATCCTAATCCTCCCCCTAACCTTGTCACATTCCCTAAACAAGGTTAGCCAACTCCTAAGCTTGACCCAAAGTCAACAAACTTCTAGAGGCTTCTCTTACATGTATTGAAGGCATTTAAGGACTCCTTATCCCTCTTACATGCATTTATGGTGCATTTAAGAAGCCCCTCACCCCTTTCTTACACCCTTTGACCTTAGGCACATTTCCCAAATTGTGCACATTCCTCCCATATTTCAACCCTATCCCCTTATGACACTTGTCACAAGGAGATAACCCTTCCCCTAATGAGCCTCAAACTCATTAAAGCTTTTGAGATAAATAAATCTTTATTTATCTCTTAAATTCCATATTTATCCTTAGAAAGCCTAGACTCTTCTAGAAAGTCTTCATCCTCATCCAAAGCCTAGACTCTTCTAGAAAGTTTTCATCCTTATCCCCTTGACTCAACCCCTAACCTTACCCCAAACTCTAACCTATCCTCCTAACCCAAGCCCTTAGGAAATCCTATAAATACTCCTCCTTCCAAGAGCAAATTATTAGCTTAGTTTTTATCATTTATTGCATTGTTATCATGAGCATTTTTAACTAGATCATCTTAGCATACATCTTAATTGTTAGATTTCTTCATGTTTTTCATGTTTTCTAACACATCTTAGAATAGCTTAATGGATTAATCTTAGTTCATATTTCAAGCTTTTCTCATCATTTATGCATCACCATAAATCCCTCTCCATGCATTTGAGAGCACACCCACATCCCTCTGATTGAAGCAAATCAAACATTTGCTCTATAGCACTTGTTTTTAGCAACAATCTTGAGGTGGCTTTGGTTTTGTTTTCATGTCTTATGCTGTTTTTAGTTCATGAACATGTTAGATTAGTCTAATGTTTGAATGTTTCAGCCTTTCAAGACAGGTAACAGGTTCAAAATCATAGTCTACACATATCTTCATCACATATCCAAAGGCACAAGGCTCCATGATGACTATACGGATAATCACTCACAAAACACTACCTGTAACTCTGTCAGGAACACTACTGACACAAGTTGCTACATAACTGTCTGTTCTAACAATTAACCTCTGCATCCATGATATCATGTTGATAAAATGTCTATGCTACATATAATTAAATCTTACTACATAAGTATTCCATGCATGCTACTTACCATATGTTTTCATCAATGACAAACATATAGTTAGCACTGGCTTGCTGGAAAATCTCCAACAAATAGACCATCGATGCCAAAGTTAGGGAATTCCTCTAGTCTTGTAAGCTCAATTCCAGAAATGGATGATACAACCCTCTTATAGGTGACTATGGAAGAAATTATGGAAATTTTTAAAAACCTTGAGGAAGGCTTAGTAGAATATATGGTGAATAAGAGTCATTTAATTGAAGCAAAAAATTTCCTAATTTTAGCCCCTTGTCTATAATTGGTATTAGAATGTATGAATAGGTATGACTAGGATGAGAAGTGTATTCATATTTTTTCTAGGGAAGTGTTAGTAATAATTAAGAGGGGAACCATAATGGCAGCCATAGTAATACCATACAAGGAACCATACAAAGCTTCGACCATAGGCAAGTCCTTTTCCTTTTTCTCTAAGAAAAAGAAAGAATAAAAGAGCATAATTGCATGTCACTAGATTCTCAAAATGTGGAAAGGTGGTTCATACTTTCCCAACCCTTTCACCCATGAAAATTTCATCCCATAAGTTTGAGATTTAGTGATTTTACTTAATAGGGTGAATGAAAATCAACACACATTTCATTGGTAAAAGTGGATGTTCTTTTATATTCAAGTGCTGCTAAGGGGAAAAGTTCTTGGACTGGGGTGAACTTATAGCAAAATGACTGCATGAAGGATTAGAAAAATTCATGGGAAGAGAGACTTCTATATGTCTTCCTTTTTGTTTTACCTATTAGAATTTACAAAATAGTGGGTTAGATTTCCTCACGAACCATGTGTTCTAGGCATGAAAATTTATGAATATTATCTGCTACTCCAACTAAAGAGATTCTCTAAGAAATTCAATAGGGTGAATGATTTATTTTTTGATTGGCTAGTATTTGAATTACAAGGAAAATTAAATAGGAGATTGTCTTAGAAATTCATTCAATTAATTAACACCTATGGAATTTACTTTATATAGTTTCCTAGGTTCACATATATAAGGGTAGGTGGATTTGAAGGTGAACCACTAAGGCTTCCTAGGTATGTACTGGATAACCTAGTTCTAATAGAGATTTGTATACAACTCACACAAATTGATAAGTTCTTGAAAGGAAAGAAGCCTCCTAGAGTGTTCTTCCATGCAGAAATTGGTCACTATTTCTACACGACCATCTCAAATGCTTTGAACTTAGAAACAAAGATCAAGAAGTTGAACTTCAAAAGCTTCACTGTTCAGCCTAAATTTGATAGAAAAGGTTTTTCATAGTCCTACATGAATAGGAAAGAAAGTTTCACTCACATCCCTCAACTAGAAGATTATTGGGAAGATTCTGAGGATGAATTTGAAGTATGAAAAAGACTATGGTCTCGCTTTATTGTAAGGAGAATAATAAACATGAAAATTCCTATTAATATCAAGGGAGTAAATGAGAAGGATGGAGAAAAGGCACTAGACCAAAATTTCATAGACAAGAGTGCATGAAGAATCTATTCCTAAGATAGATTGGACCAAAAAAGAGGAAGATAGTATACAAACTAGAACCTTCAATGTGATTAGGAGAACTGAAAAATGGTTAAGGGAATATAGATTGGGGAAATTAAACATTCAAGAAGTGTAGGGTTGTGAAGAAACACAAAGTACCCCTATTCGTGAAACTAAATATGTCTATGCTAACGTATGATTTAATCATAATTATGAAGGTACAACCATGTCTAAAAAGAGAAAATATAAGAAGACTAAATTAGTAATCACAACATCCTCCCCTATTAGAACCACTCATTCGAGGAGTAAGAGATCCAAGAAGGAAAGTAACATAGAACTTGTGGATTTGGATTCCACAAAAGAGGTCCTCATGACAATGGAGAATCAGACACCTGATATCCTAGATATTTGTGATTTTGATATTGAGGTGAAGAATCCAAAGGATGTAGATTTTGTTCATGACACACTGGAAATTGATTCTACAGAATTGTAAACAAATATGACCTAGAACCATTCCAACACACCTAACTAGCTTGAAGCTTCTATCAATAGAAAATAAAGTATGGTTCCAATGTCTCTACCAGATAGTGACATGGTAATAAAATGCTTTGGATGAGAAGTTAAAGCTAAGAAACCTAGAATTTATGCAATGATTGAAGAAGATGACAAAATAGGTTGATAGTTTGCAGAAGTAGCAATACTGACCTATGAAAAATAGAGAAACAACAGATACCACTTGATGAAGGGTGCTCCCCTTAATACCACAAAGACATAACAGAAATAGAGAAACAACAACAATAATATGCAAGAACAGAAAATTGGCTTCTTATTATCTCCACAAATGTGGAATTACAAACTTTTAGAATTACAATATGCAAAGCCACATGGGCATTCCCTTACAATATTCTGTAGGAAAAAGCCTCAAATCAATACCCAGATCTACTACCCAGAACTGCCCTAGACAACACTACGAGCCTTCTTTATATAGGAAATTTCCACCGCGCGAGAAGGTTCCAAAAATTTAGCCCTAAGGGCTGACCAAACTTAGAATTATTTTATTTTACAATTTATTACATTAAATTCGGCTCAAAATGAGTTTTGAAACTTGAACAAAAATTTTGAAGGAAAATTATTTTTCGCCATTTCAGGTGGCCCGACTTCGGAAGGCCATAAGTCATCACCAATTGATCTGATTGACTATTATAACCCCATTTCAGAAATGCCACGAAGCACTCTACAGGATTGAACCACACAAAGTGCCCGTCATCCAATTTTTTGACCTCATCCGAGGCCTCTAAAGCCTTCAAAACTAAGTTCAAAGTTTCTGTACCCTGCTGCCAATACCAAAAATCTTCAATATCTTCAAAACTAGACCTGATCTAGCCATGAAACTTTGCTGGTAGGCTGATATGACTGAGATGAACCTCCACATGTAAAATTAGAACATTCTGAGATCATAAGACCAACTTACTAAAAATAGAAAGTTTCCATAAATAGCAGCTCTGCACAAGATAGCCCTTATTGAATACAAAAATAGAAATATTTTTTTTGGGTGATGCAAGATTGCTCTTACACCCAGGATGCTCCTGCATCAAAAATATTATGCAAAAGTAACAACATAAGATTTTAAAATAGAAAGGGAAGATCTTGGATTATCTACTCGAGCCACTAATGCCAAACATTTGGATTCTTCTAAAAAAAATATGATTACTAGGACCTGGATGGATGAAAAGGATAAAAGAGAAATAAAGCTAGCTATCAAATAGATGGTAGAATACATCCATTCAATTTGTAATCCAACTCTAGAACCTTTTTCCTAGTGGTCTCTTAATTTTGATCCTAAGTCTCCAGACAACTACCAAATGAGAGATTGGATTCAAAGGAATCGAGTAATTGTTGAAGCTTATGCCAAATGGATAAATTCGGTCATTAAAATGGAACAAAGTAAATTGAGACTTTGAGTAAGACATACAAAGAGGCTACCAAGACTAGGAAAAGTATAGAGACTAAGATAGCATCATGGGATAAGCAAAGAATTCAATGGATAATCATTATTGCCCAAATATTGGATGTTCAAATGTATGGGATGAATTTCTTAATAGAAAAGATGATGTATGGATTTGATCATAAAGTTTTGTATATTTCAAAAGAACACCTGACCTGGAGAAATTCAATTATTAAATACGGGATTGAAGAATCCACCAATCTCTCAAAGGAGCTCATAGCCTTGGTTGGAGTCATGTGTGATGACCTTAGATGCATGGAAGTGAAGTTACTTAAAGAGGATGTGAAAATACTAGAGAAACTAGATGAAATGATCAAGGCCTTCAATGAAAGGGTTCAAGCAGTAAAAGAGGTTAAAACATTGGCACAAATGATTTCTCAAAAATCACTAATATTGAATCTATGTTGATAATATGCCTTGATAATCTTGAAACTCATAAAAATAAAGGGGAACAAATGTGAAAATAAAAGGAAGTCTGGAAGAAAAGGATTGCACAAATAGGGGTTCCAAATCATCAAGTCATAGTAAGCTTCTCAGCTGCCCACCTAGAGTGGAAAAAGAAACATGGTCATCCTTGAGTGCAAAAAAATCTTCCTCATCTGCGACTCCACCTCAAGCCTAAAAGTGATCCATAGATATCGGCATCATCTTTGTAACTTTTAATGTTTTCTTTTCTTAAATTTTGTTCTTTTTTGTTATGAACCTTTTACTTTACTCCTGAATGGAGTTAGTCAATTAAGGGGGAAAACTTTATTATCTCTAATAGTTACACTTGTGAGGCTATATATATGGCTTATTATGACTCTTTAAGTGTTAGCCAAATTTTGATAGATTAGTAGCAATTTTTTGAAATTCTCAAACAATTATTTTTTTTCTCAAGAATATTTAGTAGACTTTTGATCTATAGGTTAAATGAAATATATTATATCTTTAAATGTGTTCGTTTGAAGTGAATGAAGATTTCTTCTATTGGAGTTAATTTCATTTTCATAATGTTTTATTGGTACACATTCATTCTAAAAATTTAATTGAATGAGAAACCTTAGTAGTTAAATTAATATCTTAAAAGATTGTCATGATGAGTTTTTTGTCTTGATCAAATCATTTCTATGTAAGTGTATTTCATTCAGGATTCATGTCATGTTTATGAATTAATTTCTTTTTCTATTAAATAATTTTAGGCTAAAAGTATTACTCATGTTTGTACTTTTTGATTCGAAGTGTTGATTGAAAATCATTTTAGAGGGAGTTGTACCTATATGTAGAGGGAATAGTTTCATGATATTCCCAACTATTATTAATAGATTATTTTCCTAATCAAAGGGGTATATATAGTCATCTTGTTGAGATCTCATTAAAATTTATATAAAAGGAAAAATATATTAACTTAGATACATACATGTGCATACAGGCATTTAAGTATCTTTGTGGGTAGAAGATTATATCCATTCATAAAGATTTGACAAGCAAGGTGAATATTAACATTTTTCTTTCTCTTACATTCTTTTCATATTTTATTTCAATTTTAATTCTCAAATGGGGGCTTGAACAAGGAAAGACCCTTCGCCCCCAAAAAATCCCTTTTCCTTATGTGTAGGATGAAGTTTATAAATTTTTGGATTTCTTGTCTCGAAATTGGTAGGTTTAGAGTTATAGTTTCTATTACACATCAAAAAATTTAGTTTGCACCCTATTAGGTATATGTCAACCTCAACCTATAACCCAACCAAACCTATACCAAAGAATTTGACCTATTCTAGGGACCTTCATATTTTCACATTTTGTAGCTCTCAGCCTCCTAGTTCTAGATCCATCTCTGTTTCAATTTTTGATATGGTTTGACATTCCATTTTCAGATATGAACTTGCACTCCCCATTTTCCCTCAAGGTGAGTACATTTATCTCTTTATCATTTCATAGAACTTACTTTGATATCTATATTAGATTCCTTGAATGTACATGCATTTCATCCTTCACGTCACATTTAATCAAACAATTAACAACTAAAACAAAGAAGAATAAGAAAGAGCAAGAGAACTTTAAATAGACACCCCTAAAAGGACTTAGATTTTTCATTATCACCCCTACATCTATTTGGGTTGTGCTAATATGATTTGGGTCCTCCCAAAGGTCACATTTGAAGGCCCCTTATTTTTCTCCTTCTTCCTCAATGTACATATAACTTGGTGTTTTAATCACATTGGATAACCATTTTATACATTACACCTTGCTGAACCTGACTCATAACATTTCCTTTCCTAATTTTGATGTTATATTTCTCTCTATATATACTTTTTTACTTTATAGGAATCTAGTTGGATCTCCTTTGCATGTCATTTACATCATTGTTTGTTCACCTACATTCTATTTTTGTGAACCCGACTTTCATGCTTCATATCTTTTGATGTGGTAGTTAGATATTCATGGCATGCATTTCTCTTTGTGCATTGATTTAGATTACATAGATATATGATCTTCTTTGTATGAATTGCAGCATTTCTTCAATAATAGTTCATTTCTTATTACATTGTATTTTCCTTTCTTTCCATACCTTTATTCATGAGATTTATAACTTTGAGTCCAACTATAGCATTCCAATTAGAAGAAGTCATAGGCTCATGGGATCTTTTGACCCCTATCCCCCCTTATTTCCTAGGAATCTTGATGAAACTAATATACTCTCTCATGATCATAATATTATCATAGTGAACAACTCTTTTCATTCTTCCCATATTGAAGATTAATATTTAAGAGTTCCTCCCATCTAAATTGACAAACTCACTCAAGATTTTGAAAAATTAGAAATTTTTTCTAGCTCCAGAGAATCATAGTCATGATACTATTTCTTATTTAGAAGTATTAAGGAATATTATTTGTATTGATGAACATGGTCTTCACCTCTTGCGTACTATTTCTCACCTTATTGATTCTAATATCAAACCTATTTCTGAATGTGCTCAAGCTAGGCTATGTCCCATCCACCACACATGTTGAAACCTCTTTGCCTATTTCTTTTTCCATTCCTAGCATCTCAACTTATGCTCCATCTCTTATAAAAACTTCAATTCAATATTTTAACCCTACGCATGTGAGTCTTCCTAATCTTATTCTTCCTTCACTTCCTACAAGTGTTCCATCTATGTCATTAATTTCATCAATAACTTCTTATCATAATGTACCCTTTTCATATTCAAACCTTTTTTCCAACAATGCTCCTAATTTGCTTCATGGTCCTTCAAATATTCCTTCTACTTTAAACAACTTTCCTAACATTTCAAACATTTCTCCTCTTGTTATCTCTTCAAATGATTCCATAATTAATAGCCTTGCTCAAGCCATCTCTTCCTTGACTCAATACAAATTTAGTATTCCTACATGTGATATTTCTAATTCTTTTTCCTTAGATATTAGTTGAGATGGTTGTTATCTCTATTGAGCATTCAAGGTTGTCATTAGTATCAAAGGTTATGAAAGATATTAGTTGGTCACTTACATTGAGAAAATCAGTAACTAGGAGCAAGATAGACTAGTCGGTAAAGCTTATACACCAAGCATCAGACAATTTACAGAGCAACCAGCATCACCGATACTGACAGATAGTAAACACTGAGCATCACAGTATACACCGAGCAGTTTATACAGTGTTTACCAAGGATCACAGAAAATGGCATAGTAATCTAAAATGGTACATTCTTCTATGCAAACAGTTACAACATATCATAAAACATTTTACCAAGATCAAGGAATATTTAATGTTATGATATTCATTAAATACAATGTATATCTAATGTAATAGTTTGATCAAGGTCATTTTTGTACACCGTAGATCTTAGGGTTAGGATTAAGTTGTGTAACCTAATTTTTGTTAAAGTGGCATAAGAGGATTGCTATATAAATGTTTGTTTACATCATTTTTGGTGTGAACTGATGCGAGAATAGATATATGTATCAAGGAGAACTTGAAGCATTTTCCTAACTTCAAGTCTATTAATTAACAGAGCAGATTGCAGAGGATATCAGATTAAGCAGAATCAGAAAAGGCTACCGAGCAGATTTAGAGTAGAGATTCATCATAGTCAAGGTGATATTTTGTTAGAACTTATAGATCTATATTAGACAATTGAGTTGTTAATTAATAGATAATTGCCTATTGCTTTCTAACAATTATAATAGAGTTTTGGATAAAATCTCTTAATAGAGTAGACTTAATAGTCTTATGTAAATCTCTTAATCGAGTGCACACTTCTTTAGTGTTGTTAAAATCCTATAACTAGGTAGATATAGTTGATCTAATATGTTACTCCTAACAGTGTAAGATCACCAGAAGTGATCAAAACTTGTAGCCCTAACAAGCAAACCTTTTCTATCTGTAGTAGTGAAGAATTTGTGGGTGTCATCCCCACCGTAGTTTTTACCTTCTAACAAGGGTTTCTGCGTTACCAAAATACTTGTGTTATGTGATTTCTATTTGATTTCATGTTGTTTACTTTCATAAATGAATGATTGATGCATGTAATTGGATACAAGTTATTTGGCAAAGGTTATCACTATTTACAGTTATAGATCTGAAAGGTTTACAAGTAAATTTTTTAAGGCACTAATTCACCCCTCCCCTCTCAGTACCTATGTCTCCTAATTCCAACAATGGTATCCCAAAAAATGTTGAGATTCCTCATCTTGAGACTTATAGTGGTAAAGGTAATCATGTGACTCATGTCAAAACTTTTCAAACCCTAGGTAGTGATTTTTCTCATGACTATAGGTTCATGAATAAGTTATTCACTAGGACCTTTCGAGAAAAATATTTCCAATGGTAATGCTCTTTGCCTCCTTATTCCATTGATTCCTTCCAAAAAATTGCTAATTATTTTATCCAATAATTTCAAAATAACATAGGTCTTTAAATTTCTTTAACTGATTTAATGCATTGTGAACAAGGTGTTAAAGAAAAACTTATTGATTTCATTGGTAGATGTATCGTTAGAAAATGGAAGCACTTCCATTTCGAACTAGTTTAGCCCTCTGAGAAAGTGGTTTGGGGTCATGTCAAATGCCTTGAATGGGTCTTTGACTTGGATTTGGCTTTTCCCCCTATCCTAACCTATTTTCCACTTCCTTTTTGCTTATTTTTGGCATCCTACTCTTTGAATTTGAGGTTCTTGGCTTCAGGGTCTTGGTCAACCTTGACCCTAACCCAGGGTTTAAATTTTAGATTCTGAAGGTTTCTAGATGTTGGGTTTTGGAAAGATTTATTTCCTTCTTTTGGGTTAGTTGTTTCAGGTTTCAAAATGGTAAAATCTTAAATGATATTTAATTTAGGTCAACTTCCAAGGGTACAGGTGTTAGAAAGTAAAGTCCACAAAGATAACTGAGAGGGGGGGGGGGTGAATTAGTTATCAGATAATTATAACTTTTATCATCTTCAACAACATTTAACCATGTAAGCAATGCAATTACTAACCATACAAAGATATTCATACACAATGACACAATAACACAAGATATGTTGACTAGGGAACCTCTTGATCAAAGAGTAAACCCCAGTGGGAATGATGCCCAAAAAAGATGCACTAATATGAATATTCCTTGTGAGAGGATGGACTCTATTAGGAGTCTTATGAAATACATTTAGTACATATAAATTCTTGTTAGGAGATTTTGAATCCCTGTTAAAAGATTCTAACCCTGTTAAGAGTTATGGAAGACAAAAGGACCCACTGCCCAAATAGCTTCAGGGTAAGATCACTGAACACACTATCCAAATAAACTTAATATTATTCAGTAGAATAATATGAAATATGTTACCTCCTTACTATTCCAAACTACACTCACTGCTACACTAGATCTCAATTCCAGATCTCTACACTTTGCATGTCTTCCTTCACAATTTCGCTTTCACAATCTCTTAGGCTCTTTTCTTCACTTCATGCTTACATTCACATGCAACCAAACCATGCTCACACTTCTTTCATATTTACAACTACATAAAATAAGTAAAAACATTCCTTCCTTTATACCACACTCAAATAATTACAAATGAGTCGGCACACAATTATGAAATAAAAGTTTCCATACGCTACATCAAAATTACACAAAACTGTTAGCTTCCAAATGCAATATCTCTTCAGTTGTGCGACCTAAAATTTTGCACTCTAAACCATTTCACCATCAATGTGTCTCAAACTTCCCTTTAACTGCACAAAACCAAATTCCATCCCGATGAGGAGATATCATCTAATTTCCACAAACTACTTAGGAACACTTCCTGAATACTGCTTTTACCAAAATGCTCATAACTTTCATGAATCAATGAATTATTGTTTGCACTCTTAACCATAGACATATAACATATCAAAGAGTATAACCTCAACATCACATAGCTCCAACTACAATATCCCACATGCACTAATCAAAACATTGTCTGCTTCTTTGCTAGTCTCCAGAAGATCACTGTGTTGACATCAATGATAATCATAGTCATGAATGCAACAACAACTACTACAGAATGACTACCAACATCCAGCATTCATTCCTAATAGGCTCCCCCATTGGCATTGATGGCAACATAGATGAAAAACATCCAATGTTCCAAAAATCCAATACTGCAACACTGTTGCACTGATGCTCTAAAAATTCTTCAAATCCTCTTCATCAATCAAATCTTGCTTTGTTATCCTATACAGTTCTCTCCAATAGATGGCACACAAGGTTTTTAATGTACACTTCTCCCCCATTGACATCAATGACAGAAATTTCATCACTATGTCAATAACAACTCAATGTCAAAAGACATTGTTTCATAAAATACATTCACAAGAGTCCTCATGACTCAGCTCAGATACACATACTCCCCCATAGATGAAGTACCAACATCCAATCCAAAAAAAGATAGAGCTCATATACCACTAGACGGATGCAATCAACTACATCATTACTCAAAAGTAGGCTGGGGCATAACCCCAAGCATACCTCTTAGATACTCAAATGTATCCTTAGGCAAAGGCTTTGTAAATATGTCTACTATCTGTTCCTTTGTGCTTATGTACTCCAGTCTAACTTCTTTCTCAGCAACTTTCTTTCTTACAACATGGTAGTTGATCTCTATATGCTTAGTTTTAGAATGCAATACAGGATTCTTAGACATACTGACTATGCTGGTGTTGTCACAATGTATGACAACAGGCTCAACAAACTTAATTCCAATATCCTTTAGCATCTACTTTATCCAAATTATCTGGTTACAATTTTTTATTGCTACTACATATTCTGCTTCTGCTATACTCTATGAAATACAATTCCGCTTCTTGCTCAACCAAGAAACCAATCTTCCTCCAAGAAAAAAGGCTTCACCACTAGTGTTTTTCTTATCATCAACACTACCTCCCCAATCAGCATCTGTATATGCACATAGGGTGAAATAATCAGATTTTTCATACCACAATCCATAGTCCATTATGCCTCTTAAATATCTTAATATCCTCTTTACTGCTACATAATGTGACTCTCTAGGTTCAGCTTGAAATCTTGCTACCATTCCAACTGAATGTTGTATATCTGGTCTAGTGTGTGTTAAGTACTACAATCCTCAAATCATGGATCTGTATTTCTTCTACTCAACTACTGGTGTTTCATCTTTGCTCGATAGTTTGTGTCTTGTAACCATAGGTGTTCCAACTGGTTTACAGTTCTCCATTCCAAATCTCTTCAGCAAATCATTCAAGTACTTTGTCTGGCTAACAAAGATAACATCATTTTTCTATGTTATCTATAATCCCAAAAAGTATTTCATCTCACCAATCATGCTCATTTCAAATTTAGTCTTCATTTCATCAGCAAATTTGTCACTAGCTTTAGCTTCTCCTCCAAAGATAATGTCATCAAAAAAAATAACTATAACTAACAATCCATTTTCAATTTCTTTTGTGTACAAATTACTATCTGCAGTTCCTTTAGTAAATCCCAATTTCAACAAATACTTATCCAATCTAGCATACCAAGTTCTAGGTGCTTGCTTTAGTCCATATAATGCTTTCTTCAATTTACATACCATATCTCCTTCTTGAGTTAAAGGAAAACCTTCAGGCTTCTCAATGTAGACTTCTTCCAATTCACCATTCAGAATTGCAGACTTCACATCCATCTGATACACTTTGAATTTTTTAAAAGCTACATAAGCCAAAAACATTCTTAATGCTTCAAGTCTTCCTACTGGTGCAAAGGTTTCTTCGTAGTCAATTCCTTCTTGCTACGAGTATCCCTTATATACTAATCTTGCTTTGTTTCTTACTACTTCTCCTTGTTCATTCATCTTGTTTCTAAATACCCATTTAGTTCAAATCACATTCTTGTCTTTAGGTCTAGGAACCAATTCCCATGTCTTGTTCTTTTCAATTTGATCTAGTTCTTCTTTTATAGCATTAATCCAATGTTCATCTTCACAAGCTTCATTAGTAGATTTAGGTTCAATTTGAGAAATCAAAATTAAATGTACCTTATTTCTAGTCATAACTCCTCTGTCCAAACTTCCAATAACTTGTTCAATAGGATGATATCTAGATAGATACCTATTCAGTGTCATAGTCATAGATCTTGCTTCAACTATAGATTCTTCTTTAGATTCTTCTCTAGTTTCTTCTCTAGTTTCTTCTGTAGTATGATTCTCATTCAACAATTCACTATCAATCTCATAGAATAATTCAATAGTTTCAATGTTAGGCTGAGGATTAGCTTCTTCATCAAATTCATAATCAAGCATTCTTTCCTAAATTTTAAACTTCTCATCAACTTTAACATTTGCGCTCTCAACAATAGTTTTAGTTCTCTTATTGTAACATCTATATGCTTTTCTCTTCAAGGAATATCCAAGAAAAATACCTTCATCACTTCTAGGATCAAACTTTCCAATATCATCATCTCTCTTTATATAACATTTGCTTCCAAAAATTCTAAAATAATTAACTGAGGGTGCATGTCCAAACCATAATTCATAAGGTGTCTTATATGTGTTTGCTCTGATTTGTACTCTATTTATTGTATATAATATTGTATTCACTACTTCTCTCCAAAATGTCTTTGCCAAGTCATTCTCAAATAACATAGCTCTTGCTGCTTCAGTTAGTGACTTGTTTCTTCTTTCTTTCTCCATAGAATCCTCCAGTCCGGGTAGGACCACTCAAGTCTGTATGAACAATCTCCAACTTCTGTGCTGATGTGAACTTCTTACTAGGAAATGAACTTCTCTTCTACTTAGCCATCACACATTGTTTGCAAATCATGTTAGTAGGCTTCATAATTTCAGGCAAATCCCTTACTACAAGTGTAGTACTCACTTTTACAATGTTATCAAATTTTATATGACAAAACCTTCTATGCCATAACCAACTGTCATCAATTTTAGTAATCAAGCATGTCATCTCAGTAGGATTCAACTGAAATACATTACCTCTGGTTCTAGATCCAGTTCCAATTAGATTTCCATCTTTACCCTTTATCACGCAAATTTTCTCAGTAAACCAAACTTGATATCCCTTATCCATTAACTGTCCAACACTCAAAATATTATGTTTCAATCCATCAACAAAGTAAACATCATTAGCATTAGTCTTTCCATCAAGAGTAATAGATCCTATACCTTTAATGAAACAAGGTGCAATGTTACCAACTCTAACAACTCCTCCATCATAATTGTTAAACTTTATGAACTTCTTCATATCTCTAGTCATATGATGTGAACAACCACTATCTATAATCCAATCAGCTTTCTTTTCAACTTGGGAAACTAATTCTTTTTCTTCTTTAACATCAAATTCAAAATTTTCTTCATTAATTGCTACAAATCCTATTTCATCATTATTCTCAATATCACTTTCACTCAAAGTTCTTTCTATATTAGCTTCAAGATCTTCATCATTAGCATAATAACATTCCTTAGATCTTCTAGGCTTGAAATTATTTCTATACTTCTTAACTCTCTTAGGACATTTAGATGCAAAATGACCATATTCTTGACAAGTCCAACATTTAAAAATTTTCTTATCGTCTAGTTCTCTTTTCACAAGCAAGGCAATACCTTCTTCAATCTTCTTATCTTCTTCATTTCTAGATCTACTACTACTGGCATAATCTCCACTCACACTGGTACTTCTTGACAAAGTAGGACAAATACTAAGAGCACTGAATGCTGTCTCCATTCTAGGTAAGTCTCCTAATAACCTCAGCTTCATCTCTACTACTTCCAATCTTCCAAGAAGAGTCTCTCTTGTAAAGTTTGTAGTACAAGGTATAACTTGTTCAATCATCTATGTTGTCTGCTTAAATACATGATTCAATGTCCTTAGAATTTTCCATATCAATTCATTCTCTATTTTTTATCCTCCACAAGATTTTATCCCTGCAAGAATTTCTGACATTCTACCAATATAGCTTCTAACAGATTCATCTTCCATCATTCTAATATCTTCAAATGCACATATCCAATTATGTAATCTAGCTCTTTTTGCATGTTCATCACCTTCAAAAGTATATTGTAAAGCTTTCCAAATTTCATTAGATTTCTTAAAACATTTTTCCTGAATGTATTCATTCTCCAGAAGTGCTATCAAGAGTGCTTCTCTTGCAAGTATGTTACACATGAATAGATCTACTTCATCTTTAGAACTTGTTTCAAGATTATCTTCTTCAATTATAGTCTTATCATTCTTTGTAATCAACCAATAGCCTAGTCGTAAACACAATAGATGTGTCTTCATCTTTTCCTTCTAGCTATCAAAATTTACTCCATCAAACTTAGGGCTTTCTTTCCTAAAATTCACCATGGATCTCCTTAAGCTATTAAACTTTCCTTTCAAGGACCTGCCACTCTGATACCAATTGTTAGAAAGTAAAGTCCACCAAGATAACTGATAGCAAGGGGGGGGGGGGGGGTAAATTAGTTATCATATAATTATAACTTTTATCATCTTCAACAACATTTAACCATGTAAGCAATGCAATTACTAACCATACAAAGATATTCATACACAATGACACAATAACACAAGATATGTTGACTAGGGAACATCTTGATCAAAGAGTAAACCCCGGTGGGAATGATGCCCACAAAAGATTCACTAATATGAATATTGCTTGTGAGAGGATGGACTCTATTAGGAGTCTTATGAAATACATTTAGTACATATAAATCCCTGTTAGGAGTTTTTGAATCCCTGTTAAAAGATTCTAACCCTGTTAAGAGTTATGGAAGACAGAAGGACCCACTACCCAAATAGCTTAAGGGTAAGATCATTGAACAGAGTGTCCAAATAAACTTAATATTATTTAGTAGAATAATATGAAATATGTTACCTCCTTATTGTGCCAAACTGCACTCACTGCTACACCAGATCTCAATTATAGATCTCTGTACTTCGCATGTCTTCCTTCACAATTTCACTTTCACAATCTCTTAGGCTCTTTTCTTCACTTCATGCTTACATTCACATGCAACCAAACCATGCTCACACTTATTTCATATTTACAACTACATACAATAAGGAAAAACATTCCTTCCTTTATACCAAACTCAAATAATTACAAATGAGTCAGCACACAATTACAAAATAAAAGTTTCCATACTCTACATCAAAATTACACAAAACTGTCAGCTTCCAAATGCAATATCTCTTTACTCATGCGACCTCAAAGTTTGTGCTATGAACCATGTCACCATCAATTTGTCTCAAACTTCCCTTTAACTGTGCAAAACTAGATTCCATCCCGATTAGGAGATATCATCTGATTTCCACAAACTGCTACTCAGGAACACTTCCTGAATACTGCTTTTACCAAAATGCTCATAACTTTCATGAATCAATGAATTACTGGCTATGCTCTTAACCATAGACATATAACATATCAAAGAGTATAATCTCAACATCACATAGCTCCAACTACAATATCCCACATGCGCTAATCAAAACACTTCTGCTTCTCTGCTAGTCTTGAGAAGATCACTATGTTGACATTAATGAAAATCATATTCATGAATGCAAAAACAACTACTATAGAATGACTACCAATATCCAGCATTCATTCCTAAAAATAGGCTTAATGGGAGTTTAATTCTCTTATGTTGGCCTCTCTAGAAGTTTGTTCCCTAGACTAGTATAAAAGGAAGCTTTCTCCTCTCATTTCCATCATTACTCAATCAAGGACAAGAAAGATCAATCAAGTGTGCAAGCCATATCTCAAGCATTCTCAATCAAGGAAGCATTCAAGAAATCATCTATATTCAATCATTCAAGTTCTCCATTGAAGATCAAGGATTCAAGCATTCAAGCCTTTGAAGAGATTTGGTTCAAGCATTCAAGATTCATCATTCAAACCCTAGATCTATCCATCATGGTGGTGTGATCTTTCTTCAAGATTCTTTTTTCATCTTCAAGATCTATTCATTCTTCCTTCAAGGTGGATTCCAAGAATACAATCATGGAGGTTATGATTTACATTTATTAGTGTTAAGTCCAAGCTTTCATATTAACATACATGTTTACATTTCAAATACAATTGCATATCGATTGAATATCATAGCTTCATTATTATATCTACTTCTACTACTTGCTAGCATTCTCTATTTCAATTCTATTTCAAGGTTGATTCCAAACCGGGGTGTTAGTCCATTTTCTAGTTCATGCAAAATCCTGATTAAATGGCCTTTTCCCTGCAAATTTTGAAGTTATCCCACCTTGTTGCACAGTTTTAACTTGTGATAAAAATCCATAGTGTTTCATGGTTTGAGCTCTTAGCCCTATGTTCTTCATTATGTCACCAAGCTCTAGTCCAAATTGCATGAGCTGAATTGCAAAACCCAGGGAGATATTCAAGTTCTAAGGTCTGTAGGAAATAATTTCAAAATCTACCTAAGTGTCAAAAACCCACAATGTTTTTGAAAACCCATGATGTTTTCAGTCTCCCTGCTACCTTTTGGTCTGCATGAAAATTCAGGATGTTTTCGATCTTTCACCGAAAACCCTGTGTGTTTTCGACCTTGCATTTCTTCTCTTTTGTCAGCACTCGTTGTTCGTCGATCTTAAGTTTGCAAGTGCAATGGTTGGTGGGGCTAGATTCTTCAAGCAATAGAGGGAGGAGATCGACGGTCGGCATATGAGTGTAAGGAATATTCCATGCTCATGAGATCATGCACCTACCATTAATCTCATTTGTCTCAAACATATCTTTGGCAGTGGTCCCACTGCCAAGTGAGCTGACTTGGTGGTATCTCATTGGTCCACGGGAGTATGAAGTGGCTTGTTGTCAGTGGGACCTAGTTTTCAGATGTGTCAGTGGGTCCTGATCCTATTAGTTAATCGACGAATGGTGTATAATCTCGTTGAGTGTGTCAGAGGCTTAAGATCATGCACCTATTGTTGATCTTGTTTGTTTCAAGCATTTCTTCAGTGGTGGTCCCGATGTCAAAAAGGAATTAGCGAAGGTACATATTGTCATTGGTTGTCGCATGATCGCATGTTAGGAATTTTTGACATGTGACCATGCGACCGGTTGACATCTGTCACTTGGGGCCCATTGGAAGATAAGTGCAGTGGGACCTGACATTCGTATAAAATCAAGGGTTGGCGTAAAACCTTATGAAGTGTGTTAGGTCTATGAGATTATGAGACAGCCATGGATCTTCCTGCGTGGGCCCAGTTGAATTTCTTGGTGTCTTTGGTCGTTGTGATAAAATATTTAGTAGCCCGACAAATTTTCTTCTTGTTCGCTGGTTCGCGTAATGTTTTGGCAATGCCCTAGTTTATTTGGCAATTCAACGAATAGTGGTCATGTGATCGCTGAGTTTTTTAGTGATGGTGGAAAGTATTTGGTGAACTAGTGAAAGTTCTTTCGCCAGTTCGCTAGATAAACTGGGGCCACTTGCTCGGTGATGTGCTTAGTTTTGATTGGTCGGCGGGGTGACGAGCTGGATGTTGTCAGTGGGGCCATAGTTTTCAAAGGATGTGGAGCATCTACAAGTCTGTGAAGATTGTGTGGTTGTCGCTATACCACTAAGGTGAGATGCTTGACTTTTAGCATCACGGTGTAATGACAACCATCGATTTTGTTTAAAGAAATATAAAGTGCATGGAGCCTGTGAATTTTAAAAGAAGGATCTAGCGGTGGTGGTTCTGTTAAAGGGATGCCGATAGTTTGTCACATGTTCGCATGAGCCAGTTTCATGTTATGCGAACATGTGACAACTATTGACATCATGGTTGTAGAGTTGTGAAGGGAATGTGACCGAGGACTTTTCAATAGAGTCTATGATCGGCATTGTGTGGCTAAGTGATTGCGGTCACATGATCACAAGGGTGAGTAGGGTGTCTTGCGATCATGCGACCAGGCATAAATGTAAACTAGGATTCCTTTAAGGGCCACTCGATTTGCCAAGAAAGATGGATCATCAACGGCCATGTTTTAAAATGAGCTAGGTGCCAAAGACTTGACCGTTAGAATTCAAATTTAAATCTGCAGATGGTTTTCGCGACAAGAGGTACTAGAATTTATGATTTTTCTGGCTGTTTCTTGATTTGGTTGGTGGCATCAATTGTTGCAGTGTGGTCCAGTGAGTTGGGTGATTGCTTACAGATGTTTTTCCATGTGGGGAGGATAGTTTGTTGGCTCAAGATGTTTTGATGGTCTAGTTAGATTGATTTTCATGATGAATTTGTGATCCTAGGTACAAATTTGAAGATTTTCTTGCCGTGAGGATCATGCCTTATTTCTGACAGATTGGTGCTGGTTTTCCCTCCAGCATGTTTTTTGAAATTTTGGTATGGTGATTGAAACCCTATCCCTAGCTATCTGTAGCTTGTTGCAACCGTTTTTGGGTTTCCAAGGCAGCTAGTGGTATAAGTTGTAGCTTTTTTTACTTAGAAGGGGTTTGAATTTTAATTAGTCTAGAGGTTCTAATTATAGTTAGTTCCAGGGGTTTGTAGCAAGGCTATATCACATTGCATGTAAGCTAAATAGAATTTCTAGAAGTCTTTTGTAGGTTATTGAAGTGGTTTGATCTCTGTCCTACTTTGATCATGTACATGACTCATTATACTTAATATAAGTTTTTCATGCTTCCAAGTCTCTCCTTGGTGTCATTCTTGTGAATCTTGGATTTTTTGATCCATTACATAGGGTTACCTTTGCATATGTTCTTGTCTTTAGTTCTTGATCTAGGATCAAGTGAAATATACTTTAGAAGGGACATAGATTCAGTCTTGGTTGTCTACAAAAGGATCTTATAAGTAGTGGATGGGCTGGAATGCTTATATTTATGGCTATGAGTCTTTGACAATAGTCGGTTCACATTTTATTGTTTGTATGTGGGGTATGCCCAATGGATAATGGCACTGATCAAGGATTAGTACATTTAGTTGAGTCCAATTTCTGATTGGCTCTTGTCTACCTTCCCTATCCTCATTAATCAAAGACCATTTTAAGTTTTAAGTATTGTTGTTGGTAGTAATACCCTTCACAAGGCCATTTTATACCGAATAGCAATTGAGATTCAATGAATGTCTGGTTAACATTTAGTAGTCTCTTGCTATCATCTATTTTGTTTAATCTAGTCCAAAGTCCTAAAATGCCATAAGTTACTGGATTAGGTGCACCCGCCAGGGTTTTGTAGAGCCAAAAGTGAAGAGGGCAGTCTTGTCCCTATAGTTGGTCCAGTTGTCTTGCAGAGCTTTCACACTTGGAGCTAACCACTCCTAACATCAGTCTCAAGGCATATTGGCAGCCCTAAGTGGCATAAGCATTTTCAAACACCAACACAGGGTTTGACCAAGGCAAACCCCTCATCGAAACAAAAAATCCATTTTTCTTGCAAGAACAGGTGTGGAATAATGAATTACAGTGTAAATTTGGATACCCTTTTTGGAAAAATTTTGGGATCTGTGAACAGAATTTTAGTCAGAGTAGCGTATGTCAAGGTAGACATAAAGGGGTCAAGGTCAACCTTTCTCAGAAAAGAAAAAGATTTATGGGTTTTCTCTATTTCTATGTTTCCAGGCCACATCCCATTGAAGAATTTCTAGAAACTAAGTACAGACACCAGAAAATGGCATTTTCTAGATCTGCAACCTTTCAAGATAAGTGTTTATGTTTTATTAGTCTCATATGTCCACAAAATTTTCCATCACATCCACCCATAAAACACACACAAACTACAAAGATATAAAATTATATCTTTTGATATATTTTTATATCTTTCATTTTGGTGAACCCGCAATAGAAAACTCTTTATTTTTGGTTTTGGATGCTTTGACTCCTTTCCTTAAAATTATCTTAGATTAGTTTTCTTTTATGCTCTTGCATTTTAAAATTCAAAAACAAAAAAAAATCTATATACTCTACAAAATACAAAAATATTTCTTGCATTTCATTCACTATGAAGATCTTTAAGACATTTTCGTGTATAATTATTTTTCTTATTATTCTCCTCTTAGCATCTCTTTATTGTACTTATGATGTTTATGAGAGTATCATCCATTTCATTATGTTTTTCACTCTTCATGTTTCACTTTCTTATGCTATTGTGAGATTGTCTAATACTAGTCTTCCTACTTTCAAAACTTTCATTAAAGATTTATGTGGTGGACTTATTACTCTTTTGGATTATGTGAAGAATTTGGTAGATGATACACCATCTTCTAATCTTCCTAATCCTAATATAGTTCCTAATCTTCCTAATCCTTATCCTAATCCTATCTTTCCTAATCCAATTCCTAACATTCCTAATATTCCTAATTCTCCATCTTCTATTCCTACTTCTTCACACACTTATGATGAGGCTCAAACTATGGTTCATGATGTAGATGTGCAATAACTTTTTTGATTTACCTTCCCCTTCTTATCCGATCCATGATGATATTAAAGGCCAGACAAAAGAAGTTTGTTATAAACCTATCATTCCACCTTACACAACCTTTTCTCATGATCACAATAAAAAATCACCTCCTGCAGAAGTTTACAAGATATGTACACTACATGATACAATATGATGGCTAAACAAGGTTATAAGGGTTTAGGGCTTGGTGTTAATGAACATGGTATTAAGTATCCAGTTCATCTATCCCCTAAACAAGATATGGGTGGACTTCAATTTCTTATATCTCAATTTAAGGTGGTTGATTTTGATCATCACCTGCCTCTTCATGTTCTTCTTCCAACACCTACCTTAGATTACCCTGATACTCAAGATGTGGATAAGAAGGTGTATGTTCAGTTAATGAATGATAAGAAATAAATATTTAAACCTATACTGAAAGATTCTCTCTCCAAGTACAAATGTCCTTTTCACTATAGTAATACTCATTTACTTGTTGATTGTGTGCATTTCAAGTTGTATGTTAGAGAAAGAGCTTCTTTAGGAATTATATCTCAGTGTCATATGGTTTTACAATTCCTTCATAATTTTGATACTGGGAATACCCCTCACTCTTCTATAATGTAGGTCTTTTCTCCTCTTGTCTTTTGATTGGGGGGCAAGAGGTATTTCTTCCAATTCTCTAGGATCCATTATGCTCTTAGCATGTATTTTGTTTTGAGCTTAATTGGTTATTCGTTCTATATTCTATCACTATGGTTTTGTAGTATGTTCATAATCATCCATAGTTCTCTTTTATTATTCAAGATATATTTTCAAAGACATTTTTTTTGTAAAGGTATCCCTTTCTTTCATCTATGGGGGGAAAGGTTCTTCCTTCTTTCTCTTTGCTTAGGGATCTTCTTTCCCTAGCTTAGTGGCATTTGTTTATTCTACAATATTATCTCATTATACTGATTGAGGTTTTGGCTATGGATATCCTTTTATGTGAGAGGTTGTTGTCCTAGGTCATCACCTATTCTTTATTTTGCAAATTATATTCTTTATAAATTCTTTCCCTTGTTGTAAGATTAGATTTTGATTCCTTTTTTCCAAGATTCCTCTTCCTCTTGATTGTAGGGGGCTTGATGATTAAATCTTTGGTCCCTCTTTGAAAGATGATATTTTATCTAAAGCACTCCTCTATGGTGGTGGTCTTTTTGATAAGATATATTTCTCTTTGAGGATCCTTTTTCCATAAGTGACATATCCTTTTTCACAATTATCTATGCTCTTTGATGTAAGGGTCAATACTCTTCGCTAATAATATAGTGTACATTGTTGTTAACATGATATCTCCTTACTTTGTGAAGTAGATATCATCTTTCTCTTCCTTATCCTATCTACTAGGTAGCCATGATAAGGAGGGGGGCATATATAGGATCTCCCTTATGCTATAGTTTTCATTTTGCAATATGCTAAATCCTCAGAAGGTAATGCACATAAGTTGCTAAATCCTAAAGAGACGCTCATTTTCAATTTCAAACATGCTTAATCCTTGGAAGGTAACACACATAAGTTGCTAAATCTTGAAGAGACACACATTTTCAATTTTAAATATGCTAAATCTTTGAAAGGTAATGCACATAAGTTTCTAAATCCTGAAGAGACACACATTTTCAATTTCAAATATGCTAAATCCTTGGAAGGTAACACACATAAGTTGCTAAATCCTGAAGAGACACACATTTTATATTCCATAGTGATACAAGAATATGGATCTATGGGTATTTAAAAATCTATTAGAAGATGCATTAAAACTACAAAGAATATTTTTTGGGTGAACTATCAAGTTTGGCTACCTATTGGGCTCTCCCTCCTTGGTGATTCATGGTAAGGTGGGCATCTTATTGGGTGAGGTAATCACTCTCTATTTTCTCTCTTTCACTTTCATGATAGTAGGATTAGATCATGAAGCTATGTTATTTATAGTGTTTCTCATGTATTTCTTTTGTAATCATTTATGCTTTTATAATATCTTTCCAAATATGATATTAGTATAGGAAGCATTTCTTAGCAAGGTTTCCTTTGCTAGTTGATTTGGGTTTGTTTTTTGTACTAATCCCTCTTTGTGTGTCTTTTAGCTTTGTCTTTATTTTATCTCTATTTTTTCACCATCGTGTGTGTATGTTGAGTTGGAATCCTTGGCCTAGGCACTCATGTCCTCAACTAAGTGATATTCTACCTCATTACAATCCACTGGAGTCTTTCTTCTAAATTTACCAAGAGTTTTCATTGAGTCCATACTCTTGCTAAAGTGGGGGCTAAATGCATCATTATAAAATAGAAGCACTTCCATTTAGGACTATTTTAGCCCTCTGAGTAAGTGGTTTGGGTTCATGTCAAATGCCTTGAATGGGTCTTTGACTTGGATATAAATTTTTCCCTTGTGTTGCTCTGTTTTCCACTTCCTTTCTGCCTGTTTCTGGCATCCTACTCTATGAATCTAAGGTTCTTGACTTCAAGGTCAAGGTCAACCTTTTGGGTCAAGGTCAACTTTAACCCTAACCTAGTTCAAGTTCAACCTCAACCCTGACCTAAGGTTTAAATTTTAGATTCTAAAGGTTTCCAGATGTTGGGTTTCAGAAAGATTTATTTCCTGCTTTTGGGTCAATTGTTTCGTGTTTCAAAATGGTAAAATCTTAAATTTTATTTAATTTAGGTCCACTTCCAAGGGTATAGGCTTAATGGTAATTTTTTTCTCCTATGTTGGCCCCTCTAGAAGTTTTTTCCCTAGACTAGTATAAAAGTAAGCTTTCTCCTCTCATTTCCATCATGACTCAATCGAGGATAAGCAAGATCAATCAAGTGTGCAAGCCATCTCTCAAGAATTATCAATCAAGGAAGCATTCAAGGAATCATCTATATTCAAGTTTTCCATTGAAGATCAAGGATTCAAGCATTCACACCTTTGAAGGGATTTGGTTCAAGCATTCAAGATTCATCATTCAAACCCTAGATCTATCCATCATGGTGGTGTGATCTTCCTTCAAGATCCTTTGTTCATCTTCAAGATCTATTCATTCTTCCTTCAAGATAGATTCCAAGCATACAATAATGGATGTTTTGATTTATATTTATTAGTGTTGAGTCTAATATTTTATATTAACATACTTGTTTACATTTCAAATACAATTGTATATCTATTGAATATCATAGCTTCGTTGTTAGATCCACTTCTACTACTTGCTAGCATTCTCTATTTCAATTCTATTTCAAGGTTGATTCCAAACCGGAGTTTGACCAAGGAAAACCCCTAATTCAAACAAAAAAATCATTTTCTTGAATGAACAGGTGCGAAACAATGAATTATAGTGTAGATCTGGATGCCCTTTTTAGCAAACTTTCATGATTTGTGAACAAAATTTCCATCAGAGCAGCGCATGTCAAGATCAACATAAAGGGGTCAAGGTTGACCTTTATTTGGGTCAAGGTCGACCTTTCTTAGAAAAGAAAAATAGTTTTGGGTTTCCTCTGTCTCTGTGTTTCCAAGCAAGATCCGGTTGTAGAATTTCTAGAAACTGAGCATAAACACTAGAAAAAAACATTTTCTAGATCTACAACCTTTCAAGATAAGTGTTTATGTTTTATTAGTCTCATATGTCCACAATAGTTTCCATCACATCCACACATAAAACACACACACACACTACAAATATATAACAATATAGCATTAGATATATTTTTATATCTTACAGTAGATTTAAGAATTTACATGCTCATATTTATTATCCTCTATCTGATGTTGATATACAATGTATATTTGTTTATAATTTATAAAAGTATATTAGAGATAAGATTATCCTTATTGAGTTTTCCTCCTTTTCAAAATTGTGTGCATTGCTTCATCATTATGAATTACAAGTGAGTCAATTTGAGAGTACCAATCCAATGGATTTTTTTATTGTTGATAAGAGTGATGCCACATATAATTCAGAAATATTTCATAAGCCTAACAATTACATCAAGATCAACAAATCATCCAACATAGTAGATGAATAATTTGTTGCAGCAACTATAGGTGTGGCTCCTTTGTCCTCTATTTTTAGACCTTCTCGTACTTTTACTCTACTTTATAAATCTTTGTATAATGTGATGATGAATTTAATTAATGAAAACATTATTAAAATTCCTCATATCAAACCAATTGATCCAAAAAAAAATCTTCCTTGATCCTTTAATTCAAATGTTTTTTGTTAATACCATCGTCAAACTGGTCATGATACTAATTTTTTTTTTAATAATATGATCCAAAACTTCATTGATTCCAATGCTATTTCTATTGATGCTAATATTAACCATGAAAAAAAATCAATTGCACCTCCTAATAATCATTTTCAAATATATCCTAATCCATTTCCATCTCATTCATCCAACACTATTGTGCAACCTTCAAATCCTACAAAAATTGTTTATGATGATAAATTGATGAATCCAACATTGTTTATGATGATAAATTTCATCATAATAGAGAGATCATGGCTATTAACCATAGTATTTATCAGCCATTTATGCATCTAGACTCTGTTAACCTTGATATCTTTTGGTCTTCTATACCTCAACTAGCAAGAGTTCTTCCTACTTATCTTTCCCAATCCTACCAATCCTTTAAGATTAAAAATATTTGTGAATTAAGAAAAACTAAGGATGATCCTAGTTTTTCCCTTCTTCCTACACCTCTTGTTCCACCTTCTATTTCTTACACACATCCTCTTATTATTATCTCGCAATCTAGTGTGGTTCCTTCACTTCTTCCTTCTAAATAAGAAAAGGACCCAATGTTGATTGATCCTAACCCACCTTATCTATCTATTAAGACCAAACATAACCATCAAGATTGTGCTCATCATAGTAAGTGTTGTGCTAGATCCCATGCCCATGCCTCTCAAAACAATTCTTCACCTCATGCAGCTTCACTTCACTTTGACCATCCTATGCTTGAGCCTATGGAGGAAGTGAATTTGAACAATGTTAAAAACAATAAACATGATAACTCTATTTGTATCTTGGATTTTATTACAATTAATCTTGATAAAGATACTCTTGATGATGATCTTCATGATACTAATAATGATATGCATACTAGTGATTCTGATGATATGCATGAGACTATTGATATTGATAATGATCTACAAGTTATTATTTCACAATAGTTATCTATTAATCCTATGAATGGACATAGTGACCTATCTTCATAGTATGGTCCTTGTTTGAAATTGGCTATTTTTCCATTTACCATGCTTTATATTTCACCTCTTATGAGTTTCCCACCTTCCCTAAACATTATAGACTGAGATAGGGGGGTAGGTGATATGCTTGATTATCTCCTCTTGTAGAGTGAACTTTGTGCATTTTCTTATCATAATGTGCTTCCATGTGATGTGTTTATTGTTATATGTTTTGTTTAGATTCCTCTAGATGACCCTTCTTTCTTAGTTTGTGCAAGGTGATAAAGGAATAAAAATGTCATAATCATTCTTCTATTTTTATCTCTTTTCCTCTATATGTTGTTACATATCAAATTGTACATGTTCTTGTTGGTAAGTTGTCTATACTGAAGTATATGACTAGATATAGTGTTTTCATTATGGAAACAAAGTCATATAGCAGTTTGGAGTCAGCGCACTAGATGTAAAGATCAGAATTTAGTTAAGTGCTGAAGATTGGATAGTATACAGAGTTCTACCAGCTCATAGCATCAGTGCACATGTGTACAGAAGAATTATGATATACACCCTAGAAGTTAAGTTGGTTAGACTATATTCTTGCTTAGTCTATGAGTGCATAAGAAGATGTCCAAGTATGAGAAAGTTACAGTCAGTTTAAGTTAAACAACTAGTGTGTGCCAGCAAAGAACAGAGCATGGAGCTGACAATTAGCATTTTGGTTTATGATTATAATGTAATATTGTAAAGGCTATGCGCCCATTGTATTTAGGTTTCTGACATGTTTATATGTATAATTTTAATCACGCTTAAGCCAATTCCTTTGGAAGCATCATTTGTAATTAGTTATAGGGCTGATCTAATTATGTATTTTGTATGAGCACATAAATATAAGGTGTGCCCATTGTATTCAGTATGGAAGTTGAAATAGAGTTGTGATAAGTAGAGAAAAAGTGTGTGAAGACACTAGAAGATGTATTAGAGCTTTGCAATAGGTCAAAGAATCAGCGCATCAAAGGAACTGATCTGACAAGTAGTGTCACAGTAACAGTTCATCCTCCAAATATAGTGTGTATCTAAGATTAGAAGGTTGTAGCCTTCACCACATGAGCAGTGATCTCTTGGATAGTGCATCATCTCCCCTAATAGGGACAATTGTAAAAGACTCCTAATAGTGTCTAACCCTTAACAAAGTCTACTATACTTAAAGCATTGTAAAGCTACTCCTAATAGGGTAAAGGATCTTCTAGAAAGGATCACAAAACACTAGTGCAGAATATTAGTGGGTATCAATTCCCATCAGGGTTTTACCTATTTGGGTTTCCCCGTAATCATATTGGTGTCATGTGTTGATTTCATGTTTCATGTTTATGTGAATGTTTATTTCAATTCTTAAGCATTTAAGTTAAGCATAAAGATTAAAGTTAAAAGTTAAAATATAGTGAACACTGATTCACCGCCCCCCCCCTCTCAGTGTTCCCATTCCTAACAATTGGTATCAGAGCTTTGGTCCTCAGCATAGAAGTTTAACCACTTGAGGAGATCATGGACAAAGCTGAAATGAAACATCTGAAAAGAAATCTTGAAGATCTGGACAAGTCAGAAAGAGAATCCAAAGAACTAAAGGACAAACTCAGTGATTCTCAATTAGTCATCAAAAAGATAAGGAAAGATTTGAAAGAATGCTCTACTAGTGATCTAGGGACAATGGTCAAGAAGCTCAATGAAGAAAACAAATCCTTAAAAGAAAAACTTGAAAAGGTTGATGATAAGCTGACTAATAATTAGGTAGTCTATGATGAATAGATCAAAGAGAACCTTTACTTGAATGAAGAACTAAGGAAAGAAAACATGGAAATCTTGGAGCTAAGAAATAGAAAACAAAGCTTGGAGTCTGAATTGAAAGAAGCAAAGAATCATATTGAAAAATTACACACTAGTTCTGATTTGATAGAATCTCAGTTGTATGCAAGAAGAGCCAAAGGAGATACTAGTTGTATTGGATACAATGAAGCACAAAATCAGATTGACAATATGTGAGCAAGAAAGGATTCATAAAAGGACTCTACTAATGCTGGAAAGACTGAAGATCAAACCATAGATAATGGTGGACCACCTAAGAATGAGCGCAAGCAAGTAGAATGCACTTGTTTTTCTTGTAAAAAGCATGGACACATTGCAAGGAAATTTACAAAGGTAAAGCCTTTTAATGGTTACTATTATTCATGCAACAAGTTTGGTCATAGAGCTATGAATTGCAAGACTAGCAAGAAGAACAAGATTCAACAAGATCAAAGAAATCAGAATAAAAAAAATGTAAGAAGTGCTCAAAATGTTACATGCCAGATATGTAACTACAATGGTCACACAACAAAGCAATGCAAAATGGTGACTCATGTCAATGTGCCAAGGAATATAAGACCTCCAGTCATTTGTCACTCTTGTAACAAGTCAAGACATATCTCAAGGTTCTGTAGATGAAGGACGCAAGGTTAGGAAAGCCCTAAAAAGGCCAAAGAACTAGTTTTGGATCCCGTAGGACAAGTTAATTTTGTCAAAGCCTCAGATGATGTGAGCATGATTGGTAAGAGAAAAAGAAAGAAAAGATTGATGAGAATGTATTCGATGCATCCTCAATGGATGCACCCTCTACATCTCCATAAATGGCCCTCAGGGTCATAGGGGGAGCTAATTTAGCTCTAGACCCCTGCGTGGCTGGTATACTCATCCTCAGAGTATGTGCCTTTGGACTTAAGCTTTTGGAGTGTATAGGAACCTTCATGCAAGAGTACACATGCTGATTGTTAGTAGAACTCAAGTTGCAAATTTTGAAGTGACAGCCTGGTTTATGTGACTTGCATTAATGGTGGATTTTTCACTTTAAAGTACACAAAAGTCATTTGATTTCTCATTGCATTCAAATTCAGAGTGGTAGGAGAGCATAAAAAGCCTTGGAAATTATTGTGAAGTCTTGGAGATTGATTTATCAGTGTTTGTAGTGCATTTGGTCAATTGCAGAAACCCTAGCTCATTGCGCCGATTCAGAAGTCATCAAATTATCTTAGAGATAAGTTTAAAAGCGTTAATCAAGTAAGTCATGGCCACTCCCATTGTTTATGATGTCACTGAGAATAAAAGATATGTTTTCAAGAGGCACCCTTTCAAATCAACCCTAGATTATTTAGAGGGAGCTTTCTCCCACATGCCTATGGGTGTCATGCATGTGGAAGATATTAGGGCATATATCTATTTTAAGAAGGAACCAGTTGGACTGGATAGGCTTAGGATGCACATGGATACCATGTTGAAACCAGACAAGACATTCATGAATAAATATGTAAAATGGAATGATCATCCTATTATTGAGTATGCTATGGCATATGAATTCTATGAGACATAATGGATAAATATCTTATTGAGCATGATTCATGATGATTTATTTTGGATTGGTGATGTACTAGTTAGAATCATAAATTACTTGATACATGAGATGATTGGCCTTTCTAGAATAGGTGCCATCCTTCCTATGGGAAGGGATGTCAGGAAGATAATTGAGAAAACATGTAAGTCAAGAAGTGACAGGCATGCTATGACAAGTGAGCCTATTGAGCAAGATGACATCAAATTGATGTCAATGATAATGGGGTACAAATTTCATCACACTAGTAGAGTGAATAGTGTGTCTGCGGGCACTATTCTAGCAGCCATTAGACTTGTGAAGGAAGATGGGAAATTCAACTTGTGTGAGAGCTTGTGCACATAGTTGATTGACAACATCAAGGCTATCAAACATGACAAGACAAAGATATTCAAGTTTGGATCACTAATCATCTACGTGTACCTTAATATTGTTGGGAAGATATCAAATTTGTACTTGGACAAGTCCATTCCTACCATGCCTCAGATATCCAACAAAGCATCCATTGAAAGTACACTAAGGGATTATATAACATTGGAATTGAAGAGTGCAATAGAAAAAGAACAAGAAGATCCTAAGATGAAGAAAATAAAAATTGAAAAAGACATGACTGATGACACTCCTTATGTGCCCAAAGAAACCAATGATCCTACTGCTCCTCTAAAGTATGAACCAATAATCAAGAGAAAGAAAGAAGTCATCACTAGTCATCCATCCTCACAGGCATTAAGGAGCAAGAAAACCAATCAAGCACCTACTAAAGCAGGACTTAGACCAAGTCTTAAAACTTTGAGTGCAAGAATTGTTGATGAGGGAAGAATTGATCAGGTGGGAAAGTTTTATGAAACATACAATGAAATTGACAAATTAGAAATACATGGTATGATTATCAAACACATGATAAATTTCAAGAAGACAGTTCTTGAATTGAAAAAAGAAATTCCAGATAAGGAATGGGAAATAATGGATACCTTAAAAAGACAAGCCACTGAAGAAGATCTTAGAATAAGGGAACAAATTCTTGATTCCACTCTTCCGGTATGCTCTATTGAAGAAAGGTCATTATTACTAAATCTGGTGAAGCTGCACTTAAGAAAAAAGATGAGGAAACTTCACCTCATGAAAAAAGACTATGATCTGATTACTCAAGAAATAGAGAAGGCTTTTGAGAAGGTACTCTTAGAGCAACACATGAAACCTAAGCCTGTACCCATCTCTCAAACACCTAGTAAGCAAGAAAAAGTAGAAGAGACCATCAATGTATAATCTATAGGTCCTTAGGATTCACCACCTATAGTGGAAGCACAAACAAACATAGATAAATCTGCACCCATGTTGGAGTCACTTAAGGATAGCACCATTATCATTGATAATGTGGAAATAGCCATGGTGGCCACTAACACAGAATTAGAAAAGTTGAGGAAGCTTTTGTGAGCTCACAAGAAGCTGAGATGTTATGCAGCAACACTCCTCCCACTCATCAAGAAGAGGTGTTGATTGAAAAAACATCAGATGAGAAGGAAGAAGAGAAAATGGAAGAGGAAGAAAAGAAGGAAGAAGAAGATAAAGAACAAGAGAAAGATGAAAATTTTGTTGATCTAGCCAAGGTAAAACTAGAAGTGATGGACAACACTCCCATCACTCCCTCCTTAGCATTTTTGTCAAGTTTGACACTTGACACATCTAGTTTGGACTCTTGGAAAGAGGAAGATCTGATTAAGTTCAAGATCTTGGCTATGGAGAAAGAAAAGGAGAAACAAGTCATGAGAAATCCTCTCCTTGTGGAATCTATGAACATATTGAATAGTCTATTGCCAAAAGACAAGAAAGTGTCCAAGGTACACTCGGTTGATGATGTAAGTAAAATCATATCACATTTCAAAATCAATTTTTCAAACCTTGAAGAATCTGCATCCAAGGTTGCAGAAGAGAAGTATCTGGAGAAGAGACTGAATGAGTTGATGATAAACTTTTCTCTAGATTTGAATTCACTCAAGACAAGACAAGCATCTTTAAAATAATTTTCTATTCAAGGAAGGAAATTCATTGCAGACTACATGGATCATGATAAGCTTATTGATACCCATTTCAAGGAAATAAAAGAAGTAGAAGCTATGATTGAGCAGGTAAAGATTTCAGTGATAGACACATCCAATGATGTAAACATGTGCAACAATATCTACCAAGGTTAGTTGGAAAAAATTGAGAAGGCAGAGAAAGAGATGGCAAAGATAAGGTCTAGACAGACTCAGTTGAGGAATGCTCTTGCACCCTCACTAGACATTCTCAATCAGAACATAAAGGAGATTGATGCCACCATGATAACCTATGATCAAGGTCTAAGCACAGATTTGAAGAAGATGGAGAAGCTTCAATATGCTTTATGTTCCCATCTCCAAATAGTTAACTCTTTGATAAATTTTTGGAAGAAGGAGATCCAGAATCTCAAGATAGCATATCTAGATGTTTTCCCTATGTAAGTATGTGTAGATATAGTTCTTTGGTACACCTTTTTCATTAATGTCAAAGGGGGATTTTTGTATAGAATATGGAGTATAATATGTATAGGGAGATATAAGAAGATTATGTATAAAATTGTATAGAAGATAAAAGTTTTTTGTGTTAAGGGACAGTTAGCAACTTGGCCATATTCCTTTGTTACCATAAATGACAAAAAGGGAGATTGTTGGAAAGTTGTCTATATTGAATTATATGACTAGATATAGTGTTTTCATTATGGCAACAAAGTCATATAGTAGTTTGGAGTCAACACACTAGATGTAAAGATCAAAATTTAGTTAAGTGTTGAAGACTGGACAATATACAGAGTTCTGACAGCTCAGAGCATCAGTGCATGTGTGTATGGATGAATTATGGTATGAACCATAGAAGTTAAGTTGGTTAGACTATATTCTTTCTTATTCTATGAGTGCATAAGTATATGTGCAATTATGAGAAAGTTACAGTCAGTTGAAGTTGAATAGCTAGTGTGTGCCAGCAGAGAATAGAGCATGGAGCCGATAATTAGCATTTTGGTTTGCAATTATAATGTACTATTGTAAAGGCTATGCACCCATTGTATTTAGGTTGATGAAATGTTTATATGTATAATTATAAGCACGCTTAAGCCAATTCATTTGGAAGCATCATTTATAATTAGTTATACGGCCGACCTAATTATGTATTTTGTAGGAGTGCATAAATATAAGGTGTGCCCATTGTATTTGGTATGGAAGTTGAAATAGAGTTGTGATAAGAAGAGAAGAAGTGTGTGAAGACACTAGAAGATGTATTAGAGCTTTGCAAGAGGTCAAAGCATTAGCACATCAAAGGAACTGATCTGACAAGCAGTGTATATAGTGTATATCTAAGATCAGAAGGTTGTAGCCTTCACCACATGAGAAATGAGCTCTTGGATAGTGCATCCTCTCCCCTAATAGGGTTTTACCCTTAACAAGGTCTACTATACTTAAAGCATTATAAAGATACTCCTAACAGGGTAAAGGATCTTCTAGCAAGGATCAAAAAACACTAGTGCAGAATATTAGTGGGTATAAATTCCCACTGGTGTTTTACCTATTTGGGTTTCCCCGTAATCATATTGGTGTCATGTGAATGTTTATTTTAGTTCTTAAGCATTTAAGTTTAGCATAAAGATTAAAGTGAAAATTTAAAATACAATAAACACTGACTCACCCCCCCCCCCCCTCTCAGTGTTCCCATTCCTAATAGTTCTTGTTGGAGATTTTCCAGCAAGCCAGTGCTGACTGTATGTTTGTCATTGATGAAAACATATGGTAAGTAGTAGTGTGAAAGAATTATGTAGTAAGATTTGAGTATATTTAGCATGGACATGTTATCAGCATGATATCATGGATGCAGAGGTTAATTGTTAGTACAGACATTTATGTAGCAGCTTGTGTTAGCAGTGTTCCTGACAGAGTTACAGGTAGTGTTTTGTGAGTGATTGTTCATACAGTTATCATGGATCCTTGCACCTTTGGATATCTGATGGAGACATACTAGTAATGTTACATTCATGGATGAAAAATTTGATGTGTAGTAGAAGTGAATTTATGTAGTTGCTATTCACCAGTTACAGTTTCCTGTGTTTATCTAGAAGAGCTGTCAGAGATTATATTGGTGTAGGAGTTGCATCTATCATTTCAGTATTTGCACTTGGATTAGTGATTATAGAAGAGTTAAGAAGGTTTTTTTAAGAGTGCATGATGTAATTCAGCTTGAGGAGAAAGTATCAATTAAATTGGTAATGTCGATAGTATGTAGCGTGTGTCTACACTTATTGATTTGAACAGGTCCCAGTTTGTGTTGCGTGCTTAGTAGAGCCAACAAAAATGCTATTGGAGAGTGTTATTGTTTCTCTAATATGATTTCAAGGTGGTTCTAATAGGTCAACATGATTATATCATTTAGAGAGAAGATATTTATAGGCAGTCATTTGTGATTGCTAAGACATGGTTCAGAGTTGAAAGACAAGAGTAGAATAGAGAGTGCGAAGTGTTGAGCCATCAACAGAAGGTCTATGTGACCAAATAAATTGTATATGCTATTCATTGGAACTGATCAAGACACCAGGTCTACCTTGCAGTTCAAAAAGATTAAGATATAGTGTGTATCTATTATTCAAAAGGTTGTAGCCTTCACCCCTTTGAGCAGTGAGATCTTAGACAATGTGTACTCACACCTAACAAGGTCAATCATAAAAGACTCCTAACAAGGTTTGAACTTTGACCAGGTCAGTGTACTTATTATATTGTAAAGGTTAACTCCTAACAGGGTTATAAGATCTTCTGACAAGGATCATTATACACTAGTGTAGTTTATTAGTGGGTGTCAATTTCCAACGAGGTTTTTATCTATTTGGGTTTCCTCACAACCAAAATATTGGTGTTGTGTTCAAGTGTTCTTTCATTGTGTTTACACTTAATGTTTAAGTATACTTAATTGGACAAAGAATTGAAACTTGTAGATAACTTATTCACACCCCCGCCTCTCAGTTATCTCTTGGGACTATTTCTAACAATTGTTATCAAAGCCAAGTGCATCGGAGAGAAATTTTAATAGCTTGAGGTTGATCAAATGGAATTATTTAGAAAATATAGTCCTAAGTTTGATGGAGAGAACTATCCTAATTGGAAGAACAAAATGGGGACACATTTGCAGTGCATTGCTTTTGAAGTTTTTGAAGTGGCTATGAAAGATATTAAAATGCCCTCTCTAGAAGATCTTGAAAAAGATGATGCTACTAGAAAGAAAAAGGATTTGTTCCATTAGAATGCAATAGAAAAAGAAGCCCTTATGAATGCCTTATCTTATAGTGAGTTTTCATAATTAAAGAAAGTAAACACAGCCTACAAGATATGGAAGCACCTAGAAGACATATTTGAAGAAGATACACAAGAAAAGAATGCACACAAAAAGACATGGAAGAAAAGATAAAATGCATTAGAGATGCTACTTGAAGAAAACATCAGAGCTTACAACCAAAGGATCAAAGAAGCAGTTGCTAGAATTAGGAACAATGGTGGAGAGATCTCAGAGGAAGACATTATGGATAAGTTGATGACTACTCTTACAATAGAGTATGAAAACAAGATCAACATCCTTGATGAGACCATGCATCTTACAATAAATTTCAAGAGAGACCTTGATCAGAAAAAGTTCAGCTTTTGAGATTTCAAGATTGAAGATAGAGCCTAAAAGTGAGACAACCTTCAAAGCATCAGTCCATGGTAAGAAATCTTCAAACACTTCTGGTAATTTTGATGATGAAGATGAAGATAAAGAGATAGATGATATTATTGCTATGAGTGCTAAGAAAGAAAGAAAAGGAAAAGGAAAGTATGAAGGTTAGTTACCTTTTAAATTTTTCTCATTTAATAAGATTTGTCTCTTTGCATCCAAGTGTCCTACAAGAGTTAAGAAATTCAGAACTAACTACAAGCCTAAGTATACAAAAGAATGTTACTATGCTGGTGATGGAGTTTCCGATGATGATTTAGTTAAAAATGAAATTGGATTCATTTCTATTATGGGTCATGAAGATGAGAAAAAGGAACAAGAGCTAGCATTGATTTCACAAGAAGACATAAGGACAAATTGTATTATAGATTTTAGTTGTTTAGATCACATGATAGGTGATAAAGATAGATTTGTTCATCTGGACTAATACAATGATGGCATGGTTATATTTGGAGACAACACTTCTAAACCTATCATTAGTAGAGGAGCTATCACATTGGATGGAAAGAACAAAACTGATGATGCTCTTTATGTAGCTAGTTTGCAGCATAACCTTCTTAGTGTTAGACAGTTGCTTGAAAAAGGTTATAGATTAGAGTTCAAAGACAACATGTGCATCACTAGCAACAAGGATGGCATAATGATTGCATTAGGCTTAATTCTAAAGAAAAATTTTTTGTTGCTAAAGTAGATGACAGTTGGCTATGGAATAAAAGACTATGTCATATCAATTTTGATAACATAGTAAAGATAAGAAATGTAAAGGTAGTAAGAGATCTACCTAGCATAGAAAAGCCAGTTGATACTATTTACAAGGAATTTGTGATGGGAAAACATGTGAGGAATTCATTCAGAAGGAAGAATAATTTAGTAGAGAACAAATTGGATCTAATTCATACAAACCTATGTGGACCAACTCAAACAAGATCATAATATGGTGAAAAGGTATTTCATTTTGTTTCTTCATGATTATTCCAGAATGATGTGGGTTGCATTCTTGAAAGATAAGTCATAAGCATTTGTGAAGTTCAAATTATTTAAAGCTAAGTTGAGAATGAATTTGGACTAAAGATAAAGTGTCTAAGATTGGATAGAGGAGAATTCACCTCTAACAGATTCTATGAGTATTGTGAAGAACATGGCATAAAAAGACAATCAAGTGCACCTAGAACCCCTCAGCAGAATGGGATTGTAGAGAGAAGGAATAGGATCATCCTTGATACAACACACACCATCATGACTGATTGAAATGTTAAACACACCTATTGGAGAGATGAGGTCAATACAATAGTCTATACCATCAATAGAATACAATTGAGGCCTGGTGCGGACAAGAAAACTTATGAGATATGGCTTGGTAATGATCCCATAGTGAAATACTTCAGAATCATTGGAAGCAAGTGCTACATCAAGAGGGATGAAGCAATAGGAAAGTTTGATGCCAGAAGTGCTGAAGGTATTTTTCTTGGTCACTCTACTACAAGAAAAGCTTATAGATGTTTTAACTTGAGATTGAAGAAGATAATTGAAAGTGCTCATGTTAAGATTGATGAAAATTTTATGGTTCAAGAAAGATAACATGATTATGCACCTATGATTGAAGAAGAACCTATTACTTCCACTAGTGAGATAGTTGTTGAAGAGATGTTTGACAGTATTGATGTAATGATCAATGACCCTGAAACAAGTGAAGAAGAAACTCAGAAGGAAGATGAGTCAGTGTCACCTAAAGTTCCAAAGTATACATCTAGATATCACTCTAAGGATGACATCATTGGAGATCATAGTAGTAAATTCACAACAAGATCAAAAGAAAAGAGTTTAGCAAGAAATGAAGCTATATGTTTACTATCTCAGATAGAACCTTTAAGTGTTGAAGATGCATGTAATGATTCAGATTAGCATGATGCTATGAAAGAAGAACTAAATCAGATTATCAAGAATGATACTTGGGAACTAGTCCCAAGACCTAGTGATAAGAATGTGATTGGAACAAAGTGGATATTCAAAAACAAGATGAATGAAGATGGTACAATGGTAAGGAATAAAGAAAGGTTAGTATGTAAGAGATATGCACAAAGAGAAGGTATTGATTATTCAAACACATTTGTACCTGTGAGAAGACTAGAAGCTATCAAATTGTTTCTAGCTTATGCAAGATTCAAAAACTTCAAATTTTATCAGATGGATGTTAAAGTCAACATTCTTGAATGGAGAGTTAAAGAAAGAAGTATACATTGAGCAGCCATAAGGATTCATCTTACCAGACAAACCTGATATGGTATAAAGATTGAAGAAGGCCCTTTATGGACTTAAGAAAGCCCCTAGAGCTTGGTATGAGAGACTTGATGGATATCTAACAAAAATTGGATTCAAGAATGGAGCAACATATTGTAATCTATTTATTAGAGAGACATTTTAAGGTTTACTACTTGTAGCTATATTTGTTGATGGCATTATCTTTGGGGGTAATGAAAAACTTAGTGCAGAATTTGTTAAGGAGATGTAGAGCAAGTTTGAGATGAGCATGACTGGACCTATCAAATACTTTTTGGGATTAAATGTGCAATAGCCAAAGAAAGGCATTTTTATTAATCAAGTTAATTCTGAAGCAAGTAGTTCTTTTTCTAAAGTAGATGACAGTTGGCTATGGCATAAAAGACTATGTCATATCAATTTTGATAGCATAGTAAAGATAAGCAATGTAAAGGCACTAAGAGATATACCTAGCATAGAAAAGCCAGTTGATACTATTTGTAGGGAATGTGTGATGGGAAAACATGTGAGGAATTCATTTAGAAGCAATAATAATTTGGTAGAGAACAAGTTGGATCTGATTCATACAGACCTATGTGGACCAACTCAAACAAGATCATACTATGGTGAAAGGTATTTCATTTTGTTTGTTGACGATTATTCTAGAATGATGTGAGTTTTATTCTTGAAAGATAAGTCAAAAGAATTTGAGAAGTTCAAAATATTCAAAGCTAAGATTGAGAATGAATCTAGACTAAAGATAAAGTGTCTAAGATTGGATAGAGGAGGAGAATTCACCTCTGACAGATTCTATGAGTATTGTGAAGAACATGGCATAAAAAGACAATTGAGTGCACCTAGAACCCCTTAACAAAATGGGATTGCAGAGAGAAGGAATAGGATCATCCTTGATACAATGTGCACCATCATGATTGAAGGAAATGACACACCTATTGGAGAGATATGGTCAATACAATAGTCTATACCATTAATAGAATACAATTGAGGCCTAGCATAGACAAGATACCTTATGAGCTATGGTTTGGTAATGTTCCCATAGTGAAATACTTCAGAATATTTGGAAGCAAGTGATACATCAAGAGGGATGAAGAAATAGACAAGTTTGATGAAAGAAGTGATGAAGGTATTTTTCCTAGTTACTCTACTAAAAGAAAAGCTTATAGATGTTTTAACTTGAGATTGAAGAAGATCATTGAAAGTGATCATGTTAAGATTGATGAAAAGTTTATGGTTCAAGAAAGATATCATGATTATGCACCTATGATTGAAGAAGAACCCATTACTTCCACTAGTGAGATAGTTGTTGAAGAGATGTTTGATAGTATTGATGTAATGTTCAATGACCCTAAAACAAGTGAAGAAGAAACTCAAAAGGAAGATGAGTTAGTATCACCTAAAGTTCCAAAGTATACATATAGATATCACTCTAAGGATGACATCATTAGAGATAAGAGCAGTAAAGTCACAACAAGATCAAAAGCAAAGAGTTCAACAAGCAATGAAATAGTATGTTTACTATCTCAGATAGAACCTTTAAGTGTTGAAGATGCATGTAATGATTCAGATTGGCATGATGCTATGAAAGAAGAACTAAATAAGATTATTAAGAATGATACTTGGGAACTGGTCCCAAGACCTAGTGATAAGAATGTGATTGGAACAAAGTGGATATTCAGAAACAAGATGAATGAAGATGGTATAGTAGTAAGGAATAAAAAAAGGTTAGTATGTAAGGGATATGCACAAAAAGAAGGTATTGATTATTTAGACACATTTGCACATGTGAGAAGATTAGAAGCTATCAAGTTGTTTCTAGCTTATGCAACATTCAAAAACTTCAAAGTTTATTAGATGGATGTTAAGACAACATTCTTGAATGGAGATTTAAAGGAAGAAGTATACATTAAGCAACCAGAAGGATTCACCTTATTAGACAAGCCTGATATGGTATAAAGATTGAAGAAAGCCTTCTATGGACTTAAGAAAGCCCCTAGAGCTTGGTATGAGAGACTTGATGGATATCTAACAAAAATTGGATTCAAGAAAGGAGCAGTAGATTGTAATTTGTTTACCAAAGAGACATCTAAAGTTTTACTACTTGTAGCTATATTTGTTGATGACATTATCTTTGAGGGTAATGACAAACTTGGTGCTGAATTTTCTAAGGAGATGCAGAGTGAGTTTGAGATGATCATGATTGGCCCTATCAAATACTTTTTGGGATTAAATGTTCATCAGACAGAGAAAGGCATTTTCATTAATTAGTCTAAATATGTGAAAGATATATTGAAAAAGTTCAAGATGGATGATTATAAGCCAGTGGGTACACCTATGATAATAGGATGCAAGCTTACAAAAGAAGATGATTCTCCAGTAGTAAATATAACATTGTACAAGTCTATGATTGGTAAACTCATATATCTTACTCAAATTAGACCTGATATTTCTAATGTAGTTGGCATAGTTGGAAGATTTTCAACAGAGCCTAAACAAAGTCACCTCATGGCAGTAAAGAGAATATTTAGATATCTACAAGTCACTATATATTATGGTCTATGATATCCTAATTTAGAGAATATTGAGCTTCATGTATATACAGATGTAGATTGGACAGGATGCATGGATCATAGAAAGAGTATGTCAAGAGGAGCAGTGTTTCTTTGTGATAGACTTGTCACTTGGACAAGCAAGAAGAAGAATTGTATTTCTCAGTCAAAAATAGAAGCAGAGTATGTTGTAGTAGCCTTGAATTGTTCCATAATTGTTTGGATCAAACAGATGATAATGGATTTTGGAATTCAGATTGATTATCCTATTGTTATTCATTGTGATAACACTAGTACTATCAACATGTCAAATAATCCTATGATGCATGCAAAGAAAAAACACATAGAGATTAAGTATCACTTCCTAAGAGAGAAAGTGGTAGAGAAAGAAGTCAAATTAGATTATGTGAGTACAAAGGAACAACTAGCAGATATATTCACAAAGCCTTTACCAAAGGATACTTTTGAGTATCTCAGGGAGAAGCTGGGAGTAATTCCCTTCCCTGATTTTTCTTAGAGAAAAAGTAGAAAGAGCATCCGTCCTCAGTGATTGATGCATGATTGATTACTCTACTTCAGGAGTAGTTCCAGAGGTTAAATGTTTGGCACCCTTTTCCATTTATGTCAAAGGGGGAGTAGTATATAGTCATGAAAAACAACATTAAAGGAAGAGTACATACAAAATTAAGGAGTAATATATAGCATCAAGAGGGAGTAGTATTCAATTATGGAAGCAGTTTAGTTAAGGAAATGGAGAATATTAAAGAATATTGTAGAAGATGGAGGACTCATCCTTGAGGGAGTTTTGATGAGGAAATGGAGAATGTTATAAAATAATTGGTCATTTGGATTGGTGGTGTTTTTCATTCCATGTGTCTCTATCAATGCCAAAGGGGGAGATTTTTGGAGATTTGCCAACAACCCAGAGTTGACTGTATGTTTTTCATTAATGACAACATATGGTAAGTAGCATGCATGAAAGACTTATGTAGTAAGATTTGAGTATATGTATCAAGGAAATGTTATCAACATGATATCATGGATGCAAAGGTTAGTTGTTATTATAGACAATTATATAGTAGCTTGTATCAGCAGTGTTCTTGACAGAGTTATAGGCAGTGTTCTATGAGTGACTATCTGTACAGTTATCATGGAGCCTTGCACCTTTGGATATGTGATGGAGACATGTGAGGAATTTTACATTCATGGATGTAGAGTTTGATGTGTAGTAGAAGTGAAGTTATGTAGTCACTATTCACCAGCTATAGTTTCATGTGTTTATCTAGAAGAGCTGAGAGAGATTATATTGGTACAGGAGTTGCATCTATCATTTCAGTATGTGCACTTGGATCAGTGATTAGAGAAGAGTTAAGAAGGTTTTTTTAAGATAACATGATGTAATTTAGCTTGAGGAGAAAGTATGTGTTAAATTGGTAGAGCTGACAGTGTGTAGTGTGCATCTACACTTATTGATTTGAATAGGTCCCAATTTGTGTTGCGTGCTTAGTAGAGATGACATAAATGATATTAGAGAGTGTTTTTGTTTCTCTAATATGATTTCAAGTTGGTTCTCATAGGTTGACTTGATTATATCATTTAGAGAGAATATATTTATAAGCAGTCATTTGTGATTACTAAGACATGGTTGAGTTGAAAGACAAGAGGAGTGTAGAGAGTGCGAAGTGTTGAGCCATCAGTAGAAGGTCTATGTGACCAAGTAAAGAGTATATTATATTCATTGGAACTGATCAAGACATTAGGTCTACCTTGTAGTTCACAAAGATCCTGATATAGTGTGTATTTGTTATTTAGAAGGTTGTAGCCTTCACCCCTTTGAGCAGTGAGCTCTCAGACAGTGCATCCTCACCCCTAACAGGGTCAATCATAAAAGACTCCTAATAGGGTCCAACCTTTGACTAGATCACTATACTTATTTCATTGTAAAGATGAACTCCTAACAGGGTTATAAGATCTTCTAACAAGGATCATTCTACACTAGTGCAGTTTATTAGTGGGTGTCAATTCCCACCGGGGTTTTTACCTATTTGGGTTTCCCCATAACCAAAATATTGGTGTTTTGTTCAAGTGTTCTTTCATTGTGTTTATGCTTAATGTTTAAGTATACTTAATTGGATAAATAATTAGAACTTTTAGATAATTGATTGACCCCCCCCCTCTCAGTTATCTCTTGAGACTATTCCTAATAGTTCTATTGTTCATAACTATGCTTTTATTATTTTCCACTTGGGGATGATGCAAAAAAATAGCACCTATTTTTTTGGTCTCCATGATGTCATCCCAAAAGGAATCTTCTTTGTGACTCTTACGTATCTTTCTTCCATTGTGTTGTAGTTCTACTTCCTTTGTGGAATGATGATATTTTATTTGGACATAATTTTTTACATATGATCATATGATCAAACTGACCCTAGAGTTGGTACATCCATTTTGTGCTTGTCTTTTGTCATGTGCTCATTTTCATTGATATGTCCTTTCTTGGGGGAATTTCATAGTGGAAATGTCCCTAGTGGATGCATGTATCCTCTATTAAATACATTTCTCCCGTTAAGGAACTTGCAATCGCTTTAATGTGGGGGCATACACTCCACTCACATTTTCCACACATTCACAATTTTTTTTGGTGTAATTAAATATTTGTAATTAAATTTTACTTAAGTTTACTTACAATAATGTATTTTTATATTAATTTATCATTGAGATACCTGGGAGTTTTCATCTTATTTTAGTACATGGTGTAGGATAATTCCACTTTAGGTGTGAGATCCAGCTTTAGTCCTCTTATCACATTATCATCCTCTCATTTTTTCACATGTTGCACATAATTTATTGTACAATGGAGGATGACCTACCTTTTTGTGGACATGTGATTACACCTTGTGTAGGTGATAGGTTATCATTTGTATATCTCCTAGTTATTATGCATTTCCTTTATATTCAGACACATCTAATTTGAATTTAGTTGATGTTGTATCCATTATTGTTTGATCAATATTGACTCAATTATTTGATCATATCATTGTTTCTCTTATTTGTTCTATCAATTGAGCTTCTAGATCTTGGAATTTTCATTATTTTCCTTAGAAAAATTCTTATATGGTATTAGCACCAGAGAAGGTTTCATTGCATATACATTAGTGAACATCTTAATTCAACTTTTGGAGGGAAATGATTCATATCTATGATCAACAGCTTATGGGATTTTGTTGAGAAAGATTAGAAATCACCATTGCATTCGGGTGGCCATTCTGGTGAATTTTGACTATAAATTTTCCTATCTTGATCAAAAGTCAAATTTGAGGAAAATATTTTTTGCAAATTAGGCTTGGATAGATCAATCTATGAATTGACATTCAAAACCATATCAACATTTGGATCTATTTGTAAGTGTGGACATGCGATATAGAAATCTGATCAATACAGTCATAAAGTGGGTGAAATCTCTTAAACAAAATCCTACACCACCAAAGAGCTCTCAAATTGTCTAGTAGGATAAATAAGCCTAGATCCTACCTATAAGGCCTGCATGAATGACATCTATAATCGACCACTATACCAAGGTCATTTGATTTTAAATTGAGAGATGGATATTATATAAAGGGGAAACTTATACATTTTTCTACATATGGAATAATTTTTTTTAAATGTGGAAGCTCATCAACCCCAAGCCCAGCTTGTCGAGTCAAAGCCCTTCTCATCAAGCTTAGCTTGTGGTCTCCACACTAGAAGGTTTCTCTCTTTGAATTGACATGATGCACCATGCGAGATCTATTTATTATCATATATGGTGTCAAAATATCTCCCAATCTCTCTAATTATCTTATCCATACATACCTCTAAGTTTTTTCTATGATCTCCCTCTGTACAACATTACACTATCCATCTAGAGTCAAACATAGAGAAAGGTTCCATCGCATAGTGGACCCCCAATTTGATCTTCACCCCCATGTAGACATTTTGTGAAATTGATATCATTCTCACAAGATACTCTTCTTAGTATGACTTAACTACTATGGAACACAATGCAAGAATCCCTCTCCCCTTCATCTAGAAGAGACACACAATTCAAAATTTCCAGTGACATCCTTGGTCTTGTACACCTTCAACATAAGATTTACTATCAACTTGGTGACTTGCATAATCTTGTAGCACACAAAGGACATCACTACCTCAATTTGGCTCAAATCAGATCTAACATAGTCAAAGGTAGGAGGGACAAAGATGATCAATCCTACCCCACAGAAAGAGTAAACATAGTGTAAAACAATAACAAGGAATAGTAGAGAAAATGAAAGATCCAATGTATATTAACTGAGATCAAACTATTGGAAATTTTCCTTCATACATGTTGGGATATAAGGCCTACCCAGTTGTAGGCTTACAATTTAGCTAAATCAACCTTCTAATCCATTATAAATGTAGAATAATTCATCTATAACTTACTATCTTATATAATTAGATCAACTTACAATATATAGCCATCGCAACACACAAGTCAACCCTTAAGAAAGCTTAATTTTCCCAAGAATAGGAAAACATGTTGCAACAAATAGGCTAATTCCTAAATCATAATAACTTGATCCATAAACCATGTGAAGCCATTCAAACCTATATTTAGGTCCAAACATGATCCAATAATATAAAATAATGCACCACCTTTCACCACAAGCCATCGATTTTTATCGCAAGATCAAAATCCCACCAACAGTCATGAAAAAGAAATGAACATGCTACCTGGGATAAGATGAATTATAACTTGAGAAAGATAGATCAAAATGAAGTGAAATCATGGGAAAGTGATCAAATATAGGTCAAATTTAAGATTATACAACCACAGATGCTAACTCAAATGTATGATGAACCACGAACATAATCTCACAAATAGAAAAAAATAAGAACACAAAGAAGAAATATATATATATTTTGGTTGATGCAAGATTGTGATGAAACCCAAGAAGCTCCGACATCACACACTAGGGATTATTTGAAAAGTGAGTCTCTTAATTTTCTATGGTGAAGGAAAATAAAAATGGTTTAACTCCACGTGATTAAACCATGAAGAATCCTCAACCAAACTATTTTTCTACTTAACAAGATAATCCACATACTTCTTTCCTCTAGTGTTACAACCAACTATGGTATCCAAGATCTATTCAACCTAATCATGTGGCTTCTTAGGATACTATTGTTCACTCTTTGATCCATCCCCTTGACTACTATCTAATTCATGATACTCATAAATGTCTACTATGTTGATTATAGGTGAGATGTCCAAGTGATGCAGCCAAGGATGGAGAAACCTCAACGAGCTCAGTCCAACCCTTGTATCCTATACAAAACAATGGAATAAACAAGATAAAATAGAAATAAAATGAGAGATTCAACATTTTATTATCATTGATAAATCATTTACAATAGAATTGCAACATGAAGCCTTACATGTCAAGCATACATGTTTGATTACATCCAAAACCCTTACAAATCTAGCCCATCTAATCCATTTAATCTACAAGATCATCCCCAAAAAATCTCCCTTGTCTTCTTAGGAAAAAATCCATATCTTATATAGTAATTTACATCATCAGTTGTCCTATAAAAGATTACAATTCCCCAATAATTAACAAAATGTGTTACAACAAATATGTCAAACCCCAAATATTTAGGAAAAACCTCTAATGAAAGGATTAAGATACGAGGCAACACAAATATGTCTATCTCCAACATAACAAATATTTGGCATGATCACACATGAAAAACCAATTGGTAGATCAAAAAATGATTAGAAAACTAGAATGAATAACTGAAAAATGAAGTACAAGACAATCCGATTAAGAATTTGTCATAACTTAGGCATGATGAATACAAGTGAGGTGTGATCATAGGATAAGCTCTATGACTTTCCAAGAACACATTGTAGTGATCAAATCTCAAAATAAAAAGTGCAGATTGACCAATGACCAAAACTTCAGGCTGATAAAAAAAAAACAAGAAAACAAACATTTCTTTTGTTGATTCAAGATTTCCAAGATCCTAAGATTCTCCTTCATCAAACACCCCAGATAAAATAAAATATTCCATAAGAGAAAATTATGAACATTTAACAAGGTGTGGAACATAAATCCCATTCTTTTTTTTTATCCAAACATCCTCTTCATCTGTAACTCACTTCCTCTCTACCTCTGCACTCTCCTTTGATAGATCCATCAACTTACTCCCCTGTATACTCTCTCTATCATATCTTCTACAAAAATCAAGGCTAAGATTACTACCCCTTCCCTTTTTCATAACCTGTCAACCTATCTTACAAACCTTCATCTATTCAACAACCAAGGTCCTCTACTACTTCACTTTACGTTTCATACAATCAGATGCCAACTTGCCTTTATTAGATCTACCTTCAAGATCCTTCTTTTGATCCATACTAACCTCCGTATTATGCTTGTCTTGTCCATACTAGAGTAACATTTTGTCCATCCTACACTATTGTGGCCAAATTTATTTTACAATCATGAATATATCCTCTATCGAATTGTGAAGGTCTTCCTAATAGAACATGAAAAGCACTCATAGACACCATATCACATAACACTTCATCTTTGTAAGGACCAATGCTGAAGTTAACCAAATATTTCTATTTCACCTCCACCATGTGTTCATATGAAAACCAACTTATCCCATAAGGACAAGGATGTTTGATTCTCTTCAATCCAAGCTTCTGCACCATCTCTTCTGATACCAAGTTTTCAGTACTATCACTATCCATAACAACCTTGTACCATTTACCTCCTGATTTGCAAATAGTGTTAGGAATGAATGCTGAACATGTCCTATGGGGGAGCATTCAAAGTCATTCTATAGAAGTTGTATGTTGCATTCATGAATTTTACTTTCTTTGATGTCAACACAGTGATCTATTGGAGACTAGCAGAGAAGAAGACATTTTTTTAATTAGCACACGTGGAGTATTGCAAATCAAAGTATGCAAAGTTGAGGATTTATTATATATTGTTTCCTAAGATTGTGGTTAAGAGCACATACAAAAATTCAATTATTCATGACAGTTATGTGTAATTTAGTGGAAGCAGTATTCAGATAGTGTTCCTGAGAAGAGGTTTGTGATGACTAGATTATATCTCCTAATTAGGATAGAATCTGGGCATGTGGAGTTATATAGTTGATGAAGACATTTTGGTGGTGCCTAGATGAGATAGCTTGGTCGAAGGTCACATGTGTGAAAAGTTTTTTTTTTTTTAATCTAACATTTTTAATGTAATTGTGAAATATTATGTAACGTGTGAAGGTTTATATTTTGTAATTGGTTAAGCCTTGTTGGCCAACTCATTTGTAATTATTTGAGTGTGATATAAAGGATGGATTTTTTTCCATAATTGTAATATGATGAGATATAGATGTGAGTTGTGGAAGTAAGAAATATATGTTGATGTTGATATTGTAAGAGGATATGTGAATTGAAAAGATCTGGTATTGAGATCTAGTGAAGCAGTTGGTGTGGTTTGGCACAAGAAGAGGAGAAAAGATAAGTTGATGAAGATCAGTAATTGTTGGTATTATTTTGTTTAGATAATAAAAAGATCAGTTGGACATTGTGTTCAGTGATCTTTCCCTTGAAGCTGTTTCAATAGTGGTTCCTTCTATCTTCCATAACTCTTGACCGAGTTAGAATATTTTAACAGAGATTGAAAGTCTCTTAACAAGGACTCATATGCATTGAATGTATTGAATAAGGCTCCCAATAGAGTCCATCCTCTCACAAGGAATTTTCATATTATTACATCATTTTCGGGCATCATTCCCATTGGGGTTTACTCTCTGATCAAGAGGTTCCCTAGTCAACATATATTGTGTTATTGTGTTGTTGTGTATGCTTATCTTTATATGGTTGTTTCTTATAATGATTACATGGTTGAAATATGATAATGATAGTAAAAGTTTTTATTATCTAATAACTAATTCACCACCCCCCCTCTCAATTATCTTGGTGGAATTTACTTTCTAACAATTGGTATCAAAGTAGTAGGTCCTTGATAGAAAATTTTAACAACTTAAGGAGATCTATGACGACTCATTTTAGGAAGGAAAGCCCTAAGTTTGATGGAGTAAACTATGACAGCTACAAAGAAAAGATGAAGACACATTTTCTATGTTTAGGACTAGGATAATAGTTAATCACAAAGAATGAGAAGACTATCATTGAAGAAGAAAAAATTGAAGAATGTATGGATATGGAGAGAGATCTATTCATGTGTAACATACTTTCTAGAGAAGTACTTTTGTCAACACTTCTGGAGAATGAATACAATTAGGTAAAAACTCTAAGGACATCTCATGAAATTTGGTTAGATTTACAATATAATTTTGAAGGTGATGTGCATGCAAAGAGAGTTAGATTATAGAATTGGACATGTTCATTTGAAGATATAAAAATGATGGAAGATGAATCTATTAGAATTTATATTGGTAGGATATCAGAGATTGTTGCAGGTATCAAATCTTGTGAAGGAAACAAGACTGAGGATGAAGTGATATGGAAGATCTTAAAGACATTGACCCCTATATTTAAGCAGACAATGCAGATGATTGAACAAGTTATACCTTGTAATAAGAAGTTTACCAGAGAAACTATTCTTGGAAGATTATAAGCATCAAAGATAGTCTTGAGACAATCAAGAGATCTACCTGGAATTGAGACAACATTTAGCGCACTTAGTGTTCACCCTACTTTGTCAAGAAGTATAAGTGTTAGTGGATATTATGCTAGTTGCAACAGATCTAAGACTGAAGAAGATATAAATATTGAGGAAGGAATTACCTTGATTGTGAAAAGAGAATCTGAAGGTAAGAAAATCTTTAAATGTTGGACTTGTCAAGAATATGGTCATTTTGCATCTAAATGCTCTAAGAGAGTAAAGAAAAATAAGAATAACTTTAAACCTAGAAGATCTAAAGAGTTTGATGAGCTACACTTGATTGAGAACCTGGTTGATGAACTACAAGTGATTAGAGATCACCAAGCACTGAATTGTTATGTAATATAATTGAATCAGTTATTATGTTGTCATTGATGTCAACTAGTTTTGATAGTACTTATCATGGTAGTTGCAAATATCTATACATCTATAAAAGATGAGAAAAGATGAAGAATTGAGATATCTACAAGGAGGAAGATGGATATGATAGATGAGGATAAGGAATACTCTTGGTAACTTATTGATGAGTTTATGACTTCATATTGTTGACTTGATTATGTTATAGTAATCTGTTATGAAGTTAGAAGAAAAATGTTACAAAGCAATGTGGTCAGTTAATGAAGCATTCAAGTATACACTGAGCCAATGTAGTGAATACTGAGTGACAATATCAACTGAGCCTGTGTTCACCGATACATTTCTTTGTCAACTAAGTATGGACAAAAGAACTAAATGACTAGTTTAGTCGATAGAAATTCATGAGCTGTAAAGTGTATGATTACAAGCTAGAAAGATAAAGTTTGTTATGAGATCAATGGCTAACAAAATTCAAAGAAGATATAAAGGATGGAATTGAAATGAATCATTGACACATCTACCGAGGAAGGTATAAGCGGAAAAATAAATGAAGGAGATTAAGCGACACAATCTGATGCATGAAAATAAAATGGTTTACTTGTCTATTTAAGAGACTAGGGTTTCATTATGAAACGTATGCTGGAAGAAGGAGACTGTAGAGATATTGTGTGAACATAGATTTATGTATGCCTAATCAGACTAGTTGAAGAAGATCTGAATTGTAGAATAGTACCAAGCGTTAGAGAGCTTTACCGAGGGACAATAAGTTATTGAATGTTGATAAACTAAATAGAAATATTGATCAGAGGATTTGTATGGGCTTAGAATAGATCTAAACATCTACAAAATCAAGTTGTGTTTGAATCATATCACTTACTATTTTAGTTTAACCATTGTAACAAAAAAATCTCTTAACCGAGTCGACTTGAAAGTCTTATTGTGTCATTTATAGAATGTACATCATTATCCTATCAACCCCATAGTGAATGTTGGTTGGATGATAACTGTTAGTGTTAAATCCTCTAACAAGGTCACACCTTACAGTGTGTTTTGTAACCTTTAATAGGGTTGGCTCTTCACCATTCTCACTTCAGAAGAGTGAAAATATTTTGGATTACCGGTCCCAGGTGGTTTTTCCTTTTATAGGGTTTCCACGTTAAATATTTGTGTTATGTGTTTATGATGTGATTTTTTGGTTATCATACTTTACATGTTGCATATTTGATTTGGTTGGTAATCACTATGAGAAATTAACTGGTAGTCGGTAATTACATAGACAGTTTAGTATTTTATGTTTACCGAGCTGCAGAATTAGCTGAATTTATTTTAAGTGATACATTTTGTTTTTGGGACTATGGATAACTAATTCACACCCCTCTCAGTTATTCTAACAATTGGTATTAGAGCATATTGGTTGCTTGAAACAAATTTTTAAGGACTTCAGCAAAAAGAACACAAAATGTACAAGAGGGAAGTGCCAAAGCTGAATAAGGACAACTTTACAATATGGCAAAGCCGAATGAGACTTCACATATATGGTATTGGGAATTCTACTCTCACCCTATTGGATAATGGCTACTTAACACCACCTACATGACCTTTGAATCTTGATCAATTAAGAGATAGACATGAGCATAATTTAACTATGATGGAGATTGTTGCTGCTCTATCAGATGCCGAATTTGAAGATGTCAAGGATTGCCTTACTTCAAAGGAAATGTGGGATAAACTTACTCAAGTTTATAGTGGAGATTCAAATGTCAAGAGAGCTAGAGCTAAAATTTTAAGAGGAAGATTCGATGATATGAAAATGAAAGAAGGAGAAAATATAGTATAGTATACAAACTAAATAAAAGAGGTAGTTAATGCTATTAAAGGATCTGATGGTGTCATTGATGAAGATATAGTGGTAAGAAAAATTCTAAGGACTTTATTTCCTATTTATGCAATCAAAATATCTACAATACATGAAATAAGGTCAGCACCTAAAGTACTCTCACTCTTGATAATCTGATTGGTAAGCTAACAAATTTTGAATTAAACAGGTTTGATAATAGTGTTGTACCATCTGTTGAGTCTACTTTCATGACTTCTTTGAATATCGGTAAGTCTGGCAGTAGAAGTAATAATGATGATAATGACAATAACACTGATGATGATATTGATGAGCTTGAAGCTCTTATAGCTTGGAGGTTACCTAAAGGTAAAGGTAGATATAGGGGTAAATTACCTTTAGCATGTTTTAACTACAAAGAAGTTGGTCATATTGCTGCTAGATGCCCAAATAGGAAAGAAGATGATAGAAACAAGGATTGATATAGTGAAGGAAGCTATGGGAGGAGAAACAATAGAATTTATTGACACTACAACAAAGATAACCGAGACAACAATGATAAAGGAAAAAAGGTATGTTACATTGTTGAAGAGAATGATACCGAGACCAACACAGATGATGATGTTGAAGTTGTATTTGTTACGATGAAGGATGATTCTGAGGAAGAAGAAAAGTATGTAGAGACAAAACTCATTTCTAAAGTTAATAAAAATGATACATGGATCATTGATAGTGGCTATACCCATCACATGACTGGTGATGAAGAAAAAATTGATCATCTTGAGAAATATAATGGAGGATCTGTAAAAATGGGTAATGATACACCATGTATGGTTAGAGGAAGGGGATCTTTACTGATAAATGGTAAAATAAAATGTCATAATGCTTATTGGGTACAAGGACTAAATTATAACTTGCTAAGTGTTGCACAACTTAACAACTCAAGTCACTGAGTAGCTTTTGAGAGCAAGAAGGTAAAGATATTTTCCTTGCCGTTAGAGCTATATTTTCCTGAAGTTTTGGTGCTGATTGTACATAGTGGTGAAGTTGATCCTTAAGGAATCAGCCTTTTCACTCTTATGTAATTTAAGAGGACCTAAATTAAAATATTTTCCCAAGAGCAAAAGTCCTAATTCATTATGAGTAAAAAGTTATGCCCATTTTTCTTCGGGACCTATTTTTTGCTAGTTTCACGAGAAATGTGGAGTGTTTCTTCTTGCACAATTTTGTATGATCAAATGGGGATTTGCATAGTTAATTACATGTTATTGCATCATGTGTGGACCTAAATCCAAAGGTACATCAATTGGTGATCACTCTTTCATTAGTTTTGATTTAAATCTTTGAGACTAGACCTATAATGTAATTAAATGCCTGATTGGCTGACTTGTGGCTTAGCTGGCTATATAAGGAGCCTAGATTGATGTAGTAGGGAATCAAGAGGTAGATGAAGGAAGGATTATCAAGATAAATCATTGGAGACAAAGATAGGATGCAAGCTATAATTCTAATTTCATAATTTTATAGTATAAGGCCAAAACCCGGAAGGCCTCACAACCGGACATGTTTGAAGAAATAAAATAATTCTCTATTGTTACTACCAGTTGGTTGTCTCATATCCATGGTGTTTTCACTGATTTCATGTGATTTATATATATTTCTTCCATTTTGTAACTTTGATCAAGGCTTGTTGTTGATTCAAGTGGAGTCAATTCTTCTTGATTCTAGTTGTATCTATCCTGCCCCCACATCAAGTGGTATCAGAGCAAGTTATTTGTTGTGGATTGGATCATGGAGAACCTTATTGGACTAGTTGTAGAGTGGAAGATCTAAGATCTAGCCTATAAATTATAGAAGGTTATGATCTTGTTGGAACCTGATTATCAAGATGGTCTATGGTATTAAATGATAATGCTATCATGGATATGTCGAGGTAGATTACAACTAGGCTTAAAGCTATAGAGATAGCCCAGAGAAGAGGCACACATCTTGAAGATGTTAGTGATGAAGATGAAGCAACACCTAATCCTGAACCTAAACTTGGACAAGATGAGGAAAGACTTTTGAGAGTTTTGTCTAAGGCTAACTCCAGACCTATAGTTGAAGTTTCTTGCTATGATGGAAGACTTGAGAATGATAGGCTTTTAGATTGGATCTCTAAGATGGATAAGTAATTTGAGTATGAATGTACTCCTAATAATAAGAAGGTTAAGATAGTAGTCATAAAGTTGAAAGGTCATGCATCTCTTTGGTGGGATCATTTGCAAACTGAGAGACAAAAGCGAGGAAAAGAAAATATCAAGACATGGATGAAGATGCTTGGAAAGATGAAGAAGAAGTTTCTTCCAGTAGACTACCAAGTTAGTATGATGATAAAAATGCAAAATCTGAGACAAAAGGACATGAGTGTGAAAGAATATACTGAGGAATTTTACAAATTAGATATCAGATCTAGACATGTGGATGATGGAGTTGAGAAGGTGGCTAGATATCTAAATGGCCCGAGGACATCAATTCAAGATGAGATCAATTATGTGAAAATAGATAGTGTGGAAGAAGCATACCAATTTTCTTTGAAGGTTGAAGAAAGATTGACAAAGAGACATGAACAAAGACAAAGAGGAATAGGTGGTAGATTTTAGAGTAGAGGAAGATCCTATGGAGAAAGTAGTAGATCTAATAATGTAGTGCAAGATAAAGGATGGAAAGATGAACCTTCTAAAAGAGGTAATTAATCTAGCGATAGCTATACTGGTTACTCTAGGAATAACAATAATGGGAAAAGAGAAGAGAAAACTTGGTTTAAAGGTACTTGTTACAAATGTGGTGAAGAAGGACATATAGCTTTTGAATGTACTAACTCTGGAAAGAAGACTAGAGGTAATGGTAGAAGTAATTTGGCTTGTGAAGAAGTTGAGGAAATGTCTAATGAACCTGAACATGGTGAGAACTTGATGCTAAGAAGGATCTTGTGGAATGAAGAAGCTGATGAGGAACCTATTCTGAGGAAAATTTTGTTCAGAACCAAATGTAAGATTGCTAACAAATGTTGCAAGGTAATCATTGATAGTGGAAGTTTTGATAATTTGGCATCTGAAGAGATGGTTAAAAAATTATAGTTGTAGAGATTGAAACATCCTAAGCCTTACCATATTGTTTGGATCTAGAAGGAGCATAAACTACTTGTAAGTGAACAATACCTTGGTAAATTCAAAATTTGGAATTATCATGATGAAGTCTTGTGTGATATTATGCCTATGGATTGTTGTCATATTCTTTTGGATAGACCTTGGCAGTATGATAGGAAAGCTTTGTATGATGGTAGATTAAATCAATATACTATTTGGATGGATGGAAAGAAACAAGTATTATTTTCTTTGATAGAAAAGTTTGATGAAGGTCACTATACTATAGTCAGAGTATGTTTGGTTGATGGTAAAAAGTTTAGAAGAGAAATGAAAGAACATAATATTTGCTTTTCATTGAAGCATAAGAGTGGACAGTCAAATAAGGTTGTTGATGCCTTGAGCCAAAGAAGAAGTTTGCTGACAGAAATGAGAGTTGAGGTACTTGGTTTTGATGATTTGAAGTTTTTGTATGAAACTAACATTGATTTTCTAGAATGTTGGAAAGCTTGTAAGGAACACGTAGTGAGTGATAAGTGGACTGATTATTTCATTCAAGAAGATATTTTGTTTAAAGGAGTTCAATTGTGCATACCTAGAGGATCTATGAGAGAGAACATAATGAAGGAGAAACATAGTGGTGGACTTGCTAGACATTTTGTGATTGATAAGACTGTGAATTTGATTTTAGAAAGATACTTTTGGCTACAGATTTATAGAGATGTACAGATAATGGTTAGAGGTTGCAGAATTTTCCAAACAATAAAAGGAACTAGTTGGAATTTGGGATTGTATACACCTTTGCCTATACCTGATAGACCTTGGGAAGATGTGAGTATGGACTTTGTTCTTGGATTGCCTAGAACTCAAAGAGGTAATGATTCTATTTTGGTAGTGGTTGACAAATTTTCTAAGAGGGCTCATTTCATACCTTGTAAAAAGACATCTGATGTATTGCATATAGCTGAATTATTCTTCAAGGAAGTGGTAAGATTGCATGGTTTGCCTAAGTCTATTGTTTCAGATAGAGATACTAAGTTTACTAGTTACTTTTGGAGAACACTTTGGAAGAAGATGAATATTGAATTGAAGTTTAGTTCTACATTTCACCCTCAGATAGATGGATAGACTAAAGTTGTGAACAAAAGTTTGGGAAACTTGTTGAGATGTTTAGTAGGAGATAAGCTTGCTAATTGGGATTTAGTTTTGGCACAAGCAGAGTTTGCATATAATAATTCTATGAATGGAAGCACTAAGAGGACACCATTTCAGATTGTTATTGGATTTCATCCTAAGGGAACCACAGAGCTAAGAGATTTACATATTGAGACCAGAAGAAGTGTTGAAGCTGAGGATTTTGTAGTATACATGAGAACTTTACATGATGAAATCAAAAAGAATTTGGAGGATAGTAATTAGAAATATAAATAGTGGGTTGATAAGAGAATGAGACATAAATCTTTTGAGGTTGGAGATGATGTTATGATTCACTGGAAGAAGAATATATTTCCAATTGGTACCTACAACAAGCTTAAAATGAAGAATTTTGTGTTAGAATAACTGAGAGGGGGGTGAATCAGTTATCCAGTGTCCCAAAACAAAATGTATAATTCAAAACAACTTCTCTAATTTATGCTCATTGGTAAACAATAATAACTCTCACTGTTTGTGCTTTTACCGATTACCAGTCTAATACCATAACATTTTACTGATCAAATCTAACATGTAATATGTAAAGTATGATAACAAACAAATATCACAATCAACACATAACACAAGATATTTAACATGGAAACCCTATAAAGGGAAAAACCACCTAGGACTGGCAACCCAAAAGTGTTCACTCTTCTGAAGTGAGGTCGGTTAAGACCCAACCCTGTTAAAGGTTACAAACACACTATCGGGTGTGACCTTGTTAGAGGATTTTAGAGTAGAAGTTATCGTCCAACCAGCATTCACTATGGGGTTGATAGGATAACAATGTTCATTCTATGAATGATACATCATAAGACTTTCAGAGTTCACTTGGTTAAGAGATTTAAACTGTATACAATGGTTAAATGTGTAACAGTAAATGATCTGACTTAATACAACTTCAATTATAGATTACAGATCAATATTCAATCCATATAAATCTTTTTGTTCAATATTTCACTTCAGATTCAATACTATATCAACTTACTATCCGTCGGTATTTGCTCTTTGTAGCTCAGTAATTGCTCTACAGCTTGATTCTTACTAACTAGTATGATCAGAATGCCTGAAAACCTTGTTCAAGCGATAATGTTGTAGCTTCTTCTTCTCCCGGCATTTTACTAAAGAAATTCTATTCACTTATATAGATGAGTAAATTATTTTCTTCTCCACCACCAGATTTTGCCACTTAACCTCATTCATAGATTTTGCCACTTCAAACTTTCTTGGTACTTGGGTCAATAACACATTTCAATCTTCTCCATTAGATCTTCCCTGAATTTCATCAGTCATCGATCTGTGTAACAAACATTATTTATTACGTCAATGTTATACGCTTGCTAGCTCATCAATCTTATCAGCTAAACTAATCATTTAATATATTCTATTCTACTTGGTTAACAAAGAAATGCATCATTGAACATAGCTTGGTTAATACTACGATCGGTATACACTACACTACATCGGTGTATACTAGAAATGCTTCATTTACTGACAACACTGCTTTGTGTCTTTCAGCTCTATACTTCATCATAGATGAATGCAACATAATAAAGTCAATATCAAAAAGTCATAGACTCATCAACAAGTTAGTCAATGTGTTCCTTCTCCTCATCTATCATGTACATCTTTCCTCATGTAGATTTCTCTGTTCTTTATCTCTTTCACATTTCCTCAGATGTGTCGGTATAGTAACTTACATGATAAGTGTTGTCAAACTAGTTGACATCAATGACAGCATAATACTGATTTAATCATATTACATATCTAATCAGCAACTCCTTAGTGATCTTGTAATCATAGATTCTTCAATCAGATTCCAAATCAGTTGTAGTCCAACAATCTCTCCCTTTGGCATTGATGGAAACTCAAGTAATATGAAATGTACCATACACATACCAAAAATACATTATACAACTTAGTGAACAAAATTTTGTAAGTCAAATAGACTTAATATGTTTAATCACTACGTTACTAAACTAGCATTAAATAGTACAACTTTACCATTCTGTAGTTGTGATCTTTTCAGTTCTCCTATTCTTGCTTATATTCTCTGTAACTAATCTTCAATACTCTGTCTCATTCAAATTGTTTCTCCCTTATATAATTCTCATCGGTGCTTGTTCCTTTTCATATCTTCTTTATCTCTCCCCTTTTAATTTCATATTTTTTATCTCTCCCTTTGATAGCAATTCCAAAGAAACAAATAAACAATCAATTATGTCTTCCTCTGTATCTTTGTATATGGATATCTCATCGGTTCAAGTTCTCAACCTTAATCACAACCTTGAACATGATTCAAAGTGTGAACTATCCTACATCAACATGAATGATCTTCTAATAAAAGTAGGCTGATACAATAACCAGATCACCTTAGTGACTGATAGACAAGGGGTGGACCCCAAGTCTAGTCCTCAAGTATTCAAATGTGTCCTTCAGTAGGGGCTTTGTAAAAATATCTGCAAGTTGTTCTTTGGATGTAACAAATTATAACTTTACTTGCTTCTCTTGCACTTGTTCTCTTAAGTAATGATACTTAATAGATATATGCTTTATCTTAGAGTGCATCATAGGATTCTTTGAAATATTAATAGCACTAGTGCTATCACAGTATATAGTCACCAGGTCAATGATTACCTCATTCATTCCTTCCAACACTTTCTTGATATATGCAATGTTTGAAAAGTTAGTAGCAGCAGCAACATATTTTTCTTTAGCTGTAGACTAAGAAATACAAGCTTGATTTTTACTTGTCCATGTTACAAGTCTTTCACCAAAGAAAAATGCTCCTCCGGTGGTGCTTTTTCTATCATCCACATTTCCAGCCCAATCAACATCGGTGTAAACTTTCAGTTCAAACTTCCCTTCCTTAGGATACCATAATCCATAATATTCTATTTTCTTCAAGTATCTTAAGATCCTTTTTGTAGCTATCATGTGTGATTCTCTAGGATTAGTTAAAAATCTTGCAACAATTCCCACATCATGTGCTATATCTGGTCTACTGTGAACTACGTACATTAACTTACCAATCATGGATCAGTAAAGTGTTTAATTTACGTCAGTGGTTTCATCCTCCTTTTTCAATTTTCATCTAGTATCCATTGGTGTTCCTATAGGTTTAGCATCTTCCATGCCAAATGTCTTCAGTACTTCCTTTATGTATTTAGTTCATGTGATGAATATCCCATCACTCTGCTGAGTCACTTGTAATCCAAGAAAGAACTTAATCTCTCCGAACATAGACATTTCAAATTCCTTTTGCATTGCATCATAAAATGCCTTGTAGACAAGATTTGAGCCTCCAAAGATAATTTCATCAGCAAATATTTCAGCAATGATAATAGTATCATCAGTATCACCTTTCACATACAAATTGTTGTTTTCACTTGTTCCAAAAAATCCAATACTTAACAAGTAAGTATGTAGTCTTTCATACCATTCTCTCAGTGCTTACTTCAATCCATATAAAGCTTTATGTAATCTACATATCATGTCTTTATTGTCGGGATCAAAAAATCCTTCAGGTTGTTCAATGTAGACCTCTTCTTCAAGTATACCATTTAAAAATGCTAACTTCACATCCATTTGATAGACTTTGAATTTCTTATGTGCAGCATATGCAAGTAGCATTCTAACTCCTAATCTAGCAATAGGTGCAAATGTTTCACCATAGTCAATTCCTTCTTCTTGTGCATATCCATTGCATACCAATCTAGCTTTATTTCTTGTGACTTCATCATTTTCATTCAATTTATTCCTGTATATCCACTTAGTACCGATAACATTCTTATCTTTTGGTTGGGGTACTAAGGACCAGGTTTTGTTCTTCTCTATTTTCTCTATTTCCTCCTTCATTGCATTAACCCATTCTTCATTCTCTAATTCAACTTTCATAGTTTTAGGTTCAAATTCACAAATTAGACATGTACCTTGTCTTGTTTTGCTTCTAGTTTGCATTCCAGCATGTCTGTCTCCAATGATTTGTGTTTCAGGATGATGTCTTCTGACAAAACTAGCCAAAACTTGATTTCTCCTTTCTTGTTCATCCTATTCAGGGTCATTTTCTTGCTCGGTGGCTCCATCTTGTTCCTCAGTTTGTGTTTCCTATTGTCCTGCATTGTTTCCCTACTGACCAGTTGTCACTACTTGTGGTCTTAATAGATACTCTGGATGTTCAATGTAAGTGAATCTACCATAGTCTTTTGGTTCCTTTGTACTTTCCTCTATGTACTTTTCATCAAACTTATCAACACGAACATTAGTACTTTCAACAATCTTATTTGTAACCTTATTCAAACATTTGTATGATTTACTTGTAGTGGAATATCCCAAAAATATCCCTTCATCTCCTTTAGAATCAAATTTACCATTTCTTTCATCTTTCAAAATAAAGCATTTACTCCCAAAAATTCTAAAATAACTTATAGTAGGTTTGTGACCAAACCATAGTTCATAAGGTGTTCGGTTGGAGTCCTTCTTCAGTTGTACTTGGTTAAGAACATACACAGCTGTACTGATAGCTTCCCTCCAATATGTCTGAGAAACATTCTTCTGTATCATCAAAGGTCTAGCACAGTCAATTATAGACCTATTCCTCCTTTCAGCAATGCCATTTTACTGAGGTGTCCTCGGTGTAGATACCTGTCTTTTGATTCCATGCTCATTACAAAACTTAGTAAATTCATCAGAGATAAATTCACCTCCTCTATTAGATCTTAAACATTTTATTTCCTTACCAGTTTCTTTCTCTACCTTAGCTTTGTACCACTTAAACATTTTAAAAGCTTTATATTTCTCTTTCAAGAACATGACAGTCATTAGTCTGGTATAGTCATCAACAAAAAGAATAAAATATCTATCACTAGAACAGCTTTGAGTTCTCATAGGACCACATAGGTTGGTATGAACCAACTCAAGTATCTTCTTTGTTGAATACTCTTTGCTTTTAAAACTAGACTTAGTCATCTTACCTCTCTGACATTCATAGGACATGGCATGATCAAGTTTTGTCAAGTTAGGCAATCCTCTAACTCTTTTCTTTCTACTAATCTTGATCATGTTGTCAAAGTTCACATGGCATAACCTTTTGTGCCATAATCAAACATCTTCATCCTTTATTAATAAACAAGAAGACTGATCCATATCAAGATAGAATAGATTACCTCTAGATTGTGTACCAGTTGTGACAAGTCTTCCTCCATCATAATAGATCTTCACCTTTTTTCTCTCAAAAGCTAGTCGGTGGCCTGAATTGTTTAGCTGAACCACACTTAACAAATTATAGTTCAATCCATCTACCTAGTATGCATTTTCACATTGTAGTCTATCATTGATCATCAATGAGCCTTTACCTCTTACCATACAAGGTGCATCATTTCCCATTCTCATAGATCCTCCATTATATTCAACAAGGTGATCAAACTTTTCTACATCACCAGTCATATGATGTGTACAACCACTGTCTATGATCCATGTATTATTTCTATTTACTTTAGAGACCGGTGCTTTCTCTTCATGTTTCTCTTCCTCCTCTGAGTCATATTTCATAGAAACAAATACAACTTCTATATCATCATCAAAATTAGATTCAGTTTCAATATCTTTGGCTATGTAACATACCTTTTTGCCTTTTTCATCTGGGTTGTCTCTGTTGTAGTCCCATAGCTTCCTTCATATCGGTCTTTGGATCTATCATCATCTTTCTTCTGAGGACATCTAGCAGTGATGTGACTAACTTATTTACAATTAAAGCATGCCAAAGGTATCTTACCTCTATACCTTCCTCTTCCTTTGGACAATCTTCTGGCCATAAGTGCTTCAAGCTCATCAAGTTCATCATCGGTATTGTCATCACTATCACAATTCTTACTATTCCTGCTAGATTTTCCAATCTTCAAAGAAGACATGAAAGTGGATTCAACAGAAGGAACAACAATATTATCAAAGTTGTTTAATTCAAAGGTTGTAAGTTTACCAATCAGAGTGCCAAGAGTAAGGTTGGATGTAGCTCTTGTTTCATGAATTGCAAAAATCCTGATTGCATAAACCGGTAGCAAAGTTATGAGAATCTTGCTTATTACTATTTTATCATCAATCACTCCATCAAATGCTCTAATAGCATGTACTACCTCTTTGAGTCTATTTGAATATTGGACAATGTTCTCACCTTCTTTCATTCTCATATCATCAAATCTGCCCCTCAGACTTTTAGCTCGGGCTCTTTTGACATTTAGATCTCCATTGTATATTTGTGTTAATTTATCTCACATTCCTTTGGCAGTCGTGCAAGTCTTAATATCTTCAAATTCAGCATTGGTGTAGGTAGCAGAAAGTTCCATCATAGTAACATTGTGTTCATGCTTTTCCTTTAGTTGATCAGTAGTTAAGGGACCAGTGGGCGGTTGCATGTAGCCATTCTCCATCCACTTTAGTGTTGAGTTCCCAATTCCAGATATGTGCAACTTCATTCTACTTTGACATACTGTGAAGTTCTCTTTGTTTAGTTTTAGTACTTCCCTCTTATACATCTTGAAACCTTTATGCTTAAGTCCTTAAAACTTTGTTCCAAGCAACCAGTGCTCTGATACCAATTGTTAGAATAACTAACAGGGGGGTGAATTAGTTATCCAGTGTCCCAAAACAAAATGTATAATTCAAAACAACTTCTCTAATTTATGCTCATCAGTAAAAAATAATAACTCTCATTGTCTGTGCTTTTACCGATTACCAGTCTAATACCATAACAGTTTACCGATCAAATCTAACATGTAATATGCAAAGTATGATAATAAACAAATATCACAATCAACACATAACATAAGAGATTTAACGTGGAAACCCTATAAAGGGAAAAACCATCTAGGACTGGCAACCCAAAAGTGTTCACTCTTCTGAAGTGAGGTCGGTTAAGACCAAACCCTGTTAAAGGTTACAAACACACTATCAGGTGTGACCTTGTTAGAGGATTTTAGACTAGAATTTATCATCCAACCAGCATTCACTATGGGGTTGACAGGATAACAATGTTCATTCTATGAATGATACATCATAAGACTTTCAGAGTCCACTCGGTTAAGAGATTTAAACTGTATACAATGGTCAAATGTGTAACAGTAAACGATCTGACTTAATACAACTTCAATTGTAGATTACAGATCAATATTTAGTCCATATAAATCCTTCTGATCAATATTTCACTTCAAATTCAATACTATATCAACTTACTATTTCTCGGTAATTGCTCTTTGTAGCTCAATAATTGCTCTGCAACTTAGTTCTTACTAACTAGTATGATCATAATGCATGAAAACCTTGTTCACACAATAATCCTATAGCTTCCTTTTCTCCTGGCATTTTACTAAAGAAATTTTGTTCACTTATATAGATGAGTAAATCATTTTCTTCTCCACCATTAGATTTTTCCGCTTAACCTCATTCATATATTTTTCCACTTCAAAATTTCTTGGTACTTGTGTCAATAATACATTTCAATCTTCTTCGTTAGATTTTCCCTAAATTTTGTTAGCCATCGATCTGTGTAACAAACATTATCTGTTACCTCAATGTTATACGCTTTCTAGCTCATCAATATTATCAGCTAAACTAATCATTTAATACATTTTGTTCTACTTGGTTAACAAAGAAATGTGTCAGTGAACACAGCTCAGTTAATACTATGATTGATATACATTGCACTCTGTCAATGTATACTAGAAATGCTTCAGTTATCGACAACACTAATTTGTGTCTTTCAGCTCTATACTTCATCATAGATGAATGCAACATAATAAAGTCAATATCAACAAGTCATAGACTCATCAAAAAGTTACTCAATGTGTTCCTTATCCTCATCTATCATGTACATATTTCCTCATGTAGATTTCTATATTCTGTATCTCTTTCACCTTTCCTCAGATGTGTCGGTATAGTAACTTACATGATAAGTGCTATTAAACTAGTTGACATCAATGACAACATAATACTGATTTGATCATATTAAATATCTAATCAAAAACTTCTCAGTGATGTTGTAATCACAAAATCTTCAATCAGATTCCAAATCAGTTGTAGTCCAACAGTTTGGACCCTGTAAGATTCTGAAGAAGTTTGACAGTGGAAATGCTTATGAAGTAGAATTACCAAAGGACATGGATATATCACCTATATTCAAAATTTATGATATCTTTGAGTACTTTGAATCAAATTATGACATTGAAGATGAGCTAGATTATCCTAAGAAGAAGAGAGACAACATTGAGAAGATCTTGAATAAAAGAGTGCGCAAGAGTACAAGAGGAAAAGACTACATGGAATATCTGGTTCAGTGGAAGGATAAGCTAGTTAAAGATAGTTCATGGATTACACAAGATGATTTGGATCTTTATGATTTGGGTTAGAATATGAGTAGTACCTGATGTGGACATCATTTCTTATTTACCCCAGGTGTCTGATGCAGGAGCATCTTGGGTCTTTGAGCAATCTTGCATCAACCAAAAACATTTCCTGATTTCTGTACTTGTTTTCTTTAGTTTGCATTATAATATTTGCATTTGATGGTTTCATGTTGTGTGAATATTACATGATGTTGAGGACCTATTTGGAAACCTTTTCCTATGAGCACATAAAGATTGGATGGACTGTTTCAAAGTTACAACTATTTTCCTTGTCGTCAGAGCCATATTTTCTTGTAGTTTTGGGGCTGATTGCGCATAGTGGAGACATTGATCCTTAAGTAATAATCCTTTGAGATCTTAAGGACTCTAAGAGGACCTAAATTAATATCATTTCCCAAGAGTGTAAGTCCTAATTCATTATGAGTAAAAATTTATGCCCATTTTTCTTCATGACCTATTTTCTGCCAGTTTCATGTGAAACGTGGAGTGTTTCTTCTTGCACGGTTCTGTGTGATCAAATGGGGCCTTGCATAGTTAAGGGAATTTTTTTGGGTCATTTTTGGACCTAAATAATAAGGTGCATAAATTTTTTATCACTCTTTCATTAGTTTTGATTTAAATCTTCCAGACTAGACCTATAATGTAATTAAATGCCTAACTGGCCGACTTGTGGCTTAGCTGGCTATATAAGGAGTCTAGATTGATGTAGTAGGGAATCGAGAGGTAGATGAAGGAAGGATTATCAAGATACATCATTGGATACAAAGATAGGATGCAAGCTATAATTCTAATTTCATAATTTCATGGTATAATGCTGAAACCCGGAAGGCCTCACAACCGGGCATGTTTGAAGAAATAAAATAATTCTCTATTGTTGTTGCTAGTTGGTTGTCTCATATACATTGTGTTTTCATTGATTTCATATATATATATATATATATATATATATATATATATATATATATATATATATATATATATATATATATATATATATATATATATATATATATATATATATATATATATATATATATATATATATATATATATATATATATATATATATATATATATATATATATATATATATATTGCTTCCATTGTGTAACTTTGATCAGGGCTTGTTGTTGATTCAAGTGAAGTCAATTCTTCTTGTATCTACCTTGCCCCTGTGTCAATTGAACAACCAGAGTACCTACCAAAGCCCCCGACTGTGTCACCCGAACATCAGGAAAACAACACCGAGGAAAAAAAAAGAGAAACTAACAATCAGGAAGGAGCTACCGAGCAAGAAAATGAACTTGAACAAGATGAACAACAAATAAGAGATCAAGTACTGGCTAGATTTTTTAGAAGACATCATCCTGAGAACCAAATCATTGGTGACAAGCAAGCTGGCATGATGACAAAAAGTAAGTTAAGACAAGCTACATGCTTAGTTTATGAGTTTGAACAAAAAAATGTTAAATTTGCATTCGAGAATGAAGAATGGATAAATGCAATGAATGAAGAGATAGAATAGATAGAGAAAAACAAGACATGGACCTTAGTATTTAGACAAAAATATAAGAATGTTATCGCTACTAAATGGATTTTTAGGAATAAGCTGAATGAGAATAGAGAGGTTACAAGGAACAAAGCTAGACTTGTATGCAAGGGATATCCATAGGAGAGAGGTATAGATTATGGTGAAAATTTTCACCTGTTGCTAGACTAGAGGGAGTCCAAATTTTACTTGCATATGTAGCACATAAGAAGTTTAAAGTTTATCAAATGGATGTTAAGTCTACTTTTCTGAATGGGATACTAGAAGAGGAGGTCTACTTAGAAAAACCTGAAGGGTTTGTTGATCCGGATAAGAAAGACATGGCATGTAGACAAAATAAAGATTTATATGGTTTAAAGCAAGCACCTAGAGCCTGGTATGAAAGGTTTTATACTTATTTGTTAAGTATTATATTTGTTAGAACTAGTGAAAACAACAATTTGTATACAAAAGGAGAGTCTGATGAGACTATTTTGATTGCTGAAATATTTGTGGATGATATTATTTTTGGAGGACAAGATCATATCTATAAATCATTTTCTGATGAGATGTGAAAAGAATTTGAAATTTCTATGTTTGGAGAGATTAAGTTCTTTCTAGGCTTGTAGGTTATTCAACAGAATGATGGAATATTTATTGCACAATCAAAGTATATAAAGGAAGTACTGAGAACATTTTGCATGGAAGATTCTAAACCAGTTGGAACACTGATGGTCACAGGCTGCAAACTAACTAAATATGATGAATATACAGAGGTCAACCAGACATTGTAGCTATCTATGATTGGTAAGTTGATGTATGTAGTGCATAGTAGACTAGATATTAAACATGTGGGAATTGTTGCTAGATTTTTTACAAATCCTAAGATGTCATACATGGGCTCAACAAAAATAATCTTAAGATACCTAAAGAAAATAGAGGACTATGGATTATGGTATCCTAAGGAAGGAAAGTTTGAACTAAGAGTCTACACCGATGCGGATTGAGCTGGAAATATAGATGACAGGAAGAGTACCACCATAGGAACATTTTTCTTTGGTGAAAGACTTGTTACTTGGACAAGTAAGAAATGACCTTGTATTTCTTAGTCTACTACCAAAGTAGAATATGTTGCTGCTACTACAAACTGTTAAAACATTTCTTACATCAAGCAAGTGTTGGAAGGGATGAACAAGGTAATCACTAAGCCAGTGATTATATATTGTGACAACACAAGTGCAATAAAAATCTCTAAGAATCCTGTAATGCACTCAAAGACCAAACACATTTCTATTAAGTATCACTAAATAAGAGAACAAGTATAGGAGAAGCAAGTTAAACTAGAATATGTTACATCAAAAGAGCAACTTGCTGACATATTTACCAAGCCTCTACCTAAGGAAACTTTTGAATACTTGAGGACTAGACTTGGGGCCTATCCCCTCACTACCAGTCACTAATGTGATATGGAGGTTGCATCAGCCTAATCTTATCAGAAGATCACTCATGTTGATGCAGCATAGTTCACACTTTGGATTCTGTCTAAGGTTGTAAAAGATTTCAGGAACAACTATTTGCATATTAGTATACCAAGATAAATTTTATGCATCATAAAATAGAGAGTCACACGGCTACTACAGAGCTATATGTTTATGTATTTTTTTGAAATTTTTGTCAAAGGGAGAGATAAACAATATGACAAACTGAGAGATCATTGGAACATCTATCTAAGGGAGAGAAAATTAGAGAAAGTCAAGGAGAGTTTTGAAGATTTTTTGCTGAGAACATAAGGAATTTGAGAACTAGAAAGATCATATCTACAAAGGAAAGTCTTCACTTGCAATGCTGTTATGTAACATAGTGATTAAAAATATTTAATATCAAGCTAGGGAGAGCTTACCGAGCTACAACATTTTCTTACATAGTTGTAGAATACATGTTTGGTATGTGTATGGTATATTTCATATTGCTTGAGTTACCATCAATGTGAAAGGGAGAGATTGATGAACTACAACTGATTGAGAACCTGATTGATGAACTACAAGTGATTAGATATCACCGAGCACTAAATTGTTATGTAAGATAATTGAATCAGTCATTATGTTGTCATTGATGTAAACTAGTTTTGACAGTACTTATCATGGTAGTTGAAAATATCTATACATCTGTAAAAGAGAAGAAAACATGAAGAACTGAGATATCTACATGGAGGAAGATGGATATGATAGATGAGAATAAGGAATACTCTTGGTAACCTATTGATGAGTCTATGACTTCATATTGTTGACTTGATTATGTTACAGTAATATGTTATGAAGTTAGAAGCAAAATGTTACAAAGTAGTGTGGTCGGTTAATGAAGCATTCTAGTATATACTGAGCTAGTGTAGTGTATACCGAGTGATAAGATGAACTGAGCTTGTGTTTTCTGACACATTTCTTTGTCAACTGAGTATGGAAAAAAGAACTAAATGACTATTTTAACCGACAGAAATTGATGAGCTATAAAGTGTATGATTAAGAGGTCAAAAGATAAAGTTTGTTAGGAGATCAATGCCTAAAAAAATTTCAAGAAAATCTAAAGGATGGAATTGAAAGGAATCATTAACACATCTACCAAGGAAGGTTTAAGTGGCAAAATCAATGAAGGAGATTAAGTGGCAAAATCTAATGGATGAAAAGAAAATGGTTTACTTTTCTATTTAAGAGACTAGGGTTTCATTGTGAAACTTATGCCGAAAGAAGGAGACTGCAAAGATATCATGTGAATATAGCTTCATACATGCCTAATCAGACTTGTTGAAGAAGAATCAAACTACAAGATAGTACTGAGCATCAGAGAGCTTTACCAAGGGATAGTAAGTTATTGAATGTTGATAAACTGAATAGAAATATTGATCAGAGGATTTGTATGGGCTTAGAATAGATCTAAACATCTGCAAAATCAAGTTGTGTTTGAATTAGATCACCTACTATTTCAGTTTAACCATTGTAATAGAAAAATCTCTTAACCGAGTGGACTTGAAAGTCTTATTATGTCATTCATAGAATGTACATTGTTATCATGTCAACCCCATAGTAAATGTTGGTTGGATGATAACTGTTAGTGTTAAATCCTCTAACAAGGTCACACCTTACAGTGTTTTTTGTAATCTTCAACAGGGTTGGCTCTTCATCGAGCTCACTTCAGAAGAGTGAAAATATTTTGGGTTACCAGTCCCAGGTGGTTTTTTCCTTTATAGGGTTTCCATGTTAAATATTTGTGTTATGTGTTTATTTGGTTATTGTTTGGTTATCATACTTTACATGTTGCATATTTGATTTAGTCGATAATCACTATGAGCAATTAACTGGTAATCGGTAATTACATAGATAGTTTAGTATTTTATGTTTACTGAGCTGTAGAATTAGCTGAATTTGTTTTAAGTGATACATTTTTTGTGGGGGACTGTGGATAACTGATTCACTCCCCTCTTAGTTATTCTAATAGAGTTTTACTATGCTAATGATGAATAACTTGAGGCTAATTTTGAGAAATTCTTAATTGAAATTGATAATCAGAATGATGATATAGGATTTGTAGCAATAAAAGAAGAAAACTTTGAAACTAAAGTTAGAGAAGAAAAAACTTTAGTTTCCCAAGTAGAAAAGAAAATTGATTGGATCATAGACAATGGTTGTTCACATCATATGACTGGAGATATGAAGAAATTTATAAAGTTTAACAACTATGATGGAGGAATTGTTAGATTTGGAAATAATGCACCTTGTTTGATAAAAGCAATAGGATCCATTACTATTGATGGAAAGACTAATACTAATGATGTTTATTTTGTGGATGGATTGAAACATAATCTTTTGAGTGTTGGAGAGTTCGCTGATAAGGGATATCAAGTTTGGTTTATTGAGAAAAATTGTGTGATCAATGATAAGGATGGTAATTTGATTAGAATTGGATAAAGAACCAAAGATAATGTATTTCATTTGAATCCTTTTGAGATGACATGTTTGATTACTAAAATTGATGACAGTTGGTTATGGCACAAAAGGTTCTATCACATAAACTTTGATAACATTGTGAAAGTAAGTACTACATTTGCAGTAAGAGATTTTCCTAAGATTATGAAACCTACTAACATGATTTTCAAAGAATGTGTTATGGCTAAGAAGAAGAGAAGTTCATTTCCTAGTAAGAAGTTCACAACAACAACAAAGTTTGAAATTTTTTGTACAGATTTGAGCGGTCCCAAAAGGCTTAGAGGATTCTATGGTGAAAGGTATTTTATGATTCTTGTTGATGACTTTAGAAGAATGACATGGATTGCATTTCTTAAAGAAAAATATGAAGCATTTGACAAATTTAAATTGATTAGGAAAAAATTTGAGAATGAATCTGGAATGAAGATTAAATGTTTAAGGTCTAATGGAGGTGGAGAATTTTCTTTGAAGGAATTTAATACTTTTTGTGAAGTGAATGGTATTAAGAGACAAATTTTAGCCCCAAGAACACCTGAACAAAATGGTATTGCAAAAAGAAGGAACATATCAATAACTAAAGCATTGAGAGATAAGCTATCTCAAAATGATTTGGCAAAGACATTTTGGAGAGAAGCAGTGAATACTGCAATATATACAATGAACAAAGTAAAAATTAGAGAAGACACAAACAAGACACCCTATGAATTATACTTTGGGCATGCGCCATCAGTTAAGTATTTTAGAATTTTTGGAAGTGTTATATTAAGAGAGATCATGACATTGGTAAGTTTGATCCTAGAAGTGATGAAGGTATATTTCTTGGTTATTCATTGAAAATAAAAGCTTATAGATGTTTCAATAAAAGAACTAAGACTATTGTTGAGAGTGCAAATGTTAAAATTTGATGAGAAGTTCAAAAATTTAGGAAAGAATACTTGATTATGGATCAGATGAAGAAGTTCATCCTGGAATTGATCAAGAAAATGTTGAATTATTTTATGAAACTGAAAGTGATTTGCAAAATGAGAGTTACATTAAGGATATAAGAGAAGAACCTAGAAAAAAACATGCAGTTAAAGCAAGAACTGAGAGAGTGACACCTAATAAGAATCTAGAAAGAAATCAACCCATTGATCAGATTATGGGAAGCATAGAAAAAGGAGTTCTGACAAGGAATAAGGTACAAGAAGAACTATGTTTGATTTCTCAATTTGAACCTAAAACTACTGATGAAGCTTGTAAACATAAAATTTGGATTAAAGCAATGAAGGAAGAACTAGATCAAATTGAAAAGAACAAGACTTGGAATTTGGTCCCTAGACCTAAAGATAAAAATGTTATAGGAACTAAATGGGTATTTAGGAGTAAGATGATTAAACAAGGAGAATTTTTAGGGAACAAATCAATATTGGTATGTAAAGGATACTCACAGCAAGAAGGAATTGATTATGAAGAGACTTTGCACCTGTTTCAAGAATTGAAGTGGTAAGATTGTTTTTGGCTTATGCAGCTTATAAAAAATTCAAAGTGTATCAAATGGATGTTAAGTCAGCATTTCTAAATGGAGAATTGGAAGAAGTCTACATTGAGTAGCCTGAAGGTTTTCCCTTGACTTGTGAAGGACATATGGTATGTAAACTGAACAAATCTTTTTATGGACTAAAAAGCACCTAGAACATGGTATGCAAGATTAGATAAATATTTGATAAAATTGGGATTTAATAAAGGCACAACGGATAGTAATTTATATCTGAAAGAAATTGAGAATAGATTGTTGATTGTAGTTATCTTTGTTGATGATATTATCTTTGGAGGAGAAGATGAAGCTAGTGATAAATTTGTTGATGAAATGAAGACAAAATTTGAAATGAGCATGATTGGTGAGATGAAATATTTTTTAGGATTAAAGATAGCATAGAACAGTGATGGTATTTTCTTATGTCAAGAAAAGTATCTAAAAGACTTGTTGTAGAGATTTGGAATGGAAAATTGTAAGCCGTTTGGCACACCTATGGTAACTAGTCATAAGTTATCTAGCACATATCAATCTCCTATAGTTGAACAAAATAATTACAGATCCATGATTGGAGGATTGCAATATCTAAATCATACAAGACCAGATATATCACATGTGGTTGGAATTGTTGCAAGATTTCAAGTTGATCCTAAAGAGTCACATTATGTACTAGTAAAAAGAATATTTAGATATTTGAAAGGCACAATTGACAATGGGTTATGGTATGAAAAATCTAATGACTTTACCCTATGTGCATACATAGATGCAGATTGGGGAGGTAGTGTTGATGAAAAAAAGAGTACAAGTGGTGGAGAATTTTTTCTTGGAGGAAGATTGGTTTCTTGGTTAAGTAAGAAAAAAAAGTGTATTTCACAAAGCACAGTAGAAGCAGAATATGTAGCAGCAGCAAATAATTGTAATCAGATAATATGGATGAAACAAATGTTGAAGGATATTGGAATCAAATTTGATGAGCCTATTATCATACACTGTGATAATAGTAGAACAATAAGTATGCCGACAAATCTTGTGCTGCATTCTAAGACAAAGCATTTAGAAATCAAGTATCATGTTGTAAGAGAGAAAGTTGTAGAGAAAGAAGTTAGACTTGAGTATATAAGTACAAAAGAGAATATTGTAGATATATTTACAAAGCCCTTACCTAAAGATACATTTGAGTATTTGAGAGGTATGCTTGGGGTTATGCCCCAACCTACTTTTGAGAAGTGTTGCAAATAGTTGCATCAGTCTAGTGGTATATGAGCTCTATCTTTTCTGGACTATATGCTAGTACTTCCTCTATGGGGGAGTATTTTTGTTTTGAGTCGAGTCATAAAGGACTCTTGTAAAAGTATTTTCTTAAAAGTGTCTTTTGACATTGAGGTTTTTGAAATGGATTGACATAGTGATGCTTTCTTTGTCATTGATGTCAATGGAGGAGAAGGATACATGAAAAACATCTGTTGAGGGAGAATAATACAATATAAAATGAAAAACCTTTAGAGATTTGATTGATGAAGAGGACTTGAAAATATTTCAGAGTAGTAGTGTTGCAATTTGGTATTTATGGAACTTGGATGTTTTTTCATCTATGTTGCCATCAATGCCAATGGGGGAGATTGTTAGGAATGAATGTTGAATATGTCCTATGGGGGAGTATTCAGAGTCATTATGTAGCAGTTTAATGTTGCATTCATGACTTTGATTGTCATTGATGTCAACACAATGATCTACTAGAGATTAGCAGAGAAGTAGACAATGTTTGAATTAGTGCACATGGAGAATTATAGATCAAGCTATGTGAAGTTGAGGATTTATTCAATATTGTGTCCTGAGATTGTGGTCAAGAGCACATACAAAAATTCAATTATTCATGATATTTATGTATAATTTAGTGGAAATAGTATTCAGACAATGTTCTTGAGAAGAAGTTTGCACTAGTAGAATTTAGCAAATAAATGACTACATGACTAAAATGTTTAGTCACATGACTAAAAATTTTAGTCATGTGACTAAAATTGATCATATTCTACTAATTTTTTACAATTCACAAGTATAAATGACCAAATAAATGACTAATTTGGTCATCGGGTAATATCACAAGGTTAGAAAAATATAAATGACCAAATAATTAGTCACCCCTAAATAATGACTAAATGAATGATTATTACTCCTTTATACTAACACAAGTGTAGATGACTAGTAAATGACTAATTTGTTCATGGAGTAAAGTCACAACTAAATAATTAATCAAGAAAATAAAAATGACTAAAACAATGACTATTACTCCTCTATTCCTTTTCTTTCAAATTTGATCATAATACATAGAGCTTAAGTCCCCCTCATGAGAAACCTATCCAACTCAGCCATTTGGATGCCTAGGTATCTTGGTGCACCAAAAAGACTTCTCAATCATGTAGAAAAGGGGAGAAAATCCCCTCTATCCATAAACATCAAACTCAACTCCTCTCAAACTCCAGCTCCCAAATGATTACATGTATGTTTATCTTTTTGCATTTAAGTTCATATTTATTTATTACTTATAAGATACCATCAAATAAATATTAATTAAAATGAAAAAAATAAGAATAATTATTACTTTAATTTCATTTGTATTCAAAATTATATTTATTGAAATAGTATAACACTAGTCACTTAATAAATATTAATTTAAATAATATATTTATCATTCATATCAAGTAATGAATTAAATTTTACTCAATAAATATTAATCCAAATATAAATATAATTAAAATAATAAATACACTCCCACATCTTTGGGCAAAAATTCTTTAAAAAGGCACTAAATGCCTTTGGTCACTTTTAGAGCTAAAAACCCTTACTCAAACCTTGAATTTCATTTTCATTTTAATCTTTCATCTTTTGCACTCTGCTCTATTGTTGTGGTCATCATGGAGGTTAGGATTTGACCAGAGTCTTGCTTGAAGATTTCGAATGGACTTTTTTGATATTTGATACAGATCTAGTTTGTCTTTGCAAGTGATTTCTCTTATCTCAGTAAATTTTGGATGCTAAGAATGAACAAGATCTTCCTTTGCTATCTCCTAACCCACACTCAAACCCTTATGAACAGAAATACCAACTTCAAAGCTTATAATATTGAAAATAATTAGGAGAATCTATCGATATTTTGTATAATTTAATGGTCCATGCTTTAATTTCTATATTTATGAAAATGTTATCTCTGTAAATCTGGGAGAATGATGGATTTACTCTCCATGTCATGACTTCTACAGGTCATGGACTAGTTGCATCTCTATTTCTAAAAAATCTTTTAATATCTTTATTTATCGGTGGTTAAGAATGATTATCCTTAGTAAAATAAACAAATATCCTTTGTAGGTTTTTCTTTTAATTCACTGTGTCTCTGTAGACTCAAATATTTTATTGTATATACACTATAATTAAGCTCCATCTCTACTAAAATAAGGAAAATAGCTATAATTTTTCTATGATTAATCTAGTTGCAAGTCTTAATGATACTAAAGGTAAGTGTTCATGTAGGAGCATTCCAGTTGTCAGAGCATCGCCCACAACTATTTCTTTCTTTATTTTTTATGTTTTCTAGTATATTGGAGTGTCATAATCATTATGTTTCTATTGTATAGGCCAATTCTCACAAGGGGGTTCATTCTAGCTATTGTTATAGATTAGCACAATAGAGTTGTAGATAGTGTTTCCACTGTGAAATATAACATATTGATCATAGAGCCTCCAAATTGTCATCAATTTCAAGGATTGTATCTTGCCACATAGGGAATTGTGCTATGTTTTAGTTGGTGTTAAATTACTACACCAAGAGCTCTCTATATAAAGGTAACCAATCCATTATTTAAGGGTAGATTAGGAAGGAGGGAGTAAGAACCAATTAGAACCATTAGACTTTCAAACATTGTAATCTTGGCATAAATTATGTTGGTATTGTATCATGTACCCATGTTCCTAACATGTTTTACACCTTTGTCATATTAGCTCATTATATAATATACCATTTTTGTGGCATCCTTTTCCCACATAGTCTTTTTAATAATTCTTTTGTTGTTGTGTACCATTTCATCAGCCTTTCATTTTCAGTGTTTTGGGTACATGAATAGGCTATCTGATGTGGATCATCCTACTCCAAACTCAAATCCCAAGGGTACTCTTGGACCTAGACACAATTCAAGGTTCTAAATATTAGAAATGAGGATTCTCTATATGATCAATGACATCTTTAATCTTAACAACCATTAGTAGGGTTCATACTTGATCCCAAGGTGCTATACACACATACCTTCATCCTTGACTTAGAGGCTTGCATACAACCTTTCCACCTCAATAACATTGTCATGCAAATTTAAGGGAACATTTATATCTTTCCAAAACTTATTCAATCCATGTAACATTATAAACCCTTCCTATTATATATAGTTCTCAAAGAAAACACAATTTACTATCACAACCATAAGAGAAGTTTTCTGATAGTAATTTAAAAGGAAAAGATAAAAAAAAATACTTGTACTCTCTTTCATGTGATAAAAAAGGATATTAATGGTCAGACAAAATGTCGGTCTATCCTCTCAAACCACTATACTCCAATATTCAACATCAAACCTTTGTTCACAACCCAAATGTTGATCACATTCCCAATCTAATTACATCTTCAACCATCACTATTACCATTCATTGACTACATAGACTCCTTCCACTATTACCCTATGATAATGACCCATTCTCTTCAACATACACTAGGACTCTACCCCATTCACTCTAATCCCCAAACACTCATTCTCCAGTTACTAAGGCTCTTATCATGCCTAGTCAACCTTGTCCACATAATTCTACCACTTTCCTATTTCTTCTGTCATTAAAAATAGGATTCTCCCATCCTAGAGAAGCCTTGATCCTTTGGATTTACAATCCTTACAATCTTCAGGACTTTTTCTACACTTCCCCACTCCTAATATCTTACCACCAATAGTTCTTCCAACTAAGAATAATAGCAACCTCCCTTACTGTCCACTTTGAAAGACATGCATATTTATGCAAACGGTCACTCAAAACTCTCTATGATTGTGTCCCTTCAAAACCAAGCTATAGGAAACTACTAACCCTTCCCTTTTATATCTTCCAAATCCTTCATAACCCTTAGACTACTCTTCCAAAAACCCTATGAACAAAGACCTTACTAATTCACCATGTCACTATCTTAATTACGACAGATATACAAACTATTCATGATCCATTGCACGTGAGTCTTTTTGCATAGATTTATGAAACCTTAAGGACATGTAGTGTGCATTATTACCCATCTCTCTTCCAAACATTTAGGTCAAACATAAGTAAAACACAAGAGAATTTACATTTTAACTATCCACTGCAAAACCTAATCGAGGATTTGTTTAATTTGAAAGAAATGTAGGATCTTTGTAAAAACTTAAAGAAGAATGCTTCTATAAAACACAATATAGATTAGATTAAATTTACTAAGACTGTAGAGTTAGTGGTTCTTCCAAATCATTCATGGACATTAAATAATAAGCATTGAAAAACTATTGTAACTACCAACATAATATAGAAGAGTTGTAGGAAACCCAAATGATTTTATTATTTGTAAATTTCACTAATCCTTAGCCCATTCTCTTAGGAAGTAATGGCTTTCAATAGTTGTAGTTATGGTCTACTATAGATTGGCATAGATGTCTCATTGTAATTTTCTAATACTTAATTTATCTACCACCTCAGCACATTATCTAGAAAAAAGAAAAGTTAGATGTACTATGTTTTATTATTCTTTTCTTTCACGCTAGATTAAAATTAAGTTAAATTTAGTTTTTTTTTAATGCTTATCTAAGATCTAGCCTATATAAGTTCTTAGTTTCTAGTTCAATTTATAATTATAATTATCTATGTGTTACTCATTGTGTGTTAATTCAAATTTTATTAGTTGTGTGTTACTCAAACTCTTAAGGGATGCTCCTTACTGGTAACTTTGTTGATGATGATGGTCTAGAGTGATATGGGAAAAGGTCAATTATATTATACATTTTAGGATTGAGAACTATAATTCATTCCCTTCCCATAAATTGGTTTAGTCTATTACCAATCCTCCATCTACCTACACTACCATGGAATAGGACATGGGTACCATCGATAGCATAAAAGGAGGTTTTGTCAAATGTAAACATTATGTGGAAACAAATAAATTTTTATTTAAAATACCTTAGAGAAGATTATCACAAGGATTAGAGTGATTGTAATACACATTTAGAAACTTCCTTTGTACAAATGATGTATTTTATAGTTGTTGCAACTACAATGACCCTGATAAGTAGAGTATGCAAAATTTTTGATAGATCTTGTCAAGAAATGTTGTTGGTTTTTGTTCTTTAAGAGTCTCATTTGAAAACATTTGGAGAGCTCACATAGTGGCTTGATCACTAGAATTATTTGATATAGATCCATATGAATTTTCATATCTATTATAACCTAATTTTTTTGATAGCTCAATACCATTGGATTCACACTACTATGTAGTCAAATTTCATAAAACATAGTTTGTTGTCAAAATTGTATGTACATGCATCTCAATGAGCCTCAACTAAATCTCATTAAACTGTGCTCTTTATTTAAAGTTTAAAACCAACACAACTCTAAAAATGATCTTATCTTTAGTACAAATCCCTACAACTCAAAATAGTATGTAAATCTTTGAACATTGGATAAGTTCACCAAGGATTGACTAGGTGGGTTTTTGCCGATGAGACCAATATTGCCTTACAGTTTTCATCCTAGGATGAATAGCTGACAAACAAGAAAAAGGGAATTACATGGAACAAGTAATTTGCTCTATTTTTGAGACTTATGTAAATGAAATAACATATACAATTTAAGAGAACCAATTAATTTAGCAATCCCACTCAATCATTTATAATGTTTCTCTAGACTTTGGAATCTTACAACTCTCTTGAGGCAGATCCTTTTCTCCCAAAGTTAGAGTGATTTTCTCTATTTTTGAGTTGAATGTTTTCTATGTTGCATCGATGTAACTAAGATGATTCAAATGCATCAAGTATTCAGGTAATAAAACCCCAAATGGGGTTTATATTTTGTAATGAAAAGTTTTACCGTACACTGGATATACTTATGGATACCCCATATAACACATTAATAAACAATATGTTAATTGTATAATGCATTTCTATAATTTTGAAGCTTACAAACTGTCTTGAAGAAGAGGCTTTGTTCCAGTAGTTAGATTTGTTTGCTTTGTGTTCATAAGTTTGATGTTTCCTATGTTGTATCGATGTTAGTCTCTATTTTTTAATAGATAAGATGTATCTAATGCATCAGGTAGTTAGATTATCAAGGGGACCATTTTAAAACCCCAAACGGGGTTTATATTCTACAATGAATGTTTATGTTTGCATTCAGTTTATCTAATTTTATATTCTTAATGTTTTATAAATGTTATCGAACATCACTTTAAATTGATTTCTTTGGAATGTGATTAGTGATCTCATCTCAAGATGCATATAGATCTAGTTCTTCAAACCATCCACTCAACAAAGTGAAGCTTCAGGGTTACACTGCAGGATTAGCTATGAAGCTAGTCTAGTGTTTTACATGGCTTCCCGAGGCCATACTACTTTTCTTTCTCTAGAAAACACGCATGATGCCCACAAGGTATCTTCTATTCATGGTCTATAAATTCTCCTAAAAAAACCTATAATTAGTTTTCCCTAAATGTGGCTCCTTGTTTACTTATTTATGTCTCTTCTACCAATAACGTATCAAGGTGGATTCATAGGGTCTTTAAGAGAAGGATGAAGTTAGATTCCCAGCCTTTTTTTGGGTGAATAAGGATACCAAGCAGGCTCTCAAACATGAAGATAAGGAGTGGGACTAGGTATTCATGGACATGTATTTTTATTGATTATCTTGAAGCTAAGTAGTCAGGGCACCATTCTATTTTTTTTTCCTATCAATTTTCTTGTTGGTAACAATAATTTTATGTTTTCTAATCCCTCTATTTGGTAGTCAACAAATAATGAACAAAATTTTCAAGACTTGAATACCCAAACAAAAAATAATGAACAAAAGAGAACAAGGTAGTATACACTATTTGAATTTCAATAGCTAGTTGATTTAGTGATTCGTTATATATGCTCAAATAGAAAATGTTACATGTTAATCAACTTTTAGATTTATATCTTATATCTTTTACTTACTCTCCTTGAAATCTAGGCCTAATCTTTTCCTTGAAATTTGAAGAAGAGACAAATTTTCTTTTATGAAGGATCAAGAACAAAGGGAACAATTTTTAAATCAATCAACAATATTTGGTGCATATTATGAGAAGTTGTGTACAACTCCCATATACATTTTTCACATAATTGCTTCACAAGATAACTTATTATTGTTATTATTTTTTGCATTAAGAGGAACTATGAAGGATGTTATTTTTCAGCTTCCTCATTATTAATTTATCAAATAGTAAATTTGAAAGTGATTATGGAAGAAAATCAAGGAGATACATTAGATCATGCACTTTCATCTAGGCATGCTTGATAGGAAAATTAAATTCCCTCTTCCTGATAGGAGGCAAAAACATCTTGTTTTCCAGGTACATAATAATGATAAAATGACGTTGCATGTTGTTGGTCCATTTTCCTGTCAATGCAAAATCTTTTGAAAATGACTCATTTCCTTGCAAGTTTTCTTGAAGTGTCCTACCCTGTGTTCTTCATGTTGTCACCTTGCTCTAGTTTAGATCGCATCTCCTGAATCACAAATCCAGAAAGTTATTCAAGTTCTAACATCTACAAGAAACAATTTCAAGAATCTGCCATAGTGTCAAAAACCCACAATGTTTTTGAAAATCCATGATGTTTTCGGTCTATGTGAAAACCTTCATTGTTTTCAACCTTGTGCTTCTTGTTTTTGCACGCTTGTCTTCTGTCATCAAAAAATCTATGTGTTTTTAGTCTTTCACTTTGTCAAAAACTTTGTGTGTTTTCGACCTCGGTCTTAACTGGACAAGTGTGATTGTTGGTGGGTCCCAGTTCTTCCCATTGCCCAGTGTGGTTAAAGTTCAGACAAGATCGGTGGTTGTCGTATGTTCACATGGTAAAGATTCACGATGTTTCACCATTACACTTTTGGGCATGTCATGGGTCCAATTGGGTCCATGTCAGATTGTTACTGATGTGTCAGTCCTCTATTGGTTGATATGAAATGAGTTGGGAGGTGATGTGGGCCCATTTGTGGGGTTTGAGCAGTCTGGTGGTCCCGTTGGCATTCATGTGGCAGCCTTTGGTTGGCTATCACATGATCACATAGCCCAATTTCTGGCTATGCGATCATGCAACTGGTTGACATGTGTCTGCGGTAGTGAGGTAGCATTTCATCAGTGGGCCCGGGAGATCTAGAGAGAAGGGTGACTTGGTGGATTACCAGTGGGAGCAAGGGTTGCAATGTTTGAAGGGAGGGCCTAGTTGTTCGGTCTCCATGACGTAGTGGTTCCCAATTGGTCAGTGGGCAGGCAGTAGTGGTGATTCCTAGCAGTTAGTCGCATGTTCGCATAGCCTTTTTCAAGGCTATGCGATCATGTGACTAACATTTTGTGTTAGCAGCAGTGGTGGTTGTGGCAAGGTAAAGGGGTGCGGCTTGTTGCATGTTCGCATAGCCCATTTTCAGGCTATGTGATCATGCGACAATGATCTGATTGTGCTGTTGTGGAGTTAAAGGTGGGTCCATGGTACCAGCATGTTTGAGGACTTTTTAGTGGGGTTTGTGACCATTGATCGCGGCTAGGGGACTGCGGTCACATGATCGTAAGGGTTAGTTTGGTACCTTGTGATCACGTGACCAAAGCATAAGATGGAGCCAAAATTCATGTAGTGGTGAAGTTTATGACTGCGCGATTTTGTGACTAGGGGTGAATGGTCAAGTTGTTGAGCTTGGGAAAGCTATTTCTCTACAAATTTGAATATCAAAATGACTTTCCAACCCTAGGAACTAGTATTGAATGCTTGCATGGCCAAATTTGACTAGTTTGGTGGCACTTGTTGCTATGATGTGGTCCAAAATGTTTGACAGTTGATTGCAGGGATTTGTACCGTAAAGGAATGAATACAATCTTGGCTTGAGGTGTATTTGTAGGTGGGTGAAAGGACTATTTGGCATGAAAAATTCTTGGTCCTTGGTACATTTTCAGAGGATTAGCATAAATGAAGATCATTTTTGGATCTATTCTTACCAGGTTGCCTGTGTTTCCTACCCCTGCAGTAAATTTTAATGTTTTTCTAGTTGTTCTAGTGGGTGAAACCCTAGCCCTAGCTGTCCATAGCTTGTTGCAACCTATTTTGGGTTTCCAAGGTAGCTAGTGGTATAAGTTGTAGCTTTTTTAACTTAGAAGTGATTCTAAATTTTGTCAGTTCCAGTGGTTCCAATTTTTGGTTCCATGAGCAGTTTCTTCATGTAAACATTTTCATGCTAGTTGTATCAACATTAGGGAAAAACCTCATGTATCTTTTGCATATTGTCTATGGTGTTTTCTGAATCAACTTGTAATACAAGGATTTGAATCCACATACTTAATACAGTTTCTCATTCTTGGATCTCTCCTTTAGTTGTTCTTAATGAATTCTGAGTTTTCTAGCTCATTGCATTTGGTTGCTTATGTATATGTTTCATCTCTCAGCCTTGATTTAGAATTAGGTTAAAAGTCTCTGAGTGAAGCATAGATTCATTTGGTTCAATCATTAAGGATACTTGTAAGTAGTGTAAGAGATGTTTAACTATGTTTATGGCTTGGAATCTCAGATGAATCTAGTAGTTGTCCTTGTGTTCCATGTTCACTTCAGGTATGATGCCCAATGGATAAGGCACTGATCTTAAGCTAGTATCCCTGTGTTGATGCAAAGTGTGCATGGTTGTCTACATCCTACAAGAAACCCAATTATATTTAATATCTCCAATCCTACAATCCCTCATAGTCTTGAGGTCACAAGGCCATTTTATACCCAGTAGCAATTGAGATTCAATGAATGTCTGGTTAACATTTAGTAGTCTCTTGCTATCATCTGCTTTGTTTAATCTAGTCCAAAGTCCTAAAATTCCATAAGTTACTGGATTAGTTGCACCCACCATGGTTTTGCAGAGCTAGAAGTGAAGAGGGTAGTCTTGTCCCTATAGTTGGTCTAGTTGTCTTGCAGAGCTTTCACACTTGGAGCTAACCACTCTTAACATCAGTCTCAAGGCATATTGGCAGCCCTAGATGGCATAAGAATTTTCAAACACCAACAAGTTGGTGACTCTACTAGGGAGCCATTGGAAAGAGTCAGATGAGCAAACAAGCATTTGCTGATATTTTCTCACCTAGTTATGAGTGGTGGCTCTGATTTTTCTCTATTTGATCAATGCATCTTTTGATAAATAGTGCATGTTTACTTGGTGAGTTTTGGTTGATTGGAAGAGATACTACATAATACACACTTTCCTTTTCAAGGAGGTGGTGATTCTACACTACAAAGAACTTGATGCAGCTACAAGATGAGCTCTAGATCTACCTTGCTTTCCAGTCAACAAAGTCTTTTGCTACAAAACTCGTAGGTATTTTTCAAGGTCTAAATGTCTCCTTATTAAGTGATCAAGCACTAGGAAAAGGAGTAAGGTGTGAGTTGAGGTTTTCATACTTCAAGTTTTCAGTTGCATCTCTGCAAAATTTTATGGAAGTATTGCATTAAGTTATAATGGGTAAGCTTGAGGAGGAGATTGCATTTCTTGAATAGGGCATCCTTAGAGATTGCATAAAATTGGTAAGATTGAAGGTGGTGTGTAGATAGGATCTATCCATATCTTTTTTCTATGATAGATTTTGTGGTGCATATGATGAGCTTCCTAATGATGTTGAGTTTCTTGAATCTAAGTTCATTGGTTTATTCTTGGAGCTTTGTTTTCATGAGTCAACTGATTGGTTAGATGCATTGTGGGAAGGGTATTATATATGTGTCAGAGATTGGATACTTAGTGATAATAGCCTTGGACTTGAGGATGCACTTAGGGTCATGTCCTTAAGTGCTGATGTTGAGAGTGATGAAGACAGTGAGGGTGTGGTGTCTTCATATGAGTCAGATGCAACATGGGAGGAGGAAAGTGATGATGGAAGTGAACATTCTTTGGATAGTGAAGATGCTGAGGATGATTCATCCTCAAGGTATGAAGATAAAGAAAAAATAATTAAATGTGATATTAGTGAGTCTTCATATGGTTCTGATTTTTCTTCATGTGCTGTGAGTCTCCATGAGGTTGAGATGGGTACTGATTTTAAAGTGTTTTCTAATGCTTTATATGATGAAGAATTTGACTATCATCCCATTTTTTGTCATGATGATCAACAAGGTGTATTGCATGAAGTTGTCAATCCTTTGTTTGAGGAACATGTGGAGGTTTCAGATTCATTGGAATCAGGATGTTCTTCTTTCATCTGTGATGGAGCTTCAAATGATGATGTTGTATTTTGTTCATTAGAAGGTTGTAGAATAGTTTCAAATTTTGATAATAATGATATATATGGATATGAGCCTGACTATTCTTCTGGGCTCCAGCTGGTTGCACCTGGGGAAATGCAAAGATAGGGTCTAGATGAGGCCTTTCAGTAGGTAGAATATGAGTTCTTTGTGTTTCCAATTGATGGCATACATGAATCAGTGGAGAAGAATAGGTTCTTATCTGATGGTACTATTCATGGGCATGCTAAATCTTTTCTTCATAGTGAGCAAGAGGGAGAAAGTGCCAAAAAATTTTACATGCACTATGAGGATAGTTACTTTGTTCTTCCTGATATGTTCATTGAACATGTTGACATGCCTGGTGAAAAAGGTGAAAGTAAAAAATATGGTGTGCCACATGAAGGAAGAAATGAAAATCAAGTTTTTGACAGAGGCAAGAACTGACTCTTGTTTATTGTTGTAAGTTTTTTGTATAAAATGTACATTTTGTGAATAGTTTCCCTTTCCTGTCTGTTCCCTATGTTTTTTGAGGTCTCTATGTTTTTCCAGTGGGTGGTCTACTTCTTCCCAGAGATCTGAGGTCCTCATTGTATTTGCAAGAGATACATGTCCCCAACTAGAGCCATTGTTGGTCCATTTTCCTATCAATGCAAAATCTTTTGAAAATGGCCCATTTTCTTCCAAGTTTTCTTGAAGTGTCCTACCCTATGTTCTTCATGTTGTCACCTTGCTCTAGTTCAGATCACATCTCCTAAATTGCAAATCCAGAAAGTTATTCAAGTTCTAAGGTCTACAGGAAACAATTTCAAGAATCTGCCACAGTGTCGAAAACCCACAGTGTTTTTGAAAATCCATAATGTTTTCGGTCTATGTGAAAAACTTCATTGTTTTCAACCTTGTGCTTCCTATTTTTGCACACTTGTCTTCTGGCATCAAAAACTCTATGTGTTTTTAGTCTTTCACTGTGTCAAAAATTTTGTGTGTTTTTAACCTCAGTCTTATCTGGGCAAGTACAATCATTTGTGGGTCCCAGTTCTTCCCATTGCCTGGTGTGGTTAAATTTCAGACAAGATCAATGGTTGTCATATGTTCACATGGTAAAGATGCATGATGTTTAACCTTTACACTTTTGTGACAGGCTGTTGGATTTTCCTGTATGGGCATGTCATGGGTCCATGTTAGATTGGTGCTAAAGTGTCAGTCTGCTATTGGTTGATATGCGATGAGTTGGGATGTGATGTGGGTCCATTTGTGGGGTTTGAGTAGTCTGGTGGTCCCGTTGGCAGTCATGTGGTGGCCTTTAGTTGGCTATCACATGATCGCATAGCCCAATTTCTAGCTATGTGATCATGCGACTGGTTGACATGTGTCCACAGTAGTGAGGTGGCATTTCGTCGGTGGGCCCAGGAGATCCAGAGAGAAGGGTGACTTGGTAGATTACTAGTGGGGGTGAGGGTTGCAATGTTTGAAGGGAGGGCCCAGTTGTTTAGTCTCCATGATGTGGCAATTCCCGATTAGTTGGTGGGCAGGCAGCGGTGGTGATTGTTGGCGGTTAGTCACATGTTCGCATAGCCTTTTTCAAGGCTATGCGATCATGCGACTAATGTTTTGTGTTAGCAACAGTGGCGGTTGCAGCAAGGTAAAGGGGTGTGGCTTGTCGCATGATCGCATAGCCTATTTTCAGGCTATGTGATCATGCAAAAATGGTTTGACTGCGCTGTTACAGAGTTAAAGGTGGGTCCATGGTACCAGCGTGGCCAAGGACTTTTCAGTGGGCTTTGTGACTGTTAACCGCAGCTAGGGGACTACGGTCGCATGATCACAAGGGTTAGTTTGGTGCCTTGTGATCACGTGACCAAAGCATAAGATGGAGCCAAGATTCTTGTAGCGGTGAAGTTTATGACTATGTGATTTTGTGACTAGGGGTGAATGGTCAAGTTGTTGAGCCCAGGAAAGCTATTTCTCTACAAATTTGAATATCAAAATGACTTTCCAACCCTAGGAATTGGTATTGAATGCTTGCATGGCTAGATTTGATTGGTTTGGTGGCACTTGTTGCTATGATGTGGTCCAAAATGTTTGATAGTTGATTGCAAGGATTTGTACCGTAAAGGAATGAATATGATCTTGGCTCGAGGTGTATTTGCAGGAGGGTGAAAGGACTATTTGGCATGACAAATTCTTGGTCCTTGGTACATTTTCAGAGGATTGGCATAAATGAAGATCATTTTTGGATCTGTTCTTACCAGGTTGCCTATGTTTCCTGCCCCTGCAGTAAATTTTAATGTTTTTCTGGTTGTTCTAGTGGGTGAAACCCTAGCCCTAGCTGTCTGTAGCTTGTTGCAACCTATTTTGGTTTTCCAAGTCAACTAGTGGTATAAGTTGTAGCTTTTTTGACTTAGAAGTGGTTCTAAATTTTGTTAGTTCTAGTGGTTCAAATTTCTGGTTCCATGAGCGGTTTCTTCATGTAAACATTTTCATGTTGGTTGTATCAACATTAGGGAAAAACCTCATGTATCTTTTGCATATTATCTATGGTGTTTTCTAAATCAACTTGTAATATAGGGATTTGAATCCACATACTTAATATAGTTTCTCATTCTTGGATCTCTCCTTTAGTTGTTCTTAATGAATTCTGAGTTTTTTGGCTCATTGCATTTGGCTTCTTATGTATATGTTTCATCTCTCAGCCTTGATTTAAAATCATGTTAAAGTCTCTGAGTGAAGCATATATTCATTTGTTTCAATCAGTAAGGATACTTGTAAGTAGTGTAAGAGATGTTTAACTATGTTTATGGCTTGGATTCTTAGACGAATCTAGTAGTTGTCCTTGTGTTCCATATTCACTTCATTTATGATGCCCAATGGATAAGGCACTGATCTTAAGCTAGTATCCCTGTGTTGATGCAAAGTGTTGCATGGTTGTCTGCATCCTGCAAGAAACCCAATTATATTTAATATCTCCAATCCTGCAATCCCTCATAGTCTTGAGGTCACAAGGCCATTTTATACCCAGTAGCAATTGAGATTCAATGAATGTCTAGTTAACATTTAGTAGTCTCTTTCTATCATCTACTTTGTTTAATCCAGTCCAAAGTCCTAAAATGTCATAAGTTACTAGATTAGGTGCACCCGCCATGGTTTTGTAGAGCCATAAGGGAAGAGGGCAGTCTTGTCCCTATAGTTGGTCTAGTTGTCTTGCAGAGCTTTCACACTTGGAGCTAACCACTCTTAACATCAGTCTCAAGGCATATTGGCAGCCCTAGATGGCATAAGTGTTTTCAAACACCAACACATGTGATAGTTTTATAGAGAGGATATTTAAATTATCTTTTTGTATGTGTTTAATTTCTATGCAACTTTTGAATTTTTTTCTATAGCTTCCATTATTCTCCCATTGTTTCTTGAGTTGTAGGGATTTTGTACTAAACATGATTAACATACTATGTTAAAAGATCCCCACCACAAAAATGAATCTTAGTGATGGATTTGAACTTGAAGGCTATGACATATCACAACCTGACAAAATTAGTGTTGCAGAGGTAAGTCTTTTTTAACTTGTAACTAATTGTATCCATCATATGCATAGTTGGGCCATCTGTGTAAATGTGTTATTTAGTATATATTTATCTACAACCCTATAAAGTTTTTTTGTGCTTATGCATTTTTTCAGCCATTAACAATGCAGATAGATGTCATATACCAAGAAGCTAGTATGCATTTTCAGTAATTAGCTAACCCTCATTTGAGAAGCCTTATTTTGTTGATAGTTATTAATGACTAGATAAATGTCCCAATTTATTTTTATCAATTCTTTTGGTCCATAAACTAGATTCAAGAGGTTCAAAATCTATAGGCATGATTGTCTCCTTCTTATTTATATTCTATGGTTATTATTTCTCTAATTTAAAAAGGTTATAGCTTTTTGTGTAGCCTCATCTCAAATGGATCAGGATGGTATTGCTATAATACTTTCCATTTGAATTTTGAGGTTCTTTTTAACATCAAGATGGTGACACCTTTATGACCTCACTTATTATTGTGGGCTTCTTATTATGGTTTGAATGAGCCATATTTTTGTGCTAAGGGCTATTGGTTCCTAAAAAGGATTTTACACTCCATGACATACCAATATACCTAAGACTAATTTTGAGGAGGGGTTAGTTCCAAATATGGGGATATTAGCAGGTAACTAGGTCAACTATAGGGACAAGACTTCCCTCTACACTTCTAGCTCTGCAAAACCAAGCCAGGTATACCTAAACCAGTAACATGTGGTAGTTTTAGAACTTTAAACTAGATTGAACAAAGTAGATGATAGAAAGAAAGTACTAAATGGTAACCAGACATTCATTGACTCTCCATTACTATGATAGAACTAAAACCATAAGACCAAGAACATAAAGGATGGAAAAGATTAGATTTTTTGGTTTCTTGCAGAATGTAAACAACCATGCAACACATGTAACACCACATGTGATACTAGCTTATGATCAGTGCCTTATCCATTGGGCATCATACCTAAATAAAACATCGAATACACAAACAAATACTAGATTCATCAGAGAATCCAACCCATAAACATAGTTAATCATATCTTACACTACTTACAAGCATCCTTCCTGATTGAACCCAATGAACCTATGCTTCACTCAGAGGCTTTTAACCTAATCCTAGATCAAGGATGAGAGATAAAACATATACAAAAGTAACCTAATGTAATGAGTTAGAAAACTCAGACTTCATTAAGAAAAACTAAAGGAGAGGTTCAAGAATGAGAAACTATATTAAGAATGTGGATTCAAATCCTTGTATTACAAAATGATTCAGAAATACCATAGACAATAATGTAAAAGATGCAGAAGGTTTTTACCTAGTGTTGATACAATTAGAAAGAAATGTTACAGTCTACACTGAGGAATCACATTTGGCCTTTCAACCTCCTTTGTCAAGAATTTTGCAACTAGTAGGCAACTAACCATCCAGAAGCCCTCCTAAGTGATCCAAAAAATCCTTTTATAGGAACAAGGATTGCAACAAGAAAAAGATCATTCAGGGGAAAAATTTGAAATCACCTAACTCATACAACAAGAAATAAACTCATACAAGAAAGCCTATAAACCTAGACAAAATCAAATCAAATCTGATGTACAATCATTTGGATTTCTTCAATTCTTAGGCCAACTATCATTACAATTTTATCTCAGTTCTTGTTGTAGGCAAATAAAAAATAAATGCCCAAGCTAAATTTAGAAAATCTTGCATGTAAATAGCATGGGGAACTCTAACATTCACCAACCCTAGCTGCCTCTATCCCTCAATAGTCATCTACATTTACTCAGCTAGACACACTCAGGTAGAAAAATTAGCACACAACAACTACATGGATCCTACTCATAAATCTCCAATTGCAACTGACCCAAAAATTGATAAAATCTAGTCTAGCTTCATCATTTATTAGCTGACTATATCAAAACCCTATAAAAACCCCTAGAAAAGATTTAAAATTGAAAGGTAATGACAAATAGGTTCAAACTTTTAAATGCAGCCGTTGATCTATCTCTTTCTCGATAGATCAGGTGGTTCATATTTAATCTCAACTGTTAACTGGGCCCTAAAGAGTCTAGCCTCATCATCTTTCCCACAACCAATCAGAATTGAGCATGTGAACAACACTTAGTAGTGGACCCAATTTGACCTCAAAAAGTCTTCCTGACCCTAAGTCATCTACAGATTACATGACTGAAGCTTTTCTCCCAGTCGTGAAACACTTCTCTTAAATCAAGTTTAATTAGGAGATCACACAACAAAGGTTTTCTCATGATCTTTGAATCTTTTCTTAACCCATGGTTACATTAAGAGATCTAGCGACTACTGCCCGATCTCATCCCATCAATAGCCTAGATTCATTCTTAGCATACTCTTTATCTTTAACTCCACCACTATCTAGTGATTTAGCAACTGAAGAAACTCCAAGTTGCCAAATGATTTTCTTAACTCATGTTTGGTTCAGAGATTACACGAACACCATGTTCACCAGGTCACCATATCTTTTTCTTAACCATGAGTTAAAACATGAGAATTAGCAACTACCATTAATCAAAATCTGAATTTATGGTTCACATTTAATCTTTTAAAACCTCATTCATTTGACTGGATATCTGGTGAACATGCGACTGAAGGAAGAAGTTAACCATTCACTAGGTCACAGAATGTTTAGAGAAAACTGCCAAATATCATGAGATTTAGAGACTACATGTAGTCATTGAACTGATGAATTAGAGACATAATCACTAGGCCCAAACATGACATTAACCCTTTGATTTAACCCAGACATATCTAGAGACCACGTGACAAAGGACTTCACCTAATCTCATAATACTGAGCTTAACCCTAGTATCATCTAGAGAATGAGTGACTAAGGAAATCTTTGAGTCATGAGAAAATTTCTTTATCTTGGGTAAAAAATGGAGAATAAGCAACTGCCGCCCACTAAGTTGCTAGATGTTAAGTTGATAACCACTAGGAAAAGGACTTTACGTGACCAAAGCAATCACTAATTTTCTAAATAAAAATCTTAACCACTTGAGAACTTAGATATCTAGTGAACACATGGTTGCATCATCGCTGGATAAAAGATAACAACCCACCAAGGGAATATTACATGTGCAGAATAAAAACTTAAGTGGCTGGAAAAAGGTAATGATGAAAAAGAATAGGCCAAGGGATTTGGACTTAAACAAATATTATAAACCCTAGAACATGGACCTAGACCAATTTAGAGACCTTAAAACAACCATACCTTTCTATTTTTTCCATTTTAGCACATGCACTTTGAACTAGTGCATGCACGAACACTGAACAATCTCAGGCTAAGGATGCAAGACATGAAACCCTGTGGATTATCCTCACAGAATCAAAAAATTATAGCTAGGCCATGACAAGTGTTGGTTCCTCCAACTAGACTTTATGCTTTTTAAAAGAAACCAATACATCTATAGGGTTTTAGGATGGGTTAGATCCAAATATGGAATTCTATGATGATTGGACCAACTATAGGGACAAGATTGCCCTCTGCACTTCTGGCTCTGCAAAACTAAGGAGGGTACTCCTAGTCCAGTAACAACAAGCCTTACTTTAATAATAACAAACTGGATTCAATAATAATAGATAAATGATAAGAAAATGCTAAATGATGACCATTCATTCATTGATTCTACATTATCATTAGGTGGAAAACTACCTTGCAAGTCACTTTTACTTAAAGAATTTTGACTGATTTATATCAAAATGTTAGGAATACAAATAGAACCTTCTCAAACACTGATCTCTATAAAATAGCTCCACTGCTAGCTAGTGCCTTATCCATTGGGAAACACCCTCACTACAAAATTGTAATACACAAAACAAATATACTAAACTTTGATGGTCCTCCCCTTTGAAAATGCTATCACCCTATGGTGGATTTTATCAAAAGGAATCCTAGATTCACACTACTTAATTAAATCCTTAAGTAAAAATTTAAATAATTTATGTCATATCTAAAGCTTATTTAATTTGATCTTGGATCAAAGCTGAAGAATATAAACATACACACAGAGATTATCCATGCAATGAATTTTATCAATTCATAACTCAAAGAGAAATAAACAAAGAAGAGATGTAAACTTTCAATTTTATTCAAATGCTATATCAATGTCATGTATACAAAATGCTTTAAAATGCAACTTTTTGAATATTTTACTGAACTAGCAATATTGCTCTTTACAAAAAATCTTGCCTAATACAGTCTACTATATCCTAGACTCAAAACTTGTCAGTAAGAATGTCCAAGTTTTGGTCTTTCTAAAATGATCCTGGTAATCCTTTTATAGAAAATAAGGATTGCATACAAGCTTCAAATATTTCTTACAAAAGACAAAAAGTGCTTACCACATAAGACAAAAAAGACAAATATAATATTTTCTTATTACAATTTAACAAAATGGCTTGTAGAGATGAGTGCCAAAATTTGCAACAAGTCCCAAGGTCAGTTCAACTTCTACCAGGTGTAGCATCCATGCTTTCTTCAACTATTTGAGGTTCCATTCATTGTTTTCTTTTCTTTCAAGGGTTTGGGGCACTATCACTTGTGGCCTCTTCAGTGGATGTCTCCTCTTCTTTGGTACTTTCTACAAGATATGTTGTTTCCCAAGATGTATAAGTTTCTTCACTCAACCAATGAAAGGCCTAAACTTCATCCCTTTTTGGTAGCAATTTTTCCTAATCAGTAACTACTTGGTGTACCTCATTTCTTACACTAGTGAAGTGTATCCTGACATCCTACAGTATTTCAATTAATTGTACAAAGGGGGTATTGTCTTCTATATTCAGAATGGTGTCTATTCTAGCTAACACCTCCCCATCAATTTGTTCTAGCCACTGATCCATGTCCATTATAACTTCGTCTACTTTGACAAGATCCGAGAACATTTGATAGTTGTCCTGAAAGTACCTAACCCTTAAGATCTTTTCCTTTCTCTTTAAACTTTCCCTATTGACCTCAAACTCCAAAAGGTCCTTAACAAACCTATAAGTCTTTTTTAGTTGTATATCCACAATACATTGATCTATAATCAAATCAAATAATAATTTCAACTTGTTCTTTGTAGCAACCCATCTTTCCAAAACCAGGTCTACAGTGGCTATCTCCTTCTTAAAAGAGATCAAAATGTTAGATAATTTCTTAGCAACTCTATAAATCTCTCTTGGTTTTACATTTGAAACAAAATGTAGGATTGTGTCCTTTATTCTCTTCTATCTTTGTTTCTCCCTTTTCTCTATGTCTTCATCACTTATAGAATGGGGAAGAGGGGAGAGGGGATATTCAATGATAGGGCTTTAAGAAGAAGGTCCAGCAGGGGAAGAAGAAATTTGTAATTTCCCTGATGCTTGAATTGGGCCCTGCTCACCTAACCTCTTCTTCAAGTCTGCAATTATTATATCCTTTTCATATATGCCCTGTCTTAGCTCCCCATAAGCCTTCAACACTGTTTCAAATCTTAGTGTGAGCTCCTCCTTTTCTTTGGCTTCTTTTTCTGCCACTTTTGCTGTTAGTTGAGTCATTGCTACCACCATGCCTGATGCCTCAACTATAGAAGTATCAGTAACCCTTTTGAATATTAGGCTACCAGTGAGATCACCCCTAGTAATCTATTTTCCTCTGTTATTTCCATTCTTCTTTAGGGACCACATGACCAAGGCCTAATGGTCATTACTAAAAGTGACTCCCTTAATGGTCTGTTCTACCTCCTCCTTGGTCTTATGAATAGGTGTGGTCTATTTCCTAAGTGCATCTAGGACCACTACATCAACTATATCCCATTCTAGGAGGATAAGCACACCTGAGTTTCTCACCAATTTTCTCCCCTATTTTGGAGTGATTTTCTCAAATCTATCATTTCTTTTCTTACCTCATTCTCTATGATCTTGAGGTCCTTGTCTGGATTCTCCTCATGCCTTTTCTCACATGTTTCTTCAAGCTGACTGGTGTTGAATTTCCATAAAATTTCATGAATGCTCTAGCCTTCACAAAGGCATCATCAACTAAGAATTCATCACATGCTTGTTTGATTATTGGGTCCAATTCCATGCCTTCCATCTCTCCCACTATTAGATTTAGTTTAGGTTCTTTTGGTGGCTCTGGCACCCCCTCATTTATCTCCTCATAGGTCATGAAAATTTGACCTAGAGATCCCTACTGTTGTACCTACTCTATGACCTCTTGATCATCCATGATATTCAAAGGTGATTAGGAAGGAGATTAAACTTCCTCAACATGTTGAGGCCTCTCTTCTAGCTTTTGTTTCTTGGTGAGAGGTGGGGAATCAGGAACATTTTCAGCTGGTTGATCCTGAGATGACTCTAGAATCTCCACAACCTCCTTGTTTTTGTCCACCTGTTGTGATGTAGAATGGATATCCTCCTTTTTCTTTGTTTGTTTGTCAAGATCTGGTACTATCACATTGTAACTAGTTTTCTTCTATACCATGTACTTGCCCGGGAGCACTACTTTCACAAATGCAAGATTTCTCAATAATGATTGAGCCTTCTCTAGGTTATCCTTCATGGTTGTCTCCTTTTTCTCATTGAGGGTTTGATAAACTTCCTAAAAATGATCCATGATAATTTCTATCTTCTTACCCATGGGATTTATGATCTTTAGGAAATCATATCCCTAGTCAAACTGCTAGACAAACTCTAAGGTCTTCTTGTATACCAGCCATTTTTATTTTTTGATTTCTTTCTCTTGTATATTAGGGATATTTCTGATAAATCCTTAGGGAAGTTAAAAATATGATTTATCAAAGAGCACCTAACCTATATTTTAAACATTTCATTCTAAAACCCCTCTGGGTCTGCTATCCTAACAATTGAAGTAGCCATATGATATGGTGCCAAGACTTGATCCATATGAAGCCATCCACCCTTTGTGATTTTGAACTAGTGGGTAATTATAACATTTGGGAATAGGGTTCCTCTACCCTTACCTACGAGAGTGTTCTTTTCAATGTCTCCCAGTTGTCTAATGAATTATGTAATACCAATCTTGAGGGGGACTTGATATGGTAAAATGAATGGAGCCCCTTTAAAACCATATAATTTGATAATAGTAGAAACATGGTAAACTATGAAATCCCCCCAATTATGCATAATTTTGAGGCCCTGGGAAAACTATTTTGGCCTGACAAGTTCAGCTAAGTCAGTTGGGATTCTTGGGCTTTCATGGACAAACAATTTCCTTAGTTTGGCTACAAAGAACCTATCAAAATTAATGAGACTATAATCCTCCCTATCCCATGTCATGGTGAGGCTCCACAATTGGACTGGCATGTCTTCATCATCCTTTTGTTTCATTAAATCCATCTCCTTCTCAAAGTAACTGACATGCTTAAATAAGAACATATACATCATGAAAGAATACTAGCAGAAAGGCTTATCAACTTTGTTTTTCTAGATTCCTACTAATCCATTATGAATTAAATCAGCAATGTAAGGGGAAAAGTCAAAAGTAACTGATAGGTATGGGTGTAAAATTTGGTCCATCATGTACATTAAATGTACTAGAATTCTTTCCTCCATGTCTTCTCCAAAGACTTGACAAAGTGACCAGTATGTACCTATAGCTCTCAACTTAAAATAATCTATTTTGAAGGGCTCTTGTGTCCTTGGTCCCATGGCAATCATTCCCCCAATCTTGTCACAAAATTCCTTCATAGGACCACTTTTGAAATAATCCCTTGTGCATTGTACACTTGTTTCAATTCCTTAAAATCAATTTTTTTCTAGGTCATTGGAAGGCTCACTTAGCTTAAAAAAATTCCCAATTTCTTCAGCAAAGATGTTCATTAGTAGGTTACCTTTAACATCCCTAATTATTCTATTAATTGGGTCATAATTCTTTGCAACTTGAATCATTAAATCTGCATCTAGGAAAACATCAGGCACCACAAGCTTGCCTAGGTCAAACTTCCATATATTTATGTTAGGAGGAGGGGCATTTCTCTAGCTAAACCCTACTTTAAACAATGCTAAACTAGTGATCTCAGAAGTGCCGCTTGCATTGAGTGTGCCAATCTTAGCATCCCTTATGTAATTCTCCATGTCATAGAAGCCATCTACTACATTTATCCTAGGTTCTTTTGACGTCAATTGCTTGGCCTTTACTATATCAGTTATTGAACTCGGTAATAGCTGTAACAAATCCTCATGTAGACCCCTCTTATTGTAATCCATTTTACTAGATAATTCCTTTTTAGGTGGAATTTTAGGGTTTGAAAATTATTTATAGTTTGTGCAAAAGAAACATGATAGAATTATAATGCTTTTAATCAGGAAAAACATTTGCACAGATATTCACCAACCTTTTTTCAAAATTTTCTCAGGAAATGTCAACCAGCTTCTGCAAATCTTCTCGCCTAATTCTCTGTCAATTTTATCTCCTTGTGGTTTCAAAGAAAGTGTAAATCTTTGATATATTAGCAATCAAAACTGTTCCTTTCAGTAGTTTACTCCTCACAATCTAGCCATTACTTCTTTGAGAAATTGAACTATCATCGCTCAATGGGAAAATTGAATTTTGCACCAACTTTGCTTCAAGTTTGAAATTGGATCGTTGATCCTCTTTAAAACATAATCTAATGGTTGTCGCATGATTGCAAGGCTTGAAAATATTCTATGCAAACATACGACAACCGTTTGATCAAAATGTATCGACATAATTCCTTTAATTGTGTCATCCAAGACCCACTTGATACTCTAGATTCATTACTACCATTAGATGCTACATCTAACGGTCACTATTATTTTTCCCTTTATGACTAAACATAAAGTAAGGCATTTTGGCCTTGATACCAAATTGACGGCTATCACATGATCACAAGGGCTCAAAAGATTCCATGTGAACATGCAACAACCATTAGATCTTCCATCTATTATTGTTACCTTAAGTAACCGGCCCCACTTTTCTTCGACCAATCAAGAACATCCATGTTGCAATATCTGGCAAGAGGACATGTAAAATTTTCTTACCAAGCACTAGTGCTACTGACATCTTCCACATCAACAAATATCTTTGACTAATCAACAATGGCCATGTGTGTACACCTGGTAGTGGACCCACCTTTTTCTTACGCCTGGAAATAAAGTAAAATCAATAGTTGTCGCATGATTGCAAGGGTTTGAAAGATTCCTTGCAAACATGTGACAACCATCTGATCTTTTGTAAACTGTCAGTCCTGTAGATTCTTCTGAAACTGGGCCCATTTTACTTAACCAATGAGAAACTACCAAGTCACAATATCTGACAAGTAGACATATACATTTTTATTACCAAGTGGTAGTCTTAATGATGGTTTCCATGTCAGCAAATATCATAGCCAATTATGAACAAACACTTGTGTACACCTGATAGTGGTCCCACTTGACAACCGTGCTGAGCTTTATACAAGATCAACGGCTGTCACATGATCACAAAGGCTCAAAAGATTCCATGTGAACATGCAACAACCATTCGATTAAGATTTCAAGATTCAAAGCTAAATATAATGTCAAAACATTAGGAGATAAAGTATTTAAGGACTTAGGAATATTTAGTAATATCACCAGGCTTTTTGTGTTAGGAAAAATTAAAAGGGGTCAGGCCTAGGTAATATGAAATGTTAAGAACATGACCCCGCTTGGTGATAAAATTAAAGTGCATGCATTTTAGGAACTTAAGTGACCTATAAAAGTAACGCTCAAATAGATTATAAAAGAGAGACCTAGGGTTTTCTCATGAAAGCAAATGTACTTAGGGTTTTTTCATGCTTGGCTTTTTAATTAGGGCTTTCTAGATTTGAATGAGAGCTTTGGGATTTTGCAATGAATTTTTCTCAATTTTAGGATAATGCACAGATGTTTCAATTTTGTAAAGAAATGGAAGATTTTATGCTATGAAAATTGAAGTGCCAACAGTGGCTCTATCTGGTGATGTATGCCTCTTGTAGGCATGACAAGAATTCAGAATCTTTGGGTGATGCAGGAGCATCTTGGGTCCTTGGCAATCCTGTGTCACCAAAAACATTTTGGAGTTTTTTTGTGTTGCTCGGTTCCTTCTTTGACCGAGTTGGTCAGTAGTTGGTTAGTTTCCTTTGGTTACTGAGTGTGGTTAGTTATCTCCTGGGTGGTCGGTTATTTCACTACAACTTGATGATGCTTATCTATTGCTCTGTCATCGTTGCTTACTGAGTAGTTTCTTTTGAGTTCCTGTTGAGCTGACTTGTCCATTTATTATGGGTCATGGATTTAATGTTGGAATCCATCATTGGGAGGTGTGTGGTCCCAAATCTAACAATTCCTTCCATTGATTGTGGATCTGAAGGCCAACTCAGTTTGGTAGAATCTTGTATAAATGTAGTTGTTTGGTTGTAGTTTAGGAGGCAGTTTTGATAGAAGATAGAAGATAGTAAGATTAGAGATTATTGGTAGATCCTTTCATGTTTGAGGACTTCTATAAATCATTGTAATATTTGGCCCTAACTGGGAAGGCCTTATATCCTAGCATGTATCATTCTATTTGATGAAAATTAATGAAAGATCCTGCATTCTCTCTCTCACTGTGTTTTTTTTTGCTTCCGCATCTTGTTGAACAGCCTTGGATCATTAGGGTGTTCCATTGTTTGCCTCCTCTTGACTCTTTCCTTGCGTTAGGTGGTATCAGAGTGAGGTGAGATCTTGATCTAGGTCTGCAGATCTAGGTTTGCAGGTTCCTCTTGAAACCCTAGTTGATTGTTGTGGGGTAGCAGATTGTGATTTGACCTGCAATCATAGAGGGTTGTCAAGATGGTTCATGGGAGGTGAGATGTAGATCTAGGATTGGAAGATATGCTAAGGCAGATTGCTTCTTGATTAGAAGCTATTAAAATAGCCCAGAGAAGAGGCAAACATCTTGAAGATGTTAGTGATGATGAAATTGAGGAAGAACAAGTGAATGCAGAACCTGCACTTATTATGGATCAAGGTGAAGAAATATTTTTTAAGGCTTTGATACATCTGAAGTCTACACCACATTTCAATCCTCCTGAGTATGGTGGAAAATTAGATTCTGATGAATTGGTGGATTGGATCACCGAGATGGAAAAATATTTTGAATGTGAAAACATTCCTGAAGATAATAAAGTGAAGATTGCAAGCACAAAGTTGAAAAGCCATGCATCCTTATGGTGGGAACATCTATAGCTGGATAGGAAGAGGAAAGGCCAAGAAAAAGTCAAGGTATGGAATAAAATGGTGAATAAATTGAAAGAAAAGTTCTTACCTTGTGATTATCAGATTAACCTAGTTCATTGAATGCAAAGTTTAAGACAGAAATATAGCTCGATAAAGGAATATACTGAGGAATTCTATAGATTAGACATCAGATCTGGACATTATGAAGATGATGTGGAAAGAATTGGTAGATACCTAAATGGTTTGAGAGTTTCCATCCAAGAGGAAATTAGTTTGGTCAAGTTGGAGAACATTGAAGAGGCTTATCAATTTGCATTGAAGGTGTAGACATAAAAAACTAGGCAAGTGCTTAAAATCATTCAAATTGCAAACTCTTAACAAAATGCTCTAATTCTCATCAAAATGGATCAAATCAATTTTAAATGGATATTTATTAATCAAAATTGGACAAAATCATTTAAATCAAAGGAAAAATCAAATAATGACATTAAATAATTAAATACAAGCTTAAAGGGGTTAATTACACTATATAATTGATTTTAATCAAATAATTCTATAGTTTTAAATCAAAAATCAAATTGAACATATTCCCTTACATGGATAACTTAATTAATTGATAGAATTTAATTAATCCTAATATCTTTCAACAATTTGAGCAACTAATGAAAATTGAGAACTAAAGCATATGGATCACTCCAAAATAGTTGAATCTCAATCACACATTTCAACTTTGAATCTCGTCCACTCAATTTTGTCTTTTTGTCCAAACCTTTGAGACAACCATTTAAATTGTCCCCCCATTTAAAAACATTGCAAATATTTTGACTCAACCAAGGCTAAATCATGATTAAATAACTCTACCCCCTACCCTTGGAAATTTACTATAAATAAGAGGTATTTGAGAGCTATAATCATCTTAGAAATTCATTTGCAAAGCATCATCATTATAGGCATTTTTATAGCATTTGAGAGAAATTGAGAGCATATCATAAGCATTTGAATTATCTTTGTATCAATTTGAGAGTTTGAGAGCTATATTAAGCATTGTACTACCATTTTCTCATTCTAGGATTGTCACTAGTAGAGAATAGGGTGAGAGCTCTACTTACGAAGCTTGGATAGAGAACCATGAGATGACATGGATGTTAATTTAAATTATTAGCTTAAATTTGTATTGTATTTTCATAGAATTGTAGTTGATTATCCTAATTTCATGAAGGTGTTAAACATTCACACACAAATGGTGCCCACAGTGGGGCTTTGAGCCTCATTTCTAACATTTTTATCAAATTTTGTGTGTTTTTGTCTTCATTTTTTCATGAATTTTGCAGAAAATAGGAGAAATGATGCCTATGAAGGATTTAATGATGCTTGTGAGAATTTTGGTGATGCCTAACAGTAGTTGAATGATGCCTGAGTGATTCTTTCTCTTTTGTCTTTTATTCTTCTTACATCTGTGAGATAAAGTAATACGCCTGCAAGTGTAAAGTGATGCTTGTGATCTGATAACTAATGCCTATCAGCTAAACTTCTCCGCCTATGATGACTTTTGCTGTGCAATTTACTATGATATGTCCAACCTAGTATTCTTTAAATGATGCTTAGTAGTTGTTATTTTCCACTTTGAATACTTTATCATATGCAATTTTCAATACTTTTAATGCTTGTTAATTAAAGTGTCATGCTTACTGATCTTTAAAAATCGCTTGAGTCACTGGAAAGTGACACCTATGAATTTTAAAGTCATGCCTACTAGCATTTAAATGATGTGTATTAGCATTTAAATGATTCCCACTAGAATTTAAATGATGTGTACTAGCATTTAAATGATGCCTACTAGCATTTAAATGACTCCTACTAGCATTTAAATGATGCCTAATAACTTTTAACTGACGCGTATTAGCTGATAAATGACGCCTAACATTTTTTTCTTAAATTTTCTATCAAATTATTAAATTCAATTTCCTAACTCTCTATTTGTGTTTTTCCCGCAGATGAGAAAACATAGGAAAGTTCAAAAACCAAAGAGTAGAATCACTCAAGAAAGCAAAGAGATAAGAATCCAAATAAAATGTCAAAAAGAGATTCACTGTGCTTTAATTTTAGAAAGTTTGGGATTAGAAGAAAATTTGTATGCTCATTACATTAAAGTGTTAGATTCTTACAAGAAGAAATTCCCTACTTTGAATTAAATTTTCTTTCATTAAGTTGTTGAAATTTCTTTGAAAAATCTAGTCAAGAACACTTAATTGCATTCAAATTCTATTCCTTTTTGTTTCTTTTACTTTGTATGGTTGTGTTGGAATAATTTTTTGGAGGAGGGAGTGGGAATGATCACCACTAGGTGAGTGAGAAAAAAAAAAATCCAAAAACCTCATAAAAATGCCTAGCCTTTGCTAGCTACAAAAAGAGGTATTTCTCACATCAAGCTTGCTTTGCTTAAATTGTGGCTGTTCATTGAATCTAGATTAATAGAACAACCTTACTATTTGTCAAATTGAACAAGCATTAGGCATATGCTCTCCATTTTTTGAAGTGGATCAAAAAGCCAAACATGTTAGTTCATTTTGGTAGAAAGGAAGGGAGGAATTAACCAAACACTTTGTTTATAAGAATCTCCTCGTTAAGAGGTTGGAAAAGAACAAAAATCTGATTGGAGTGTTTTGAACAAGGAACAACAATAGGGATATGCTCTTCACTTTCCAAGTGAACCAAACTCCCAAACTTGTTAGACTAAGTTCAATTTTCTTGCTTTTATATACATGCTAGTTAATCTAGATCTTTAAAGGGCCTGCCTCCCAAGATTTTCCTTATGAGGACAGTGAGAGGGAATGGCCCAAGTGGGAGACAATCACTTTAGCGATGGTACTATCCAACCCACTATAAAAAAATACATTCTTCCTTAATAGGAGAATGACTAGGTTGTGTGCAAGTTTTCTTCACTTCCTCTAGTAGTCCTTTTGGATTGCACCAAATCATGCTTTGTGTGTGTGGGAAGCCTACAAGTGGGAAAAAGAGCTTGACATAATTTAGAACAGAAGTATTCATTAAAACCCTGATAAGTAGTAATCTACCTTGTAGAGCCAAAAGTGTTTAAAAGCCAAATATGACTCTAGGTAGATTTCTTGGAAGATATTCTTGTTCATACTTGTGAAAATGATCTAGAACATACACTTTTAGTGTGGTTTTAGGGATATGGTACAAATTTGATGTGTGTGTTGCGTTTGTACTTCATTTTCAAGCAAGAATATTTTGCAGACCTGATCTTACAACTTTTAAAATTTGAAATTTACAACCTGGTCTGCAAAGTGCCGCTTGCACATAGAGAAAAACCACTTATACGCAGTAAAGTCATGCTTGTCAATAAAGAAGTCACACCTATGATATTATAATAAATGCCTAGAAAAGATTAAGAAATGCCTATCAACAAATAAAAACCACTTACTGACCTGCAGAGCACTACTTAAGAATATTCTAGTAACTGCTTATCAATTGTTAAGTCATGCCTACACACAGGCAAGTGACGCCCAAAAATAAAGAAGGGAAAATAGTGGACATTTCCCAAAGGCTTGGAAAGATTTTGAAATTATTTTTGGATACCCTTTTCGGATATATTCCTTATCAGTACAACAAATAGATCATATTCCTGAAAAACATTTATAATGATGAGTCTATTTGAGAAATGAATCAATCCTCTTATGGAGCATAAGTATCAAAATCAAGATCAAAATCTCCATTGGAATCAAAATAATGAGGTGTCTGAAGATGAAGTTTTAGAAGGAATCCAAGATCCCATATTTATGGAAACAATGGGATTAATTTTGAAGAGGGATAAATAAGCATATTTCATTAAGCTAGCTCAATCAGGAGCTAAGCTTCCTCATAATTTTGACACATCAACCTTGAGGAAGAATGAGGAAAAACAAAAAGATACATCATCTAAAAATCTATCATTAAGATCAATTTGGCCTTTTCCTTATGATGATGGGACATTCGTATCTTCATCTTCCTCACAAAAAGAAACATTTAAGAGAAACAAACCTATCTTGGATCAAGAGAAATTTCATGATCATCCTATTTGTGATCAAGATAATAAAGATTATGAAGAGAAAAGTACCACTCTCAAGCAAGATCTAAAGCACAAACCTCTATCTAGCAAGGTTTCTCCCATAGCTTGTATTGCTTTCATCCTTCATTCATCTCATAAAGCTTCACAACTATCCAAAATTCCTCCATCAAATAATGAGCCTAATGATGACACTTTTCACATTGACTATGTCTACCCTCAAGGGCTACCTCTAAAAGAAACCCAAGCTAACTTACATCTTGCTGCAGATTATTTCGATGCTTCAAAGATCTTGGACCTTAAAGCTTCATGTACTTCAATACCTATTATACCCCTTCAGAAGGATCCTACATTATTCTTCCAAACATCCCCCACACATATCCAAACATCTACCTTATCCTTAGAAGTGGCTCCATGTCAAGAGGATAATCCAAAGAGAAAAGAAATGAATGTTGATAAAGATCAAGATCAAGATCAAGATTATATACAATCCCCTCCCATATTTGATGAAGCTCCCATATCTATAGAACCCTATGATGATCCCTTTGCATCCTTTCATGTCTTCCAAGATGATATCCTTCCATTCCAAGAACCAAATATCCTTCCAAGTTCCATATTTTCTCCACTTCCCAAGCAAGATCAAGATATCCCTTCCACAATTTCCAATGAGCGTATTGAAAATAAAGAGAAAAATACCCTCTCTACAATATTTGAAGATCCTTGTCAAGATAAAAGTATCCCATCATTTCCTTGTCATATTCTCCCATGTTCACCTCAAGAAATCATCATTCTTCCAAATCCCTTGCATGATAACAAATCCCTTCAAGCTTCAGCTGATCCTATCAAATATGTTCCTATCAAAGCTACTCATGAGCCTATTGGTATAAAGATAAATCTTAAAGATGCAAACTTTGGCAATGCAGCTCCTTCCAAAGTTGTTGATATCCATTTCACACCTTGTATCCCTCCATTCAAATGCAACCATATGCCTTCACTATCCTCCAAATCCATTTTGGGTTCCTATGTCCCAAAACAAAAGTCTTCATCCCTTCCATCCATATTAGGTCCATATATTCCTCCATCAACCATTCCTATCATCCCTAGCTCTCCATTCACTTACCCTACCATGTATCAAGATCAACAAAGACACACATACTTGAAGATTGTCCAAACACCAATTCATATGATCCCTTCATATTATTCCTATTCATCCACAATTCCTACATCTTTTGGAAGCAATTTTGATGTCCAACATAAAAATCATAAATCCAAGAATCCATGTGTATAAAAATCACAATGTCCCATCTAATCAACATGTGAATGAAAAGAAAAATGAAATATCCAAAAGACTGTAAAGGTCCACAAAGAAAAATGAAATATCCAAAAGGCCGCAAAGGTCCACCAAGCAAAAAGAAAAATCAAATATAATGTGGGTTCCTAAATCCCTCATTGAAGAAATGCATGCAAAAGCATCACAAAAGAAAGAAAAATCAAAAGACTATGTGGATTCCCATGTCACTATTGAAAGACTTGCACATAAAATCAAAATCAAAATTGACATTCAAGCTTCCAAAGGCTTCCATTTCATCCCCTTCCAAACATCTTCCACTTTCCAAGTCTGATTTGGGTTCCTATATGCCAAAATTCACTACTCCAAGAAGATCCTTACCTCCTTCATCTATTGTTCCTCCATCAATCCACCACTCTTCAAAGTGTGTGTCAAAGTTGATTTTGCCAACATTTCCATCTACAACATACCTTCTTCTTATCCTCACATTCATTTTCCAATACTTACTTTCCATACTTCCATCCCTATTATTAATATATTTGAGCATCCTATTCATACCCATGGTTTATTATAGCATATCTTTTAGAAGAGCATTGTCCAAAGATCCTGATGTTGGGAAAATATTGAAAAATACAAAAAAAGAGAAAAAAAAGAAGAAAAAAAAAAGTGTCTTGGTGAAAACCTAGCAATAGGCACCTGGGTAGCAAAAGTAAAGAGAAACAAATACCATGATGAAAACCTAGCAAACAAACATCATGCATAATTCCTCCTTGCACTCCACACTTGGGGGAAAGTTTCATCCATATTTTCTCTCTCACCTTTTATCTTCACAGGGTTGAACACATCCATGAGCATTAAGTATCTTGACATATTCTATCCTCTCCATCAGCTTATTTACTTGTTGCATCCATGTTACCCTATCATGATCTTGCTTCTCCCAAATTCACCTTCATTATTCCTTGATAGTCTTTCCATAATCCCAAAACATCCCTTCATAGCCTCCATCACCCCTTTATCATGATTGTGTTATCTTATCCACATCTTACCCAAATTGTCCCTTTGGTCTTGATCAAAATGAAGAACTTAAAGTACAAATTTTGTTATCGAAAGCTTCTTGACATGTCCACTCTTTTGGATCCCTCATTTTCATGAAAGTAGATCGTTATCCTATAGGCTATCTAGCACTACATCATTGGCTTCCATGGCTTATCCAAAAAAATGGTGAGGTCACATTCACATGCTTCATCCATCATGGCCTTTGCTTCTCTAATTCATCATCTTGCTAGACATTGGGGTCAAACCAATGTGATCTTGTTTGAGAGCTGGTAAAAATCCAAAAAAAATGTTTGCATAAAGTGCTTTGAGCTCCATCTTGCATAAACTGAGCTTTTGTAATATTTTGGAAGTTTTCCCAAGTCCAACATTTTTCCTATCCAACTAGGGGCATTTGATCTTAATCAACAAATTTCAACAAATGACATCAATTCACATGAAGCAATGCATTAAACTCAAGCAGATTCAATAGTGCTACATTCGGTCACATCAGAGAGAATTATCAAAGCTTCAAAAGAGATAGATTTTTATTGAACCTTTGATGGATCTCATTGTTCACAACCAAGTATTTGGATCCTACAACTTGATCCTTGAGCCTTCATTGACTTTATTATTTAGGATTAAAATTTTGACATCCTTTAATGATCAGAATGCTTGGAAATTCTTTTTGAAAATCTTGATACATTGCAAACCACTTAAAGATTTTAGATGATCGATATTGAATTGACTTCTTATCATATCTTTTTAGCTAATCGATGATGTTTCAACTAGATTGGAAATGATGGAGACATGATATTATTGTTCTTCTTTTTGAGTGACTATCTTGAGGAAAATCCAACAACTTATGTGAATTCGTCTAATGACATGGTCATCAAAGAACCATTGAGGAATTTCATATAGGGTGAAGGGTTGACCTTTTCTTGTTTACACAAATGGATACCTTGGTGATTTAGATCTTCCATATCTCAATACCAAAATCCACTTGCAACATTGAATCCGTTGAAATCGGTATTCATACTCCCATAGTTGGTTATTCAACTAGTGAGGGTTGTACTAGTTTCCTAAAGGGTTACCAAAAGCAATATAAAGTGTTATTCATATCATCATGATGTGGTCAGTGATGGTTGTACTTGCTTTTCAGTCCCACAATGCTCAATTATGAAAATATTTCTCTATGGCATTTCTTTGCTAAAAGTTAGTGACAATTAGTTGCATTGCATTGCATTTTCATGTTAGATTAAGTGCATTGGTTTGCAATTATTTTTTCAAGGGAAAAGGGGTTTTAGTTAATTGTCTTGATCAATCCAAAAGGGGGAATCAAGGAATAGTCCATATCATCATATCAATGTTCATAACATTAATGATCCATCAAATATGTATATCAAGATACAATATCAATGACAGAGTGGTACAATCAAATTTCTAATCAATAAAACATTAACATGATACATGTCATCCAAAGAAGATCCATAAATCTAATATCCAAGAAGCTAGGGACTGTAAATATAACATACAAAAATGTTCTTGTTTTGTAAATCAAGGAAATCATATTAGTATTCTATATCAGTGAATCATTTTACATCAATCAAAATCAATCAATAAGTACCAACTTATTGTTTCCCAACCCTTGATCGTGAGGCGGAACCAATAGTATCAGTTATCTACCTATTAGTGTTCCACTATCAATTTTTCTATCCTATTAGATTGACAAATAAAATTCATTGGCACTATTATCCTGATATCCTAATCACTTTTTTTGTTTAACTACAACATACCTATCTATCTCAAACCATAATTAACATATCAATCAAACTGGGGCATTTGTTGAACCTTGCATATCATCAATATTTTTCAGAAATGAAAACATATTAGATCAATAATTAATTAATTTCATCATTTTTATATCAAGTGGTCAATCTATTTTCATTTCTGAGGGGGCATCATAAGAATATCAAATTGGCATCAAAACATCATTGAATCTGGGGCATCAAAAATTTTGAACTATTATCAATGGGGCAATGTGGCATCATTTTTATCAAATTAGTTTCAAATCAGAGGTGTATCAATCAATCAAGCAAATCAGAATCAGTGATCAGGACATAAAAGTTTCTTTGAATCAATGCACTATGCACATTAATCCAAAGTGGGTCATTTGTAGACATCAAAAACTGAGCAAGTGCTTAAAATCATTCAAATTGCAAAATCTTTAAAAAATGCTCTAATTCTCATCAAAATGGATCAAATCAATTTTAAATTGACATTTATTAATCAAAATTGGACAAAATCATTTAAATCAAAGGAAAAAACAAATAATGACATTAAATAATTAAATACAAGCTTAAAGGGGTTAATTACACTATATAATTGATTTTAATCAATTAATTGTATAGTTTTAAATCAAAAATCAAATTGAACCTATTCCCTTACATGGCTAATTTAATTAATTCATGGAATTTAATTAATCCTAATATCTTTCAACAATTTGAGCAACCAATGAGAATTGAGAACAAAAGCACATGGATCACTCCAAAATAGTTGAATCTCAATCACACATTTCAACTTTGAATCTCATCCACTCAATTTTGTCTTTTTGTCCAAACCTTTGAGGCAACCACTTAAATTGTCCCCCCATTTAAAAACATTGCAAAGCTTTTGAATCAACCAAGGCTAAATCATGATTAAATAACTCTACTCCCTACCCTTGGGAATTTACTATAAATAAGAGGCATTTTGAGAGCAATAATCATCGTAGAAATTCATTTGCAAAGCATCATCAGTATAGGCATTTTTATAGAAATTGAGAGAAATTGAGAGCATATCATAAGAATTTGAATTATCTTTGTATCAATTTGAGAGTTTGAGAGCTAGATTAAGCATTGGACTATCATTTTCTCATTCTAGGATTGTCACTAGTAGAGAATAGGGTGAGAGCTCTACTTACGAAGCTTGGATAGAGAACCATGAGATGTCATGGATGTTAATTTCAATTCTTATATTAAATTTGTATTTTACTTTCATAGAATTGTAGTTGATTATCCTAATTTCATGAAGGTGTTAAACATTCACACACAGAAGGTCGAGGAGAAATTGAACAAAAGACATGAGAAAAGACAAAGAGATTGAGGTGGTAGATTCCCTAGAGGAAGAGGTAGATCTAATGGTAAAAATGGTAGATCTGAACCAAAAAAGACAAATCTGGACAAAGGCAAGACTGAGTGGAAAGGTGAAAGTTCATCTAGAGGCAGAGGCAGTAACTATCGAGGTGGTTATAATAGATGAAGTTTCTAAGGAACTTGTTACAATTGTGTTGAAGAAGGACATAGATCTTTTGAATGTACACATGCTAGTAAGAAGGTTGGTAGTAGTAGAAATGATTTGGTGCCAGAAGAGTCACCGAATGAACCTGAGAAAGAAAATAACTTGATGGTAAGGAGAGCATTGTGGAATTAAAGCAAGAAGGAAGATCTGGTAAGGAAAAGTCTGTTCAAGACCAGATGTAGAGTTTTTGACAAAGTTTGGAAGGTAATCATTGGCAGTGGTAGCTTGGAGAATCTGGCATCTGAAGAGATGGTTACAAAGTTGTAGTTGGAAAGGTTGGAACATCTGAAGCCCTATCATATTTCATAGATCAAAGATGAGCATACACTCTTGGTAAGTGAACAATGTTATGTGAATTTGAAGATTGGAAAGTACTATGATAAGGTGTTATGTGATATGATGCATATGGATTGTTGTCATATTTTGTTGGGTGGACCTTGGCAATATGATAGACATGCTATATATGATGGAAGATTGCATAAGTATACTATTGTGGCTAATGGAAGAAAACAAATCTTATTACCATTGATGGAAGAACCTATTAGTAATGTTTGCACATCTATGAAAGTTTGTTTGATGGAGGGAAGAAAGTTTGTTAACTCTTTGAAGAAGAATGGTGTATGTTTTGATGTGATTCCTAACAAACCAAGTAAGAAAATAGAGGACAATGTCCCTGAGGATATTGATAAGTTACTCACCGAGTTTAGTGATATCATTTTTGATAATGTACCTAGTGGTTTGACATCAAAAAGAAGCATTTATCATTGCATGGATCTAATCCCTGGAGCTAGTTTACCGAATAAGGCACCTCATCAGTTGACACCTATAGAGAATCAAGAATTGAACCAACAGATTCAAGAGTTGTTGGAGAAAGGTTTTATCAGAGAAAGTTTGAGTCCTTGTGTAGTACCTACTGTATTGGCACCTAAAAATAATGGAGAATGGATAATGTGTACCAATTCTAGAGAAATCAATAAGATAACAATGAAGTATAGGTTTCCTATACTGAGAATGGATGACATAATAGATAGTTTGAATAGAGCAAAGTATTTAAAAAAGATTGATTTGAAAAGTGGGTATCATCATATCAGAATTAGAGAAGGTGATGAATAGAAGACTACTTTCAAGACAAAAGAAGGTTTGTATGAGTGGTTAGTTATGCCTTTTGGTTTAACTAATGCACCAAGTAATTTTATGAGGCTAATGAATGAAGTTTTGAAGAAATTCTTGGGTAAGTTTGTGATTGTATATCTTGATGACATTTTGATAATCAGTAAGACCAGAGAAGAACATTTGTTGCATGTTAGACAAGTTTTGCAGAGACTGAAAGAGGAAAAGTTTCTCATAAATCTGAAAAAGTGTTCATTCATGAAGGAGGAGATTATGTATTTGGGATTTATGATCTTAGCTGATGGTTTAAACATGGATCTTGAAAAGGTTGAAGCTATTTTGAATTGGCCTACACCTATGAATTCTAGTGAGGTAAGATCATTTCATGGTTCGAAAAGTTTTTACTAAAAGTTCATAAGAAATTTTAGTTCAATTTGTAATGCTATGACTAAGACTATGAGAGGAGACAAAAGAGAATTCAAGTAGACACATGGAGCTAACAAAAGTTTTGAGACTCTATAGTAGAAATTTGTTGAATTACCTATTTTGGCATTACTTGATTTTAGTAAGGTATTTCAAGTAGAATGTGATGCAAGTTGAAGTGAAATTGGAGTTGTGTTGAGTCAAGAAGGTAAAACTATTGCTTTCTTTAGCAAAAATTTGAATGATGCTAGAAGGAAATATTTTGTGTATGATCAAGAATTCTATGCTATTGTTCAAGCACTAAAGAAATTGAGACATTATTTGATACTGAGTGAATTTGTGTTGCATACCGATCATAAGGCTTTACAGTATTTGGATAGTCAGAATAAGTTGAACCAGAGACATATGAAATGGGTTGAATATTTGTAGAGTTACACATTTGTGATAAATCATATAAGTGGAGTCACTAACTGAGTTGTTGATGCATTGAGTAGAAGAAGATCTTTGATGACTGAGATGAAAATTGAAGTTCTTAGTTCTGATGAGATGAGAGATTCTTATGAGTTTGATCCTAATTTTGCTGAGCCATGGAGAAAGTGTAGAGCACCTATTCAAGATCAACAAGATGCTAAATGGGATGAATATTTTATTTAGGAAGGTATGTTATTTAAAGTTATTCAGTTGTGTATACCAAGAGGAATAATGAGAACTAATTTGATAAAGGAGAAGCATAGTAGTAGTTCAGCTAGACATTTTGGTATTGATAAAACATGGAATTTTCTTAAGGAGAAATACTATTGGCCATAGTTGTATAGATATGTTTAGAAATTTGTGAAAAGTTGTGGAATTTGTCAAGTTGCAAAAGGAGTAAGTTAGAATACTAGATTGTATATATCGATTGTTGTACCTGAGAAACCTTGGATTGACATCAGTATAGATTTTGTTCATGGCTTACCGAAGACAGTAAGAGGTAATGATTCCATAATTGTTATTGTGGATAGATTTTCTAAGATGGTACATTTTATACCTTGTAGAAAGACATCAGATGCAGTACATGTAGCAGATCTTTTCTTTAAGGAAATTGTCAGATTGCATGGATTACCAAGGAGTATTATCTCTTAACAAGATAGTAAATTTGTTGGATACTTTTGGAAGACCCTTTGGAATAAATTTGGCACTGAGTTGAAATATAGTTCTACATTTCACCCACAAACTAATGGACAGACTGAAGTCATGAACAGAAGTTTGGGAAATCTTTGAGATGCTTAGTTGGAGACACACCAAGTAATTGGGATTCTGTGTTGGCACAAGTGGAGTTTGCATATAATAATTTAGTGAATAGGAGTACTAGAAAGACACCATTTTATATTGTGAATGGCACACAGCTGAGAGGTATATCTAATTTGAGAGACATTGCTGATGAAAGTAAGAGAAGTGTTGAAGAAGTAAAATTTGTTGAGTATATGAAGAGATTGCATAAAGATGTGAAGCTGAAGCTGGAAGTAATTAATCAAAAATACAAGGACAGAGCTGACAGATCAAGGAGACACAAGAATTTTGATGTTGGTTATGAAGTAATGGTTCATTTGAAGAAAGGTCGATTTCCTGTGGGAACATATGGGAAGTTGAAAATGAAGAAGTTTGGACCTTGCAAGATTTTGAGGAAATTTGACAGTGGAAATTCTTATGAGATTGAGTTACCTGATGACATGGACATATCACCTATTTTAAACATTGTTGATTTATATGAATATCATGAACCTGATGAAGAAGTGACAGTACTGACAAAATATCCTAAGAAGAAGAATGAACAAATTGAACAAATTTTGAAGGAAAGAGTTGGCAAGAGTACAAGAGGAAAACAATATATGGAATATCTGGTAAAATGGAAGAATACCCCAATGGAAGATAGTTCATGGATTTCATAGTCTATGTGGATGTAGCTCCAATCATACCTACCAAATGATTTGGAGAATCATTTCAAAATAACCCCAAGTGTTTGATGCGGGAGCATCTCGGGTCCTTGGCAATCCTGTGTCACCAAAAAGATTTTGGAGTTTGTCAGTGTTGCTCAGTTCCTTCTTTGACTAAGTTGGTCAGTTTCCTTTGGTTACCAAGTGTGGTCGGTTATCTCCTAGGTGGTCAGTTATTTCACTGGCACTTGATGATGCTTGTGTGTTGCTCGGTCATCCTTGCTTACTGAGAACTTTCTTTTGAGTTCATGTTGAGCCGGCTTGTGCATTTATTATGGGTCATGGATTTAATGATGGAATCCATCATTAGGAGGCTTGTGGTCCTAGATTTGACCATTCCTTCCATTGATTTTGGATTTGAAGGCTGACTCAGTTTGGTAGACTCTTGTATAAATGTAGTTTGTTGGTTGTAGTTTAGGAGGTATTTTTGATAGAAGATAGAAGATAGTAAGATTAGAGATTGTTTGCAAATCCTCACATGTTTGAGGACTTTTTTAAATCATTGTAATGTCTAGCCCTAACTAGGAAGCCCTTACAACCCGGCATGTATCATTCTATTTGATGAAAATTAATGAAAGATCTTGCATTCTCTCTCTCATTGTGTTGTTGTTTGCTTCCACATGTTGTTGAGTAGGCTTGGATCATTAGGGTGTGTCATTGTTTGGGCCCTCTTGACTCTTTCCTTGCATCATTGGGATAAGTAGACCATCTACTGAAACAAAACAACTAACCTACTCACACAACCTAGAAAAAACACACAATTGGAAGGGAAAACTAACTACTGTTCATGGATAATGAGAGTAGCTTAAGAAAAGTATAATTTGAGGAATTGTCCATGAACTGGAAATTCCATTTTGTTTCCAACCAAATATTTTAGGATATAGGAATCAGGTCCCCATTCTATAGTAATTAGATATGGTCCCAACCAAATGCAATCAAACTTATTGTGATTGCCCTTATCTTCATGCTTAGCAGTCCACATCAAGACCAGATCATTAGATTTAAAATCTTTGATTGTGGTTTTCTTGTCATACAAATTTTTACACTTTAGGTGAGATTTTAAATTTGTATCATGAGCTTCCCTTCTGGATTCATCCAACTATATCAAATCTTCAGATCTGATCTTCATCTCATCATCTTGATCATCATCATATAACTGAATGAATTTGTGCATCTCCAATAAGTTATTTTGTTGTAACTTGGCATGAATACCATATACCAAATCAAAAGGAGCACACCCAATGGCCTTCTTGACTATCAATCTGTCATCCCACAGAGCTAGTTGTAGCTTGGAATCCCATGCTTTGTTATTTGTCTCTAGGACTCTCTTCAAAATTTTAATCAGACTTGTGTTGCTTGATTCAAATTGACCATTACCTTGAGGATGATAGGGAGAAGCATATGAAATTTTGATCCCATATTTGAAACACATACTAACAAATTCTTTAGATCTGAAACACATATCATTGTCTACAATCTTAACCTTAGGGTATCCAAACCTTATTAATAAATTTTGCATCAAGAAGTCAGTAACCACCTTACTAGTGGCTCTTTTAGTGGGAATTGCTTCCACCCATTTTGTAAAGTAATCAGTAGCAACCAGGATCCATGAGTGTCCTCCACTGGACTTGTTTGGGATATCTCCTATGAAGTCCATGCCCCATTTCTAGAAAGGGCCTCAATTGTTACAGGGCTCAGAGGAAAATTGCCACTAAATTTCAACTTTCCTGAAAACCTCTGGCAAGCATCACATTTTTTACAAAAGAATGTGCATCTTTGAAGATACTAGGCCACCAAAATCTAGACCTTAGTATCTTATGTGTAGTATTCTTGGCCATGTAATGGCCACCACACACACCTTCATGTATTTCTTGCAACAAATCTTTAGCCTTTTGAGGGTCAACACACTTCAGCAAGAAACCTTCATTACTTGTCCACCATAGTTCACCTTTAATAATTACATACTTTATAGCATGTAGTTTCATAGTTCTCTTTTTGTGGTGATCAATGTCATAGGGCAGTAATAATTTTTGTACATATCCAATGATATATTTATACCATTCACAACAATCCAAGTCATAGATGTATGGCCTCTATTCTTTTTCAAGAACATTGATATGGTTAGCATCTAAGTTTCTTTGAGCCATAATTTTTTCTAACCCTAGTCCTTTTACCAGCTTTTTGATTTAGATGTCAATGTTAAATTCTTGGATTCTATTTATTCATCTACACCTTCTCCCTGAGACCTCTTATTGAATAAATATATCCTTTACAACAACATTAAGTACATATGCAATTATAGTTTCCCCAACTAGATAACATCTAAAAAAATTTATAGCCTTGTCTAATGCATAGGCCCATTTCTCATTTATATCATACTTTAACTCAGCTTCTTGTAGGGATTTAGTGAAAAAGGATATGGGCTGATCAAAACCCTATGCATTCTTTTGCAACAAGACTGCATCAATAGTATGATAAGAAGCAAATGAAAAAATTTGAATAGGCTTACCAAAATCTGGTGATCTCAATACAGGAGAACTTTTAATGGCCTTTTTGATGCCACAAAATTCTTTCTTGGCCTCCTCACTCCATTCAATATTTTCATTCTTTTTAAGCATCTTGGAGATAGGGACACTGATTTCAGTAAAGTTTGCAACAAATCTTCTTACAAAATTTATATGCCCAAATAAAGATTGGATACCTTTGACATTTCTTGGCAATGGCACTTTGTCAATTTTTGCCACCCTTTCTAGATCAATCCTAACTCCATCCTTGGATACAATGTGACCCCATATTTTACCCTCAATTACCCCAAAAGCACACTTCCTCTGATTAAGGGAAATCCCGTACTCCAAAGCTCTTACAAAATTTTTTTCCAAGTGGCCACAATGCTGATCTTTTCTTTCTGAGTAAGCTATCAAATCATCCTAATAAACAACAAGAAATTTGTTTATGAAATTTGCAAATGCTATGTTCATGGCCCTTTGAAAAGTAGCCCCATCATTGGTCGAACCAAAAGGCATCCTAACATATACATAAGTGCCCCATGGAGTAGTGAATGCGGTTTTGAATTTCTCTGTTTCTTTGACAACTACTTGATTGTAGCCTAAAAACCCATCCATCACATACATTAATTTAGAACCAGTAACTCTCTGCAACATGGCTTCCATGTTTGGTATAAAATAATTATCTTTCAAGGAATTTATGTTCAAATTTGTAAAGTCCATGTAGAGTCTGATGTCTCCATTCTTTTTTGTCACTGGGACAAGGTTAGAGACCCATGTTGAATGTTTGATAGGCTGAATGATACCTTCATCACTCATCTTTTTAACTCATCTTGCATCTTGGGTACCAAAGTAGGGTTGACAGGTCTCAGCTTTTGTCTAAAAGGCTTTGTGTTTTCCTTCAAGGGGATTTCATGCTAGAACAAATCTTATCTATATGCCTTTAAGTCATCATAAGACCAAGAAAAGACATGCCTATATTTCCTAAGAAGGTTTATCAGTGATTCCCTTATTTCAGGAGCCAGACTTCCCCCAATATATACATTTTTTGGGGCTTCCCCTATTCCTAAGTTTATTTCCTCCACACTTTCAGGATTACTCAAAGGCTTTGTTTGAAAAGAACTATCATGATTATCAAATCCTCTTTCTAGAACCACCAAACCCTTTGGGACCCTATTTGATTTGAGTTGCAAAATTTCTTTGCCAAGGAAAGTGTCCTTATTTTATGATGTTTTATACATTCACCAAAATCAATCTCCTTATCTCCAAAATTTTCATCACATCATAATGCAAGAATATTAAAATGTCCAAATCATCTTCAATAACTTGCAAGTTTTCAAAATTATCTGGTATGGAAGGCCCGGTTTGAACCTCGATCTTATATATCCCTACAAAAGTGATATCCTCTGGCCTTAAATCAATGTTAGCCAGTAAATCAACCATCCTATCATGGCTTCTATCCAGCCAATCAATATAGAAAGCATCAAAGTGTTCTATCTCATCCCAAATAACATTCCTATATTATTTTAGGCTTTTGTTTCTTGATGCATATTTGGATCTCACTTGAGATACAACTAATTCTGAATCTCTAATAACTCTGAGATTTTTTATCTTATGTTTTGAGGCTAATCTCAATCCTATCAATAAAGCCTCATATTCTACAATGTTATTGGTACAAGTGAAAAGGAAGGTGAAGGAAAACTTAAAAAAAAATTTAGCAGGGGAAATTAATAACAGACCTGCACCAGACCTTTCTTTAGAACTCGCACCATCAAAATACATGGTCCAAAGATCATTTTGACCTATAACATTACTTTCTTCCTCAGCTAAGACGGGATTGCTGAAAATTTTTCTATACTAAAGTATATGACTAGATATAGTGTTGTCATTATGGCAACAAAGTCATATAACAGTTTGGAGGTAGCGCACTAAGTGTAAAGATCAAAAATTAGTTAAGTGTTGAAGACTAGACAACATACAGAGTTCCTGCAGCTCAGAGCACCTGCGCCCATGTGTATGGATGAATTATGGTATGCGCCCTAGAAGTTAAGGTTGTTAGACTATACTTATTCTTAGTCTAAGAGTGCATAAGTAGATATGCAAAGATGTGAAAGTTACAGTCAATTGAATTTGCACAGCCAGTGTGTGCCAGTAGAGAATAGAGCATAGAGGCAACAGTGACTATTTTGGTTTGTGATTGTAAATTAATGTTGTAGAGGCTATGCACCCATTGTATTTAGGTTTCCAACATATGTATATGTATAATTATAAGCACACTAAAGCCAATTCATTTGGAAGCATTATTTGTAATTAGTTATAGGGCCGACCTAATTGTATAATTGGTATGAGGGCATAAATATAAGGTGCACTCATTGTATTTGGCATGGAAGTGAAAATAGAGTTGTGAGAAGTAGAGCATAGGTATGCAAAGAGAGAATATGATGTGTTAGAGCTTTTCAAGAGGTCAAAGCATCAGTGCACCAAAGGAATTGATCTGACAAGTAGTGTCACAGTGACAGTTCACCTGTAGATATAGTGTGCATCTGATTCATAAGGTTGTAGCCTTCATCATTTGAGCAGTGAGCTCTAAGACAGTGAGTCCACTTCCCTAATAGGGATCATTGTAAAAGACTCCTAAAAAGGTCTGACCCTTAACAAGGTCTACTGTACTAAAAGCATTATAAAGATACTCCTAACAGGGTAAAGGATCTTCTAACAAGGATCACAAAACACTAGTGCTGATTATTAGTGGGTATCAAGTCCCACTGGGGTTTTTACCTATTTCGGTTTCCCCATAACCATATTGGTGTCATGTGTTGATTTCATGTTTCATGTTTATGTGAATGTTTAATTTAGTACTTAAGCATTTATAATTCAGTATTCAGATCAAAGTAAAATGTTAAAATATAGTGAACACTGATTCACCCCCCCTCTCAGTGTTCCCATTCCTAATAGGGATATTCCTCTATATCTTTGTTTTCTCTTCTATGTACTTGAAAATAATTTATGTCAGTATCAAGGAAACAATTCATGTTATCATCATTAGTTTCTTCTTCAATCATGTGAGGAGTTCTAACCTTCTTGAATACCTTGATACTCTCAATATTGATATTAAATGTGGAAAAAGACAAATCACACTAGATACTACCTCCCATTGATGCACTCCATTTTCTTGATAGAAATATCCCATTACTGGGGAGGTATGTCCACAACTAAGACACTCATAGTCAATTGTTTTCTTGGGTAAGAAACAAGATTATAGGGCAGGGCCTTGATTGTTCCAATTATCGGTACTTCTCTGGAGTCCATAGCTTGGCAGCTCCCATGGGGGGTGTCAACTTTCAATTCCATTGACCTCATGATTTCAGCACGCATGACGGTACTTGAAGCTCCTGATTCAATCATGCAATTTTTTAACATCTTATCATTTATGACCAATGTCAAGAAGAAAGGGTCAACAGTTCCCATAGAAGTGTTCACAACATTAGTATCTAAATAGATCTAAGGTATTTTTGAAACAATATCCTCTGTATCTTTCCTTTTAATTGGAGTTTGACCCTTCATCTTAGTGTTTACTAGTTCTTGGATATTTTTGGCTTGAAAACCACTTATCCATGTGAGGGCCTTCTCTTTGTGCTCACTTATCCTCATCATTTCCATCAAAGGTACTTTAACTATGATCTAGGATAGTAGCTAGTTCATGTCAATAGGTGCATAATTTAGAATAGACAAGTCTAGCTTGCCTTGTGGGACATCATTATTCTCAAACTATGTTGTTCCTCCTAACTTGTTCTCCCCTTTTGATTTACTTTCATGTTGTGGAATTGGGATACTTTCTATTGGAGCTTTGGCCTTGATCTTGAGCACATTGTTTGTCTCACTTGGCTTCTCAATGCCCTTCAACTTAAATTTCTTGGCATCATCAATAGCCTTATTTTTCATAGCAAACTACTTTGTGTCTTCTTTATTTCTTTTAATAAATACACCTATTGGCTTACCATCTATATTGCCAATAGTTTTGTTTCTATGAAAATAATTACTTCTGGCCTATGTCACCATATCAGTAGTGATATGGGCTATCTCTTCATCAGAGGGTCTTCTTAGTACAATAGATTCTTCCACCCCCTTGGAGTTTCTATTTATGTCATCAACTTCCTCCTCTTCTTCATCACAGAAGATCTGCTGATGGTAGGCCTCTCCTCTTCTTTGAGAATTATTTGCATCCTAATTTTCATTTTCCTCCTCAAAGTCAACTTCTTCAAAAAATTTGGAAAAATTCATTCCATGGCCTTTGTCATCATATGATTCATCTTCTTCCTCTCTTTGTTCATCATTTTCTGACATATTATGAGAGATCACACAATAATTTGAATCATGAGTGGACTGGCATGTTGTGCACCATAGAACCTCATCAATCATATTGACTGAATGCTTTTGCAAAGGATCAGGGGTCTTATCATTAGGCTTTAGGTCCTTTCTCTCTAGAATAGTAGGTTTCCCATCCTTCCACTATGTATGGTAGGGAAAATTTTGTAACCTAGGCTATCTGTTGAAAGTATTGGGAGGAGGCCTATCATTTCCCTAAAACTTATTTTTGTTTTCATTTGGCTTTAGATCTTTTAAGGCGTTTAAGATCTACTTGAGGTTATCATCCTCCCTAGGCTTTACATTGGTAGGTTTATCAACTTTTTTCTTGCCAAACCTAGGGGGCTTAGGATCTTCTCTTCTCCCTAACTTGCCAAAAACTCTTCTATTGCTTTCAATATTTACACCAAAATTTTGAGCTTGTCTAATAGTTCTAGGGTTTTTATCTCTAAGTAGGTATCCCATCTTGGCATCAAAATAATTCATATATGTTTCCAAACACTCCTTCTCATCTAATCTCATGACTTGGAAGAGCTTGTGCATTGCCTTCTGAAATCTTACATTGAATTCAAGGACTTCTTCATTTTGGTTTTTCTTTATATTGTTGAACTCATTCAACATGAAGCCCTCATTGGTCTTATCACCATAATGGTCTTTGAAATAATTAATAAAATCATCCCAAGTACCAATACAATCATAAGGAAACCCTCTAAACCAATCCCTTGCATCCTCAGTCAGATATTGAACAAACAATTTCATGATTACATCTTCATGCTCTATTTCATAGTCATCAATCATATCAATGAATTTCTTTAAATGCTCTTCACAAGTGACAACATTATTACCAGTGAATTTAGGTAACTCTAATTTTTGCAGGAATCAAATTAGGATAACCAATAATGTTGTTAAAGAGAAGTTGTCTGTACCTTTCAACATGAACTAGTCCCCTTTTCAGTGATCCACCAACCTGAGAAGTAGAAGCTTTATTATTTGCTATGTTAGAAACATTTGTAGTAATTACTAGTGTGACAATAGCATCCTAGGTGGAATAATTTCCAATGTTAGCATTAGATATCACTACAAGAGTATTTGTACTTGAAGGCCTTGAAGATTCTCTAAGAAAGTCAATCTTCTTTTTCATTTCTAATGTTGTAGCCTCAATTTCTGCTTTCTCAAGTTCTTTAGCCAAAATTTCATGTTCTCTTTTAGCTCTTTCCAAATCACTATCTAATTTAGATAATGGTTCCAATGGGAATTGGTTACTAATAGGCTCATTTATTGTGATCCCTATTGAGATTCTTCTTTCCCTTATCCTTAGGTCCCCTAACTTTGGTAGTGAGTTGGATAATAGGTTGTTCAGCAACTTTCTTAGGAGCCCTTACAATATTTATGGCTTCCAAAGATAGCAACTATCTTCTCAACTAGTCTGACCTAATCTAGGCTTGCCTTATTTCAACTTCTTTTTCCTTTTCCCTCTCCTTCCTAATAGAAATTTTCTCGTGGATTCTTTTCTCTAAATTAGACACTTCTTCAAATATGTCTTTAGAATTTGGGAGAGTGGTTTCAGATTCTAAAGTTTCAACCAATAACTCATATTGTTCACCTCTAGGATTATGAGGGCTTCCAGAAAGAGAGATCCCTCAGGTTGGAGGATCACCTCTTCCTTCTAAGAATCTAGTTCTGCTCCTTGACCTCCTATTTTCTCCTTGAGGTTCTACATTTGGGGGCATCCCTTTCTTATTATGTGTCTCAGCATCCTCTATAGAATGATGTGAATAGTAATCATCATATGCTTCTAAACCTAGATCTACTACTTCTTCATACCCTGAAGCATTTCCTTCCTGGTCATGATGAAAGGTATTATTCTCACTTGTATTTTTCTTCTCTCTCCATGCCTGAGACATATCTCTATCACCTTGATTTCTTCTAGGTTGATGAGGTCTAGAAGTACTTGGAAGTTCACCTTCTAACCTATTTTTAGGGTGATCCTTCCTTCGAGCCCTAGTATTTCTCTACCTCATACTTGAAAGTGTGTGAAATGATCTTTATTTTTATTACCTTTTACTCAACACTGCTATAGAGATTCTCAGAGTCACCACCAACACAAGTTGGGAATTATTTTTGCAAACTTAGTAATTCAAAGTATTCAATACTTGGAAAGAAATAAATGAAAGAGCTTATAACAAGTAAATGCAAAGCCTAATAAGATTTTCAAGATTATGTAAAAATCAAAGCTTGCAAACAATTCTTAGTTCTTCAATGGTACTTACTGGTTCTGACAAATAAGAAGGCTAGGAGTCTAGCTCAACTTGTACCTACATTATTTGATATCAAATTTATAACACCAAAGATCTAAAATTCAAATTTATCATAGTTATTTCATCTCTATTCCCCAGTAGAGTCACCATTTTGTTAGTTCCTAAAACTAGACTTTATGCTTTTTAAAAGCAACCAATACATCTATAGGGTTTTAGATGGGTTAGATCCAAATATGGAATTCTATGATGATTGGACCAACTATAGGGACAAGACTTCCCTCTACACTTCTGGCTCTACAAAACCAAGGAGGGTACTCCTAATCCAGTAACAAAAAGCCTTACTTCAATAATAACAGATAAATGATAAGAAAATGCTAACCATTCATTCATTAATTCTCTATTATCATTAGGTGGAAAACTACCTTGCAAGTCACTTGTACTTAAATAATTTTGATCGATTTATATCAAAATGTTAGGAATACAAATAGAACCTTCTCAAACACTAATCTCTATAAAATAGCTCCACTGCTAGCCAGTGCCTTATTCATTGGGAAACAGTCTCACTACAAAATTGTAACACACAAAATAAATATACTGAACTTTGATGGTCCTCCCCTTTGAAAATGCTATCACCCTATGGTGGATTTTATCAAAGGAATCCTAGATTCACACTACTTACTTAAATCCTTATGTAAAAATTTAAAGAACCTATGTCATATCTAAAGCTTATTTAATCTAATCCTAGATCAGAGCTGAAGAATATAAACATAAACACAAAGATTATCCATGCAATGAATTTTATCAATTCATAACTCAGAGAAATACACAAAGGAGAGATATAAACTTTCAATTTTATTCAAATGTTATATCAATGTCATGTATACAAAATGCTCTAAAATACAACTTTATGGATATTTTACTGAACCAACAATATTGCTCTTTACAAAAAGCTTGCCTAATATAGCCTACTATATCCTAGACTCAAAACTTGTGAGTAAGAATGTCCAAGTTTTAGTCCTTCTAAAATGATCCTGGTAATCCTTTTATAGAAAACAAGGATTGCGTACAAGCTTTGAATCATTCTTACAAAAGACAAAAAGTTCTTACCACATAAGACAAAAAAGACAAATATAACATCTTCTTGTTACAATTTTACAAAATGGCTTGTAGAGATGAGCACCAAAATCTACAACAAGTCCCAAGGTCAGTTCAACTTCTTCGAGGTGTATCATCCATGCTTTCTTCAACTATTTGAGGTTCCCATAATTGTTTTCTTTTCTTTCAAGGGGTTGGGGCACTGCCACTTGTGGCCTCTTCAGTGGATGTCTCTTCTTCTTTAGCACTTTCTACAGGATATGTTGTTTCCCAAGATGTATAAATTTCTTCACTCAGTCGATGAAAGGCCAGAACATCATCCCCTTTTGGTAGAAATTTGTCCCAATCAGAAACTACTTGGTGTACCTCATTTCTTACACTAGTGAAGTGTATTCTAACATCCTGTAGTATTTCAATTAATTGTACAATGGGGGTATTGTCTTTTGTAATCAAAATGGTTTTTATTATAGCTGAGACTTCCCCATCAATTTTTTTTAGCCACTGATCCCTATCCTTTATAACTTCATTTGTTTTGACAAAACCCATGAATGTTTGATAATTGTCCTGAAAGTACTTAACCCTTAAGATCTCTACCTTTCTCTTTAAACTTTCCCAATTAACCTCAAACTCCAAAAGGTCCTTAACAAACCTATAAGTATTTGTTAGTTGTATATCCACAATACATTGATCTATAATCAAATCAAATAATGATTTCAACCTGTTCTTTCTAGCAACCCATCTTTCCAAAACTGGGTCTACAGTGACTCTCTCCTTCTTAAAAGAGATCAAAATGTCAGATAATTGTTTAGCAACTCTATAAATCTCTCTTAGATTTACATTTACAACAAAATGTAGGATTGTGTACTTTATTCTCTTCTCATATCTCTATTTCTCCCTTTTCTCTATGTCTTCATCACTTATAGAAGGGGGAAGAGGGGAGAGGGGGTATTCAATGATAGGGCTTGAAGAAGAAGGTCTAGTAGGGGAAGAAGAAATTTACAATTGCCCTGATGCTTGAATTGGGCCCTGCTCACCTAACCTCTTCTTCAAGTCTGCAATTATTGTATCCTTTTCATATATGCCATGTCTTAGCTCCCCATAAGCCTTCAACATTGTTTCAAATCTTAATGTGAGCTCCTCCTTTTCTTTAGCTTCTTTTTCTACCACTCTTGTTGTTAGTTGAGCCATTGCTACCACCATGCCTAATGCCTCAACTATAGAAGTATCAGTAACCCTTTTGACTATTAGGCTACCAGTGAGATCACCCCTAGTAAACTATTTTCCTTAGTTATTTCCATTCTTCTGTAGGGACCACATGACCAAGGCTTGATGTTCATTACTAAAAGTGACTCACTTAATGGCCTATTTTTCCTCCTGCTTGGTCTTATGAATAGGTGTGGTCTATTTCTTGACTGCATCTAGGACCACTGCATCAGCTATATCCCATTCTAGGAGGATAAGCACTCCTGAGTTTCTCACCAAGTTTCTCCCCTATTCTGGAGTGATTTTCTAAAATCTATTTTTCATCTCTTTTCTTACCTCATTCTCTATGATCTTGAAGTCCTTGTCTGGATTCTCCTCATGCCTTTTATCACATGTTTCTTCAAATTGACTGATGTTCAATTTCCATAAAAAAATGCATTAATGCTCTAGCTTTCACAAAGGTATCATCAGCTAAGAATTCATCACAGGCTTGTTTAATTATTGGGTCCAATTCTATGCCTACCATCTCTACCATTGTTAGATCTAGTTCAGGTTCTTTTGGTGGCTCTGGTACCCCCTCATTTATCTCCTCATAGGTCATGAAAATTTGACCTAGAGATCCCAACTGTTGTACTAGCTCTATGACCTCTTGATCATCCATGATATTCAAAGGTGATTGGGAAGGAGATTAAACTTCCTCAACATGTTGAGGCATCTCTTCTAGCTTTTGTTTCTTGGTGGGAGGTGGGGAATTAGGAACATTTTCAGCTGGCTGATCCTGAGGTGAGTCTAGAATCTCCACAACCTCCTTGTTTTTTTCCACCTGTTGTGATGTAGAAGGGATATATTCATTTTTCTTTGTTTATTTGTCAAGATCTAGTACTATCACATTGTAACCAATTTTCTTCTATAACATGTACTTTCCTAGGGGAAATACTTTTGTAAATGTAGGTTTTCTCAATAATGATTGAGACTTCTCTAGGTTACCCTCCATGGTTGTCCCCTTTTTCTCATTGAGGTTTTGATAAACATCCTCAAAATGATCCATGAGAGTTTCTATCTTCTTACCCATGGGATTTATGCTCTTTAGGGGATCATATCCCTATTCAAACTATTGGACAAACTCCAATGTCTTCTTGTATAAAAACCATTTTTTATTTTCTGGTTTCTTGCTCTTGTATATTAGGGATATTTCTGATAATATCATTAGGGAAGTTAAAAATATGATTTATCAAAGAGCACCTGACCTTTATTTCAAACATTTCATTGTAAAACCCCTCTGGGTCTGCTGTCCTAACAATTGAAGTAGCCATATGATATGGTTTCAAAACTTGATCCATATGAAGCCATCCACCCTTTGTGATTATGAACTGGTGGACAATTGTAACATTTGGGAATAGAGTTCCTCTACCCTTACCTACGAGAGTGTTCTTTTCAATGTCTCCCAATTGTCTAATGAATTCTGCAATACCAATCTTGAGGGGGACTTGATATGGTAAAATGAATGGAGCCCCTTTAAAACCATATAATTTGATAATAGTAGAAATAGGGTAAAAAATGAAATCCCCCCAATTATGCACAATTTTGAGGCCCTGGGCAAACTATTTTGTCTTGACAAGTTTAGCTAAGGTAGTTGGGATTCTTGGGCTTTCATGGACAAACAATTTCCTTAGTCTGGCTGCAAAGCACCTATCAAAATTAATGAGACTATGATCCTCCCTATCCCCTATCATGGTGAGGCTCCACAATTGGACTGGCATGTCTTCACCATCATTTTGTTTCAGAAAATCCATCTCCTTTTCAAAGTAACTGGTACCCTTAAATAAGAACATATACATCATGAAAGAATACCAGCATAAAGGCTTATGAACTTTTTTTTTATGGATTCCTACTGATCCATTATGAATTAAATAAGAAATGTAATAGGAAAAGTCAAAAGTAACTGATAGGTATGGGTGTAAAATTTGGACCATCATGTACATAAAATGTATTGGCATTCTTTCCTCCACATCTTCTACAAAGACTTGACAAAGTGACCAGTATGCACCTCTAGCTCTCAACTTAAAATAATTTGTTTTGAAGGGCTCCTATGTACTTGGTCCCATGGCAATCATTCCCCCAATCTTGTCACAAAATTCCTTCATAGGACCACTTCTAAGATAATCCCTTTTTGCATTGTACACTTGTTTCAATTCCTCAAAATCAATTTTTTCTAGGTCATTGGAAGGCTCACTTAGCTTAAAAACATTCCTAATTTCTTCAGTAGAGATGTTCATTAGTAGGTTTCCTTTAACATCCCTAATTATTCTAGTAATTGGGTCATAATTCTTTGTAACATGAATCATTAAATCTGCATCTAGGAAAATGCCAGGCACCACAAGATTGCCTAGGTCAAACTGCCATATATTGTTGTTAGGAGGAGGGGCATTTCTCTAGCTAAACCCTACTTTGAACAATGCTAAACCAATGATATTAGAAGCACCACTTGCATTGAGTGTGCCAATCTTAGCATCCCTTATGTAATTGTCCGTGTCATACAAGCCATTTGCTACCTTTACCCTAGGTTCCTTCGGTGTCAATTGCTTGGCCTTTACTATATCAGTTGCTGAAGTGGGTAATAGGTATAACAAATCCTCATGTAGACCCCTGTTACTCTAATTAGTTTCACCAGATAATTCCCTTTTGGGTGGAATTTTAGGGTTTGCAAATTCTTTATAGTTTGTGCAAAAGAAACACAACAGAATTATAATGCTTTTAATCAGGAAAAAGATTTACATAGATATTCACCAACATTTTTTTAGAATTTTCTTAGGAAATGTCAACCAACTTCTCAAATCTTCTCGCCTAATTCTCTACCAATTTTATCTCCTTGTGCTTTCGAAGAAAGTGTAAATCTTTGATATATTAGCAATGAAAACTGGTCCTTTCATCAATTTACTCCACATGATCTAGCCATTATTTCTCTGCAACATCGAGTTGTCATCGCTCAATGGGAAAATTGAATTTTGCACCAACTTTTCTTGAAGTTTGAAATTGGACCATTGATCCTCTTTAAAACATAATCTAATAGCTATAGCATGATCACAAGGCTTGAAAAGATTCTATGTGAACATGCAACAACCGTTCGATCAAAATGTATTGTTGGCAATCCTTTAATTGTGTCATCCAGGACCCACTTGATACTCTAGATTCATTACTACCATTAGATGTTGCATTTGACGGTCATTGTTATTTTTCCTTTATGACTAGACATAAAGTAAGGCGTCGTGGCCTTCATACCAAATCAATGGTTTTCGCATGATTGCAAGGGCTTAGAAGATTCCATGCAAACATGTGAACATGTGACAACAGTTAGATCTTCCATCTATTTTTGTTACCTTAAGTAACCGGCCCCACTTTGCTTCGACCAATCAAGAACATCCATGTTGCAATATCCTACAAGTGGACATGTAAAATTTTCTTACCAAGCACCAATGCTACTGACATCTTCCACATCAAAAAATATCTTCGACCAATCAATAGCGGCCATGTGTGTACACTTGGTAGTGGACCCACCTTTTTCTTAAGCCTAGGAATAAATTAAAATCAACAGTTGTCACATGATCACAAGGGTTGGAAAGATTCCTTGCAAACATGCGACAACCGTTCGATCTTCTATAAACTATCAGTCCTACAGATTCATCTGAAACCAAGCCCATTTTACTTAACCAATGAGAAAATGCCACATAACAATATCTGGCAAGCGAACATACAAATTTTTATTGCCAAGCGGTAGTCTTAATGATGGTTTCCATGTCAACAAATATCACAGCCAATTATGAACGAACACTTAGTGTACACCTAGTAGTGGCCCCACTTGACAACCGTGCTGAGCTTTATACAAGACCAATGGCTATTGTATGATTGCAAAGGCTCAAAAGATTCCATGCAAACATACGACAACTGGTTGATCAATATTTCAAGATTCCAAGCTGAATATAATGCTGAAACATTAGGAGATAAAGTATTTAAGGACTTAGGAATATTTAGTAATATCACCGAGCTTTTTGACTTAGGAAAAATTAAAAGGGGTCAGGCCTAGGTAATATGAAATGTTAAGAACATGACCCCGCTTGGTGATAAAATTAAAGCACGTGCATTTTAGGAACTTAAGTGACATGTAAAAGTAATGCTCAAATAGATTATAAAAGAGTGACCTAGGGTTTTCTCATGAAAGAAAATGTATGTAGGGTTTTTTCATGCCTAGCTTTTTAATTAGGGCTTTCTGGATTTGAATGAGAGCTTTGGGATTTTGCAATGATTTTTTCTCAATTTTAGGATAATGCAGAGATGTTTCAATTTTGTAAAGAAATGCAAGATTTTATGCTTTGAAAATTGAAGTGCCAACAACAAGACCTTTAGGGTTTTAACTGGGAATAGGCCATTTTCAAAGGATTTTTTGCTATGACAGGAAAATGGCTTAACAGTGGCTCTATCTGGGGATGAATGCCTCTTCCAGGCATGACAAGGATTCAAAATATTTAGAGGAGCAGACCACCCACTAGAAAAAAAAGGGAACCTTCTCAAAAATTGGCAACTGAACCAGGAAAATTAGGAAGGGAAACACACAAGAAAAAATGAAATATTTACCAAAATTTACAAGCTTTGAAACTTTACTTGGTGTCCCCGAGCCACCAAAAGAAAATCAAAGACCCTCCTAAATCAAAGGTCTAATTTTCATCGACATATGTAACCGAACATTTGAAAGTATAATGACAATCTTGCTGCCAACATATGTGAATAACAATGGGCTAAAAAATAAAGATACAATCATCACTACCCATTCTCTTCCAGTCACAACCATTACATTCATACTCCAAGAATGTAAGGACCAACCTATCCTAAGAATTAAAATGACAGAAAAACTAGAAGATTCATTAATAACATATCAACTTGAATTACAAAGATATATTTTTTTTTACTTGATAAAGTTAGTCATTGATTGCTCAAGAGAATTTCTTTTAAAGAGTCCATCTGGGACAAATTTTCTACTTAGCCATCTGGGCTCTTCTATCTTGGGAAAATAAAGGGGTCATTCGGACCCAACCTCTAACCATGCAAGATAGAGGATGTAGTAAGTGATATAAAAGTCATTCTTCCATCCATTCAGGATGGATTCATAAGCACATGATATACTTAATGCTCTGATCAGAGACTTACACTCTTCGGGACCATCCAGGTCTAGAGTAGCTTGCAAGAAGTTTCACAATCTTCCCAAGATTGTGCCAAGGATTCTTAGCAAGGTTATAAAGTAAGATCTACACCCTTCCTTGGATTTCAGGCTTATGGCTAGGCCCAGACCACTAAGATTATTTTTAATTTCTATACCCCCTCTCAGCTTTCAGGCATCCGGATGAGTATAGATACCTTCCTGAGAATCACTCTTTTCTTAGTTAAATAAGTTTAGAAGATTGTATCTTGGCTTTGATTGTTAAGATGAAACCACTTAATTATGTTCAAGGAACCTATGCACTGGAGGTATCCTTCACCTACCAAGCTACCTACATACCTGTATCAATGGGATCAAAGCCCCTTGAATTCACACACACTAACGTAGTATGTAGTTCTAGTTTCTACTGGGTTTTTGGTGTAATTATTTGTGGAAATGAACCCATTGGGGTATTCACTCATTTCAAAAAATTCTTCATCCTCATACACCCACTCGGGTGAATTGTTGGGAATTCCTAAGCTATTTACTATAACATCAATATTACTTGGTTCAAAGTCAAGGCTAAACCATGTATAAAATTTACCTATATGCATGTATCCTATTTCCTCACCTTTAATGCTGTGGTGGCTGGTTATCTAAGTTTTGTATGAAGTTTGTCTACTGAACACACATATGATATATGTGTGTATGTGTTCCAAACATACATATATTCTCATATAGCTATATGTATTTTTCTGTTTACGGCAGATTCTTACCACCTAAAATATTTAACAAATACACTTATGAGGGAAAAAGAGCATCTTTCATATAAAGCTTTACTATAATTTCATGTTTAAACTAGATAGTTCTCCAATACTAACTGTGGGACACAATGTGGCCAACTATTTTATTTATGAAATGTATGGTGTCAAAACAGTTTGTAATTTGTCTCAATCATGATTAATTTGCTGTAGGATATCAGATTTTTATCCATATATGAGCCATGAATGAACTAGAAAAGGGAGCAACATGTTATTGGCTAAAATAATCTGATTCAACAACCAGCAAATTATAAAATTTTGAGTATTATTAAGTATAGTTATAGTAGTACCAAAACATAACATAAATACAGCTACAGTAGTGTCAAAAACAACATTAGATGCTGCTACCGGTATTAGACTAAACATCAAAAGATTGCTACAGTAGTATTAAATAGTATTGGTAAACATGAATATATATATATATATATATATATATATATATATATATATATATATATATATATATATATATATATATATATATATATATAACCTCAAGAATATCTAACATAACCACAGTAATGCTAAATTTTATGTATACAAGCAAGAATATACACATATTCTGAAAGAGTATTATTTCCAGAACAATTACTCTTTTATTTTCCATTAAAATCTATTAATATGAAAAGAAATTTATGAAGCTTCCAAATAAGAGATGGAATTTATCATACCTGGTAAGTCTGGTGGGTTATTCTTTCCTAGGCCACAAAATATGCTCAGTTCTAGATACAAAGAGAAACTCTCTTTTCCCTACTTTTATTTTCTACAAAATAAAACTAGCTTTCTTCTTAAAACTAAAAACTGTACACAGGAATCTATATAAATATAATTTTTGAAAGAAACTTAAAGACTTGAGATTTATTTCCGGTTGTTGCCTCTGGTGTCCCTTAAAACAATGGTTCGAACCCTATTTATCAAATCTCCAAGCGGTGCTGAGAAATTTGTTTTTCTTTTGGAAACATCTTGTTGATATGTTCGAATCAAATCTTTCTGACTCCATGCGTATACCTTCTCTGTTCAACTAGACACATTTTTACCAGATGTTTTTCCTCCATCCAGAGCTGGATGCATATATCATTATGTTGTGTTGCATTCCTTTCCCAAATAAAGGATAAAAATATCTAATATATGGTTGTGCGTAGAGGAGTATGTTGGCCTTTTCAAGAAGTTAATATTTCTTTGCTTTTTTATATAGCTTATATTTACACTTGCCCCAAATCTTGATTTCCTTATGTTATGCAACAAAAGCACTTTGTCATAGTTTTAAATGTCTATAGGTATAAGATAGATTTAAATGCGATGGGTAGTTATTATATTATATTAATAATTGGTTTATCTAAGCATTGTATTAATCATTCAAATATATTATTTAGTATTTCTTTTAATAATTGTATATTGGTTTTTATTTTATTTTATTAGATTTAACTATTTAAATTTCATTTTCTTAATTTAATGATAATTACGACGTTTAATTTATACATTATCAATAGTATTATTTATTTTATTTGTGTTCAACATTATTAAATATATATATGTTATTTAATGGTTATGTTTTACGTATGATTTTATTATTTATTTTATATATTATTATTCTTTTACTTATAATGTCTAATGATTATATTTGAGTATTTGGATGACTAGTCTAATTTTATAATTAATTACTTGTAATGTTTGATGAATATTCAAAAACAACCCAAATTAGGAACCTATTTAATACCATAGAACACAAAATAGTTCAACTTGAATTCTTTCAATAACCAGCGTTCTTTAAATAAACATACATTAAAATAGTTGATAACACACTCACGTTCTTGTCCAATGTGTATATTTAAGAATCGTAAAGGTTAGCTTATAGAGGGTCATGACAAAGAAGTATGGGAAATCATCTACTTCTTCCTTATGACTGGGAATGAAAACATTATCTAGTAATGCATCAGGAAATAAAACATATTGATTATCATGCATCACTAAAAAAATGCTTGGTTGAGAAGGACTTAGATCCTCAGATTCACCTTCATGACTTGTTTTAGCCATTGAGCAACTTGGTTCCTCTTGGATGTCTTCATGGCTTATATCATGAACCAAGTGAAGGTCTCTTTCATGAATTTTTTGACAGTGAGACAATTGATCTTTATCATCATTTTTATCAAAAAATTCTTTGTCCCAATCACTGAAGAAAAAATCCTCAATATTGTCACCTTCACTGTCATACTTAGCAAAAGAATGAAAAGGACATGAACAAGAAAATTTCTCATCACTAGACTCTTTATGACAAGAAAACATACTGTCATGGCCTTCAATCTCTTCTTCAGCAGAATCACTAAATGAGGGAGACTCTAACAAACATGGCTGATCTTCATCACTTTGGACACCTACCTCATTATCAGTGTCAAAGGATATATTAACAGGGTCAAATATTTGGTGAAAACATAGATGTGTACATTTATTATAATTAGTCATCAACAAATTAGAGATCTCATCACTATTGAGGAAAGGGGAGCCCAACTCATCCATGGTATCCTCATTAAAATCTTCACTCAAATAATCTTGGCTTTCAAATGGATTTCAAATTCAGACATCTCTAAACAAGATGAAGATCTTGCATACAATGATTTTGATTCCTTCTTACTACTGCAATCTAAATACTCCTCTGACAAAACTTCATCATTATGAGAAATACCTTCAGCATTAGACATGGATTTCTCTAGAATATAGCTTGTATTCCTTCTTTGTTGATGATCCTTTTGCAACTTATTCCATTCATCATCATCAGGAAACTCTTCTAAGAACAACCACTTGGAATCAGTTAATGAAGAGATGCATTTTGGGGGTAAGTTTAAGTACCAATTAGATGCAACCCCTTTGAGGGACCTCCCAGAAAACATCATACTAACATCCTCCTCATAAATCTGATACTTCACAACAAATCTAAAGAATGATAAGACATGCTCTAATGTTGAATTAGACTAACAATCAAAAATAGGAATCATACCCATAAGCTCACTAGGAAAAGAGTTGGGGGATCTTGGCTGATGAGCACAACTTAAAGCTCTATCTAGCTTGATAAAACACAGTCTTATAGACTGGCTTCACCCATGGTTATCCATATGATCTGAAATAAGATGAGAGCTACTCATCTTATCTCAGTCTTCCCTTTTACTAGCACTAAATACTCGATAGGGAAACATTCTTTCACAACTAATTTCACAAAAGAAGGTAACATGAAAATCAAAATACCTGGAAGTTCTGCAGTGAAACTCAACTCTATTGATTGGGAAAGCGGGGAAAATCTAGAGCTCTTTCTGTAGCTCCATCAAATTCTTTTCTTATAGAGTTGCCACCTCTTTGAAGAGGAAAATATTTTACTTGTCTTTGTATCTCCTTCCAACCAACACAAAACTTCACCAGGATTTACACACTATTTATCAGGGACTACACTGATCAAACAGAGAACTCAGAGTCACCACCCATAGTCAGGTGAGAATATTTAAAAGCTTTGAACCCAACTCTATACTTTTCAAAGGTAACCACTGGATAAAATAAATAGATAGGCCAGGAGTCTAGCTCAACTTGTAACCTGCATTACTTATGCTTTACTTAACATCTCCCTAGCAGAGTTGCCATCTTGTTGGTTCTTGAAAAGGATTTTACACTCCATGAGATACCAATATACCTAAGACTAATTTTGAGGAGGGGTTAGTTCCAAATATGGGAATATTAGTAGGTAACTGGACCAACTATAGGGACAAGACTTCCCATTGCACTTCTGGCTCTACAAAACCAAGGTGGCTATACCTAATCTAGTAACATATGACACTTTTAGAACTTTAAACTAGATTGAACAAAGAAGATGATAGCAAGAAAGTACTATATGGTAACCAAACATTCATTGAATCTCCATTCCTATAATATGATTGAAACCATAATACCAAGAACATAAAGGATGGGAAAGATTAGATTTTTTAGTTTCTTGCAGAATGTAAACAACTATTGGAAACTACAATTGAAGCAATTATTGTATTGTCATTGATGTGAAACCTTAACTGGTAAGACTATTGCTATCTAAAAATGTACTATATCTATTTGATTGTTGAAAAGGATTAGGGCAAGGTTGATAACAATAGCACCTAAGGAAAGGTTGAGTTATCTTGATACTTCAATGAGTACTTGATTATGTGGCACAATGATAAGATAATGTATTTCTTATCTAAGTAAGAAGGAAGACTAAACAAGTAGGCTTAACCGAGAAAAAGTGAAGAAATATAGTTTAAGTTGAGTGATGTTAGTGTCGAACAAGCCAGTATATGCCAAGTAAATGCAATGTTGACCGAACATCAGTTAATTACCAAGGAAACATTTTTAGTGGTGACCGGGCTACCCAGTGAAGGCCGAGGAGTTGAACATTATATTGACTGAGCATCAGTAATTTATATTTGAGAAAGAATTTAGATTCCTAGCTAACATAGTTGAATTCTTGGATTATGTAAAACATGTTGACTTTATTTATTGATTATATGGAAGCATTTAATGCACTGTGAATCATTTTATTGTGATTCCATAAAGATATTTGAGATGTTTCTAGAAGGATGGATGAATAACATAAAGTTGGAAGGATTCAATGAATCTTACCTAACCCTAAGATCTACAGAGGAGATTAAGCAGAAAAAGTTGGATCGACCTAAATGAAGAGGTATTAAGGAAGCCTAAGTATGAGGTTGAATAGAGAGGATGTTGGAGTTGGTGTTATTAATTTTATAAGTAGAAAAGGCTAAAGGAGAAGGATTTGTGATTTCTTGAAGGGATTTCTGAGTAGATCAGTGATGGAGATGGAAATGGATCATAGTCAGTAAGCCAGCATATGTGTACAAAATTGGATCTGATATTTGCAAAGGTTGGCTTTTCACAGAGCTCACTTTAGAAGAGTGAAAATATCAATAACATGTTACAAAGTGGTTTTTCCCAAATTGGGTTTCCACTATAAATCCTGGTGTTAATGCTTGTGTGAATGTTTTGGTTTGAACATTTTTGTGTTTTGCAAGTTAAATACTATTGGATAGTGGACTACACTATTATATATTTCTATTAAGTATTTAGTAATGACCGAGTAGCTGTTGGTTATTAGATTTGATTTGTTGAAGAGTTTGAAAGTTTATTTTATACATTTGGACCTAAGAACAACTGATTCACCCCCCCTGTCTGTTGTTCTAAATCATATTAACAATTAGTATCAGAGCTGTTGGTTCTTATAAAGAACAATTTTAAATGTACTGGAAGCAAATGACTAGGATGTATAAGAAGGAGGTACTAAAGCTAAATAAGGAGAACTTCCCTGCATGGCAGAGTTTGATGAAACTGCATCTAGCTAGTATTGGTGATTTAGAAAAGTATTACATTGAGCATGACTATGTTACACTTGTTTCACCTTTGACTGCCAAGGAGATGAGAGCTAAACAAGAGCACAATCAAGCAATGTTGGAGATTGAATTTTCCTTAAGCTATCTAGAATTTGAAGACATCAAACATTGCACAAATGCAAAGCAAATGTGGGACACTCTTGCAAACATCTATGGTGGTGACATAAATGTACTAAGGGAAAAAGTTGAAATCCTAAGAGGCAAATTTGATGAAATGAGAATGCAAGAAGGTGAGAATATTGCACAGTATTGTGGTAAAATAAAATACATTGTAAATGCTATTAGAGGAGCCAATGGAACTATTGATGGTGAAACTATTATTGGAAAAGTTTTGAGAACTTTGCGTCATATTTATGCCATCAAAATTTTAGTAATTCAAGAATCTAGATGTAACCCTAATAATACTCTTACTTTGGAAAGTCTTGTTGGTAAGCTTATTGCTTTTGATCTTTCTAATTTTGATAACTTCATTGTTGCTAATGTTGAATCTACATTTAAGTCACAAATGTTTATGAGTAAGTCAAAGTAACATCTGATGAAGAACTAGAGGATCTTGAAGCTCTTATGGCCAGAAGATTGAAGAGGGGAAAATTAAATTATAAAGGTAAAATCCCTATCATATGTTTCTCATTTAATAAAGTTGGTCATATAGTTGCAAGATGTCCTGATAGGGATGACAAGGATGAGGAAAGAGATAACAAGCATAAAGACAAAAGAGAAGATAGAGGTTACTGAAGGTACTAGAAGATGTCCTGATAGGGATGACAAGGATGAGGAAAGAGATAACAAGCATAAAGACAAAAGAGAAGATAGAGGTTATCGAAGGTACAAGAACTACAAAGGAAAAGGTAAGAAATCCTGCTATATTGCTGAAGAAGAAACTGACACTGATAGTGGTGATTTTGAAATTTAAGTAGTCTATCTTGCTATGAAAGATAAGTCTGATGAGGATGAGAAAATTTCACTGGTATCCTATGTGAACAAAAATGATAAGTGGATTATTGATAGTGGTTTCTCACACCACATGACTAGTGAAAAAAGTAAGTTTGATACCTTAGACCATTACAAATGTAGAAGTGTTAAATTTGGTAATGTTGCACCATGTCCCATTAGGGGTAAAGGATTGATTAAGTTGACTGATAAGATCACTTGTGAAAATGCTTATTGGATTGAAGGTCTTAACTATAATCTTCTAAGTGTTGCACAGCTTAATAGTACTAGCTACCGAGTGGAATTTCATCATAGGAAGGCTAAGATATTTGATGCCACTGGTGAACTGATTGGAAGTGGAGAACAAACAAGAGGTAATTTGTTCTATCTAGACCTATTTGAAGAGACATGTATGATTGCAAAAATTGATGATATATGATTATGGCATAAGCAGCTATGTCATGTTAATTTTGATAATCTGGTAGAAATCAGTAAAAAGAAGAAAGTGAGAGGACTATCGAGATTGAAGAAACTTGAGAATGTAATGTGCAAACAATGTCAGTTGGGTAAGATGACAAAGTCTAGTTTCAAGAGAAAGATTTTTACTTCTGAGAATGCTTTAGATTTGGTTCATACTGACCTTTTTGGACCTATGGGTGTACAAAGCTATTGTGGTGCTAGATATTTTATTCTATTTATTGATGATTGCACCAGAATGATGACTATTATGTTCTTAAAAGAAAAATCTGATGCTTTTCAAATTTTTAAGTGGTATTTAGCTAAGATTGAAAAAGAGATAGGTAGGAACTTGAAGTGTCTGAGTTCTGACCAAGGTGGAGAATTCATATCCAATGAGTTCAATATTTTTTGCAATGATAGAGGAGTCAAGAGACAAATCTCTACACCTAGAACACCTCCACATAACAGTATAGCAGAGAGAAGGAACAGATCTATCATGGATTGTGCAAGGACATTGATGATCAAGAAGAATGTTGCACAAAAGTACTAGAGAGAAGCTATAAGTATAGCTATGTATACCCTTAACCGAGTACAAATAAAAAAGCTACAAATATTACACCTTATGAGTTATGGCATGGGTATGCACCTAATGTAAAGTACTTTAGAATTATTGGGAGAAAATATTATATACTAAAAGATAATAGGAATGGAAAGTTTGATGCTAAAAGTGATGAGGGCATATTCCTGTTGGCATTAAGCAGAATTGCCACTAGTGACAACACTTATTTGCATTCTGGATATAAACCGAGCAGACAAGTGCAAACCGAGCAGACAGTGCAAACCGAGCAGACAAGTGCAAACCGAGCAGACAAGTGCAAACCGAGCAGACAGTGCAAACCGAGCAGACAGTGCAAACCGAGCAGACAGTGCAAACCAAGCAGACAGTGCAAACCGAGCAGACAGTGCAAACTAAGCAGGCAGTGGAAACCGAGCAAGTTAGTACAAACCGATCAGGACAATGTAAACCGAGTAACATCTTGTCTACCGAGTCACCAGTACTTACCGAGTTCAAAACCTATTGAGTGATCAGTATGAACCGTGCCTTCACTTCTACCGAGTGCATGACGATGCCGAGTAATGCAGTGGACGCCGAGTATCAAAAAAGTCACCGAGTCAGTTTGAAGGAACTGAGTAACCATATTTGGGCCGACTTAGTAGCACTTATGTTTATTTGTCAAGTTGACTGTGTAATTGTAATTGTAATTAATTGTTTGAGACTTGTATATAAACAATGTTGTAAAAATAAAAAGATGTAATGAAATGTATGAAGTAGAATATATGTGAAAGAAAAAGAAAGGCAGAAATAAGCGAATTGCAGAAGGCTTCAGAAGTATAAGGTACAGCAAAGAAAAAGTCATCACAGAAGGTGATCAGTACATCAGAGAATCTCAATCAGCAATCCAGTTGCAAAGCAGAGATCTACTGTTTCATTCTAACAGGTGAATCAGTACTAAATCCTTTAACCGGGTAGACTTAACAGTCTTTGTAAAAATCTCTTTACCGAGTGCATACTTCACTGTATGTTTGTAAATCCTTTAACAGGGTGGATTTAGCAATCCTTATTGCTCCTAACAGGGCAGATCATCAGAAATGATCAAATTGTAAGCCTTAACCGGCCAACTTTATTCTGCAGTATTAAAGCTTTGTGGGTTTCATCCCCACCCCAGTTTTACTTTCTTTTGGAAGGTTTCTGGGTAACCAAATCTATGTGTCATCATTGTGAATGTTTGTAAGTTTCATGCTTTCTGTATGCAAAGGTTAAAAAGTAAAATACATGTTAAAATTAGAAGAAAATTTGGAGTTACTAATTCACCCCTCCCCTCTCAGTAACTTGGTTAATTCCTGAATATTTCCAACAATTGGTATCAGAGCTGCATTGGTTCTCAAGACAAAGCTTAACTAGCTTGAGAAAAGATCCAGGACAATGGAGGTATTCAAACTGAACAAGGTGATTGAAAATGAAAAGCTAGATCTGGAAATGGCCATAGCTAAACTCAAAGAAACAAAAGAACATCTTTCCCAATCCCTAAGGAGAAGGAAGGAACTTGCAAATCAGATGAATGATCAGAATCACATTGAAGAAAAGATTGAAGATCTTCTTCCCTCAAATAACTCAGATGAAGCAAATAATGCTATCAAAGAACTCCTAGAAAAGAATGGGTCTCTGCAGGAAGAAGTGAGAAAATTGAAAAGAGAACAAGAACTACACTCTACAAGATTCTGTGAGATCTTGGAACAAAGAAACAAGTTGAAAGATGAATTAGATGGAAGAAACATTGAAGTCCAAAACAAAACCCTTCAGCTAGAAAATCTAATTGATCAGATCTCTCATACAAATGAAGAAATTCTAAATCTAAGATCAGAAATAGAAAACACAAGAGAAGAACTAAGATCTGAAAAGGAAACCAATCTAAGATTGATGGATGACCTAAATGCTGAAAAACAAATCAATGAAGGAATGCTGAAAAGTCAAGAAGACTTGAATCAGCTGTATGAACAAAATCTTCATAGGTAAAAAGGAAAAGCAGGACTTGGATACAAAGAAGAAGGTGAATCCTCTAAGCAAGGTACTCAAAGAAATCAAAAACCTACTTGTAATCATTGTGGTAAAATAGGACATACTTCAAATAAATGTTGGAACAATGAAAAAGAAGAATTCAATGGAAAATGTTATAGCTGCAATCAACCTAGTCATAAAGCAAATGAATGCAGAAAAAAACCTAGATTCAGAGGTAATTGTCACAAGTGCAACAAACAAGGTCACAAGGCATCCGAGTGCAGATCCAAGACATTTAATCCAGCAGAACAAATTGTGAAAGCAATGTTTGGATGGGACTACAACACCTGGTGTAGATGTCATTACTGTGGAGAATATGGACACATTGGCATGAATTGCATAAAACATCATCTAAGGAAAAGAGATACTACCATAAGATGTTTCAAATGCACTAAACTCAGTCACATAGCCAGAAACTGCATGAATGCTAGTGAAATTGAAGAAGGAAAGAAGAATGAAGCAACTAAGGTCAGGAAATAGATGAGACAAAAATGGATTCCTAAAGCTACCGAGCAATCCAGTCCAAGTAATGGAATGGATGGCTCTACCGACTCAAACTAAATTTCCAAGGAAGCACTGGAACTGTATTCTCATAGATCAATCTCAAGCAGTTCCAGAACTGAAATTAAAAGAAAAGTCTAAATCAACATGCAAGATGTAGTGAGATCACAGGGAGGTCAGTATAGTCTTCACCGAGCAAGGTCGGTATAGTCTTCACCGAGCAAGGTCGGTATAGTCTTCACCGAGCAAGGTCGGTACCTGTCTTTACCGAGCGAGGTCGGAGCATTATGAATTCTCGAGTTCACCGAGCTGCGAAGTCTTTTCCGAGCAATTAATTCTTAGTGGGTGACAGTTTGTCAGAATTCCTACCCTAATTTAAAATGAGCATTAATGACAGAATTGTAAACAAAAAGCAAGTAATCGAACTCATTCTTCACCGCAAATCTTTAGCACTTTGAGAGCAGAAAACTTCAAGGGCAACCCGGCGATTTAATACTTTTGGGAAAAGGAATTTTCTGTGAGCTACCATGGCATCATCCAGCACTTCAGCGAAGAAAGGATCTGATATGTTAGTCCAAGGGGAGTGGAAAGCACCAGATTTTAAGATCGTGCCCGCAATTGCAGCAACCCTAGACCCGAACGGAGCTCAATCTCAGATTCCTCCTAAGGTACTGCTTATTAACGATATCCGCAATCATTTTAACTGTTCAATTCAAGAAATGGGAAACCTAGAACTAGACATTGTGCGTGAGGAACTATGTGTGGATGGTATTTTGAAACCCGAGCACAAACATCTGGAAGATAAGGGTTTAGTTCACATTGCACATCTTCCTCAAAACTTTTGAGATAAATGGGTTAGGTACATTCTCAGCCGAGTACACGATGGCAAGATTTGTCTTGAGCAACCTATTGAGATCACAAAGAAAATGATTCAACAAGTCACCGGTCTTCCCATGTTGAACAAAGCTAAAACTACCAAAACCCTAGGTCGGACGGAACTAGAGAAGAAAACCCTAGCCGAGTGGGATGGTAGAGGCATGAAAGTTAGCAGCATTACTGACGCTGAACTGAAGTTTGGTACACATATCATTGCCCACAAGATTTACAGTTCTAGTCGATAGAATAGTGTCTCCTGTGAAGCTGTTGACCTAGCATACAAAGTGGTCAAAAACAACTTGACATTTGACCTAGCAGACTTATTGTTGAAACAGTTCAACAAGAACATGGAAAGCATCAAAACTTCCAAAAACAATCCATGTAAGTTTGGATCCTTGTTGGTCTGTTTATTCTTCTATGTTCAGAAATTCTTCCCTTCTAAAGGAAAAGTTGTATGGAGAAAAGATGTGCCAGTACTCTATGAAATAAATGAATACATCGCAGAAATGGGTGAAAACTTTGAAAGCATCATGGATAATTATTTTGAGTCTTTCAAAGAGAAAATGAATGACAGATTCCGGATTCCACAGAACTTGGTGGAAGATTACAAAGATGACATCTGTTTTATGGTAGATTGTGATAATGTGTATATTCAAGCAGTTAAACCGAGAACTGTATATGTAAAACCTCTTCCTTATGAGGTAAATATTGATGAAACCAAGAATATCATTGAAGCTCTTCTAAATCAGCCTGTCAATCCCAAAGCTCCATATTTTGGAACATATGATGAAGCTAAGGTGAGAATTGAACTAAGCATAAAGCTTCCACAGGCGGTAAACAAAGGAAAGAAGAAGATAGCCAAAATGCAAATGATAACCGAGGACAAAGAAGAAATAGATGAAAAAGAAGAGGAAAAGGATGAGAAAACAGGGGAACCAGAACCTGCAAAGAAGAAAGGAAAAGTTTTCATCACTAAGGCATCTGTGCCTCCCACTGCTGTGTTTACAAGGAGAAATACAAGAGGCAAGGCAGACAAGGTAGAAAAGGTAGATAAAGACATAGTATTCAAAAGGCCTCCTCTAAGCCTTCAAGAAAAGCTCAAACTCTTTAGAGATGGATCAGGATCTGGAGTAAGTAACATAAAATCCTTGAGATATGAAACCAGATCGGAAGCAGAACAGAAGGAAATAGAAGATGCTGTTGTTGAGAAGATGGGACAGTGGAAATACTCTCCTGAAGAAATTACCCCACAGGTTCCAGTAGTTCTATTGAATCCAATAAAAATGAGATGGAGCAATGCAAGGCAAACTGTGATAGACATATTTGATCAAAACCTGAGACAGTTGATGCCGAGCTTGAATAATGATGAAGTAAAGAAGGCATTAAAAGAAAATGAAAATAAGATGACATTGAAGTTCAATACTTGTTTGATTTTGATCAACAATATTGAATCAGTTGTGAAGGCTGCAAAAGCCACATGGAAGAACATATACCACCTTCACCAACCGAGCATTGAAACTGTAATAATTAAAGATATTGAAGATGACAGCGATGAACAAGAAGAAGACACTGAGGTAGATGATACTGTAAGGATAGCAACAGAAGTCATTGCATCCCTTCCTACATCTCCAGTGAAATTTTCTACATCCAGCCCAGAGACACCTTCAAGCATGGTTGTGACAACTTCTACATTTGTCCAATCATCCCTAGCAACATCAGAGGCAGCTACCATTTCTTCTACCGAGCTGCAGTCTCCTGTACCATTAAGTTTTCCAGCAGTAAGTTTTCCAGCTTTTGAATCTTCAAGTGTAAATATTTTAAGTTCTCCAGTAGAAAGTATACCAGTATCAATAGCCAGCCCTACTTTATCTACTGTCACTACTACAAAATCATTAAGTACAGATAAGCCTAAAGCTCTACCGAGTATAAAATTTTTGGGTAAAAATATAGTTGAGGATATAGACCTAGATGAAGAGATAGAGATTCCTACATTAGATTTTGCAAATCTCTCAGCAGACCAGATGCAGAATATAGGTGAGATCCTCCAAAGGAAAGCAAAACAAAAGAAGCTTAAAGAGGAGAGAGACAAGGAGTATCAAATCATCAAGGATGCTAAGGACATTTTGTCTGATGCATTAGGCATTAAAGTAGACTCCTCCCAGCATGTTTTGTTACAATTAGTAGAAGCAGTTGAGAAATACAATGAGGACTCATCCGGGACAGAAAAGTTAGTTGAAAGAGCCGAGAAGAGATTCAACAATAAAGTGCTTGAGCACATTGCTCAGCACATAGCTATTAACCAAGTGGAATTGTCTTCAGTTTTGTCTAACATAGAGTCTATTTATTCGAATGCTACCTCTCTTTTGGCCAGACTATGCAATTTTGCCGAGTTCACAAAGGATGTTAAAGATAAAATGAATAAAATGGATGAGGATATGAAGATTAGCATACAGAAGCTGCAACTTGAACCAAGTTCAAGCTCTGCTCATCACATGAAAATTTCACACCTATCTAATATGCAGTCTGATCTACTGAAAGAAGACTCAAGGATCCAGTCCACACTGCTAGACATCCAACACATGATCCTTCCCATCATGAATACAATGTATAAGCACATTGAACATTCCAGAACATTGATTCATGACAATTAGTTCTCTATAGCAGATCACATGATTGAACTCTCTGCAGAAGTCCAAATTGCTACACAAACATGTAAGATTCTGCAAGAAAGTTGGGACAGAACCCTGGCACTAATAATGAAGGTACATTCTGATTTCTTATCAAATTTTGGATTCTCTCTGTAAATAACTTGTATATGCACCTTTGGCATTATCGTCAAAAAGGGGGAGATATGTATAGAAGGAGAGATATGTATACTGTATAGATTTGTATAAGAAACAGTTAGCACATTGAAAGGGGGAGACAATGTATAAAGCCCTATAACAAAGACAAATTTTGAAAAATCAAAATAAAACTCAGCATGACTCGTGTATATAAATTTTGGCCAATAAGTGTTTTTGTCACTAATGCCAAAGGGGGAGATTGTTGGCATTAAGTAGAATTGCCACTAGTGACAACACTTATTTGCATTCTGGATATAAACCGAGCAGACAAGTGCAAACCGAGCAGATAGTGCAAACTGAGCAGACAGTGCAAACCGAGCAGACAAGTGCAAACCGAGCAGACAAGTGCAAACCGAGCAGACAGTGCAAACCAAGCAGACAGTGCAAACCGAGCAGACAGTGCAAACCAAGCAGACAGTGCAAACCGAGCAGACAGTGCAAACCGAGCAGGCAGTGGAAACCGAGCAAGTTAGTACAAACCGATCAGGACAATGTAAACTGAGTAACATCTTGTCTACCAAGTCACTAGTACTTACCAAGTTCAAAACCTACCGAGTGATCAGTATGAACCGTGCCTTCACTTCTACCGAGTGCATGACGATGCCAAGTAATGTAGTGGACGTCGAGTATCAGAAAGTCACTGAGTCAGTTTGAAGGAACCGAGTAACCATATTTGGGCCGACTTAGTAGCACTTATGTTTATTTGTCAAGCTGACTGTGTAATTGTAATTGTAATTAATTGTTTGAGACTTGTATATAAACAATGTTGTAAAAATAAAAAGATGTAATGAAATGTATGAAGTAGAATATATGTGAAAGAAAAAGAAAGGCAGAAATAAGCGAATTGCAGAAGGCTTCAGAAGTATAAGGTACAGCAAAGAAAAATTCATCACAGAAGGTGATCAGTACATCAGAGAATCTCAATCAGCAATCCAGTTGCAAAGCAGAGATCTACTGTTTCATTCTAACAGGTGAATCAGTACTAAATCCTTTAACCGGGTAGACTTAACAGTCTTTGTAAAAATCTCTTTACCGAGTGCATACTTCACTGTATGTTTGTAAATCCTTTAACAGGGTGGATTTAGCAATCCTTATTGCTCCTAACAGGGAAGATCATCAGAAATGATCAAATTGTAAGCCTTAACCGGCCAACTTTATTCTGCAGTATTAAAGCTTTGTGGGTTTCATCCCCACCCCAGTTTTACTTTCTTTTGGAAGGTTTCTGGGTAACCAAATCTATGTGTCATCATTGTGAATGTTTGTAAGTTTCATGCTTTCTGTATGCAAAGGTTAAAAAGTAAAATACATGTTAAAATTAGAAGAAAATTTGGAGTTACTGATTCACCCCTCCCCTCTCAGTAACTTGGTTAATTCCTGAATATTTCCAACAATTGCTAGGTTATTCCACAACAAGAAAAGCTTACAAGTGTTTGAACTCTAACACTAAAAAAATTGTGGAAAGTGTAAATGTCAAAGTTGATGAGTATGTAGAGAAAAATGAACGGGAAAGAAAGAGAGAACCAGAAGATTACAGATCTTTTGTATATATAGAAGAAGTAGAGGCAAGTGACAAACTTGCACCTGATGTAGAGTCTAGGGTAAGCAATGTCAAGCATTTGGGAAATAATGTCGAGTGAAAAGAGGAAGCTGTCAAGTTTCAGGAAGAGGTTTCTAAGCATTCAGAAGCTGAATCTGACAATCTTATTGGTGAACCTGAAGAGTAAGAAAAAATGAGAGTAGAACCTATTTTGGCACAATATGTAAGAAGACATCACAAGCTTGAACAAATCATTGGAGAAAAATAAACTGGAGTTCTGACCAAAAGAAAGATAAGATAACCTACATGTTTACTGTGTGAATTTGAGCCTAAGACAACAAGAGAGGCATTATAAAATGAAGATTAGATCCTAGCCATGAATGAGGAGATAGACCAAATAGAGATGAATGATACTTGGACTCTGGTGCTAAGACCGGAAAATAAAAATGTCATCAGAACAAAGTGGGTGTTCAAAAACAAGCTGAATGAACATGGACAAATCACAAGGAACAAAGAAAGACTAGTATGCAAAGGTTATGCACAAGAAGAAGGAATAGATTATGGGGAGACATTTTCCCCTATAGCAATATTGGAAGGAGTAAGAACTCTACTTGCATATGCTGCCTACAAAGATTTTAAGGTATACCAAATGGATGTGAAGTCTACATTTTTAAATGGTATATTAGAAGAAGAAGTGTACATTGAACAACCTAAAGGATTTGTTGACCCAAACAAGAGATACATGGTTTGAAAAATGAATAAGGCACTATATGTATTAAAGAAAGCCCCCAGAACATGGTATGAGAGGCTGTACAACTACCTAAGATAGATTGGATTCTCAAGGACAAATGACACCAACAATCTGTATATGAAAGATGAAGAAGGTAAAGGAATCTTTTTGGCTAATATTTTTGTTGATGATATTATATTTGGTGGACAAGATGTCATGTGTAAGAAATTTTCAAATGAAAAGAAAATTGAATTTGAAATGAGTATGTTTGGGGAGATCAAATTCTTTGTTGGTTTACAAGTATAATAGATGGAGAGATGTATTTTCATCACCCAATCTAAATATGTTCATGAGATACTGAAAACCTTTGGTATGGAAGATTCAAGGCTAGTAAGTACTCCCATAGCTACTGGACAAAAATTGTCTAAAAATGATGATGCTGCTAAAGTAAACTAGACTTTGTATAAATCCATGATTGGAAAATTGTACTATGTTGTTCACAGTCAACCAGATATTTCTTTAGCAGTTTGGATTGTGGCAAGATTCTCTACCAATCCTAAGGAAACTCACATGATGGCTATCGAAAGAATAATGAGATATTTGAAAGGGACTACAGATTATGGATTGTACTATAAGAAGCATGAAAGATTTGAACTGAGAGTGTATACTAATGTTGATTGGGTAGGAAATGTGGATGATAGAAATAGTACTAGTAGTGGAGCATTCTTTCTTGGACATAGATTAGTTTCCTAGATAAGCAAGAAACAAAATTGCATTTCCCAATCTACAACTGAAGCGGAGTATGTGGCTGCAATAGTAAACTATTCAAACTTGGTATGGATTAAGAAATTGTTGGTAGGCATGAAAGAAGAGATCACTAAACCAGTTGTCATTTACTATGAAAACACAAGTGCTATCAACATATCTAAGAACCTAGTGATGTACACAAAGACCAAACACATCGTTATCAAGTATCATTACTTGAGGGAATTGGTACAGGATAAGGAGGTCAGAATGGAGTATGTGAATACAAAAGAACAGCTAGCAGACATATTCACTAAAGCTTTACCTAAAGAATCTCATGAATATCTGAGAGGATAATTAGGTGTTCTTCCCCTAACTGAGGCTTCCTAGTCAAGCTAGGAGCACTGCATCAAATGTGCTGCAAAGAGTATCTGACAAATTGAGGCAGAGAAAGGTCACATTTTAGGAGCAACCTAGAGTTGTGACAAGTACAACAAAGCTCATAATCAGTCATAAGAAAAGATGACAGAGGGAGCAATATTGTTACAGAACTAACCAAATGACATCTACCTCTAAAGTATGTATGTTTTAGTTGATGCTTTGGAATTATTGTCAAAGAGGGAGATGAATAAGATGAAAACACATGGTGAGATTTCATGGAAGATCAAGAAAGAGGGAGAAATTCAGAGGAAAGGAACAAGTAGAGATCATGTGAATGTTATTGTGTGGATGGTCATGTAAGCCAGGCTAATTGGTTGTGAATCAAAATGAAGCTAAGAATATTATAAATATTTCTGATGGACAGATAATTTTTGGATTGGTTGGTAATTCATGTGTTATTCATATGGTGTTTCCATCAATGCTAAAGAGGGAGATTGTTAGAAACTACAATTGAAGCAATTGTTGTATTGTCATTGATGTCAAACCTTAACTAGTAAGAATGTTGCTATCTAAGAAAGTACTATATCTATTTGATTATTGAGAAGGATTCGGGAAAGGTTGATAACAATAGCACCTAAGGAAAGTTTGATTTATCTTGATACTTCAATGAGTACTTGATTATGTGGTACAATGATAAGATAATGTATTGCTTATCTAAGTAAGAAGGAAGAATAAATAAGAAGGCTTAATCGAGCAAAAATGAAGAAATCTAGTTTAAGCTGAGTGATGTTAATGTCGACCGAGCCAATATATGCTAAGTAAATTCAGTGTTGACCGAACATCAGTTAATTACTGAGGAAGACAGTATTAGCTGAGGAAACAATTTTAGCATTGACCATGCTACCCAGTAAAGACCGAGGAGTTGAACACTATATTGACCAAGTGTCAATAATTTACATTTGAGGAAGAATTCAGATTCATAGCCGACATAGTTGAATTCTTGGATTATGTAAAATGTGTGACTTTATTTATTGATTGTATGGAAGCATTTAATGCACTGTAAATCATTTTATTGTGATTCCATAAAGAGATTTGAGATGTTTCTAGAAGGATGGATGAAGAACATAAAGTTGGAATGATTTGATGAATCTAACCTAACCCTAAGATCTACAAAGGAGATTAAGTGATAAAAGTTGCATCGACATAAATGAAGAGGTATTAAGGAAACCTAAGTATGACGTTGAATAAAGAGGATGTTGGAGTTGTTGTTATTGACTGTATAAGTAGAAAAGGCTAAAGGAGAAGGAGTTTTGATTTCTTGAAGGGATTTCTGAGAAGATCAGTGATGGAGATGGAAATGGATCACATTCAATAAGCTAGCATATGTGTACAAAATTGGATCTCATATTTGTGAAGGTTGGCTTTTCACAAATCTCACTTCAAAAGAGTGAAAATATCAGTAACATGTTACAAAGTGGTTTTTCCCAAATTGGGTTTCCACTACAAATCTCAGTGTTAATGCTTGTGTGAATGTTTTGGTTTGAACATTTCTATGTTTTGCAAGTTAAATACTATTGGATAATGGACTGCATTGTTATATGTTTCTATTAAGTATTTATTAATGATTGAGTAGCTATTGGTTATTAGATATGATTTGTTGAAGAGTTTGAAATTTTATTTTATACATCTGGACCTAAGAACAACTGATTCACTCCCCCTCTCTATTGTTCTAAATCATATTAACAATAACCATGCAACACATGTAACACTGCATGGGATACTAGCTTATGATCAATGCCTTACCCATTGGGCATCATACCTAAAGAAAATATAGAATACAAGAACAACTACTAGATTCATCAAAGAATCCAATCCATAAACATAGTTAATCATCTCTTACACTACTTACAATAATCTTTCCTGATTGAACCCAATAAACCTATGCTTCACTCAGAGGATTTTAACCTAATCCTAGATCAAGGCTGAGAGATAAAACATATACATAAGTAACCTAATGCAATGAGTTAGAAAACTTAGAATTCATCAAGAACAACTAAAGGAGAGATCCAAGAATAAGAAACTATATTAAGTATGTGGTTTCAAATCCTTGTATTACCAACTGATTCATAAATACCATAGATAATAATGCAAAATATGTAGAAGTTTTTTCCCTAGTGTTGATACAATTAGCAAGAAATGTTACAGTCTAGATTGAGGAATCACATTCGGCCTTTCAGCCTCCCATGTCAAGAATTTTCCAGCCAGCAGGTAGCCAACCATCTAGTAGCCCTCCTAAATGATCCAAAAAATCCCTTTATAGGAACAAGGATTGCAACAAGCAAAAGATCATTTAGGGAAAAAATTTAAAATCACCTAACTCATACAACAAGAAATAAACTCAAACAAGAAAGCCTAAAAACTTGGACATAATAATATCAAATCTTTTGTACAATCATTTGGATTTCTTCATTTCTTAGGTCAACTATCATTACAACTTAAACTCAGTTCTTGCTGGAGGAAAATAAAAAATAAATGTGAGAGCCCACTTTAGAAAATCTTGTGTATACACACCATGGGGAACTTTGACATTCACCAACCCTATCCACATCTATCCCTCAATATTCATCTGCATTTACTTGGCTAGGAATAATCAGACAGAAAAATCAACACACAATGACTACAGGGATCTTGCTCATAAATTTCCAATTGTAACTGACCTAGAAATCGATCAAATCCAGCCTGGCTTCATCATTTATTGGCTGACTATATCAAAAACCTACAAAAAACCCTAGCAAAGATTTAAAATTGAAAGGTAATGACAAACAGGTTCAAAGTTTAAAACACATTCATTGATCTATCTCTTTCCCGATAGATTGGGCAGTTCATATTTAATCTCAACAGTTAACTAGGCCTTAAAAAGTCTGACCTCATCATCTTTCCCGCAACCAATAAGATGACCATGTCAGCAACACCTAGAACTAGAACCACTTTGACCTCAACAAGTCTCCCTGACCCTAAGTCATCTAGAGATTGCATGACTGAAGCTTTTCTTCCAGTCGCAAAACACTTCGCTTAACTCAAGTTTAATCAGGAGATCATGTGACAAAGGTTTTCTCATGATCACTGAATCTTTTCTTAACCCATGGTTACATTAAGAGATCTAACAACTAGTGCTTGATTTCATCTCATCAACAGACCAGATTCATTCTCAGCAGACTCTATCTTTAACTCCACCACTATCCAGTGATTTAGCGACTAAAGAACTTTCAAGTCGCCAAATGATTTTCTTAACTCATGTTTGGTTTAGAGATTACACAAACAATGTGTTTGCCAGGTCACTAGATCATTTTCTTAACCATGCACTAAAACATGAGAATTAGCGACTACCATCAATCACAAACTAAATCTATGGCTCACATTTAATCTTTTAAAACCTCATGCCTTTGACTGGATATTTGGCAAACACGCGATTGAAGGAAGAAGTTAACCGTTCGCTAGGTCACTGAATGTTTAGAGAAAATTGCCAAAGATCATGAGATTTAGAGACTACGCAGTCATTGAATCACTAAATCGGATACATAACTGCCAAGCCCAAACATGACATTAACCCTTTGATTTAACCAAAACATATCTAGAGATCACACGACAAAGGACTTCACCTAATTTCATAATACTTAGCTTAACCCTGGTATCATCCGGAGAATGAGCGACTAAGGAAATCTCTGAGTCACGAGAACATTTCTTAACCTCGAGTCAAAAATGGAGAATAAGAGACTTCTGCCCACTAAGTCACTAGATGTTAAGCCAATAACAATCGAGAATAGGAGATTACGCAACCAAAGTCATCACCCATTTGCTGAATAAAAAGCTTAACTTCCTTAGAACTTAGAGATCTAGCGAACACATGGTCACATCATCACTGGATAAAAGATAATAGCTCACCAATGGAATATTACATGTGAAGAATAAAAACATAAGTGGCTGGAAAAAGGTAACAAGGAAAAAGAATAGGCCAAGGGTTTTGGACTTAAACAAATTTTATAAACCCTAGAACATGGACCTAGACCTATTCAGAGACCTTAAAACAACCATAACTTTCTTGTTTTTCCATTTTAGCACATGCACTTTGAACTAGAGCATGCATAGACACTAAAAAATCTTAGGCTAAGGGCGCAAGACATGAAACCTTGTGGATTATCCTCACTGTAGTGCTCCTCTAATTCCTATTCGGTAAGGAACTAAAAAGGTAAGTAAACCTTTCATCACTTATAGTAAATTGTTAGTTGATGTTTTTAGATGTAAATATGCATAGACGTAAATATATAAATAATATATGTGGTTGTATGACTTTCATAAATATATAGTTTAAAATGTTGTGAATTACAAACAATGTAATTTCATTTATGTAATATTTCACTTTACAAATCTAAAAGAAATATAATAAATATTTTTAAATTAAATATGTTATTCATAAAAAAGATTTTTATTATTTTTCTATGTATTTAAAAATAAATAAATACATATATATAATTTTAAATAGTTTTTACATATTTTAAATATTTTGATTATAAAATAAAAGCTTTATTTATTTTATTATATTCTTTTATCAAAAATTTTTATAAGAACATTATTATACAAATGAATTTTACAATAAAATAAATAAATAAAATAAAGAAAAGAAAACTAAGCTATCATTATAAAAATAAACATAAATAAATAACCAGGTTAAGGAATCTTATTCCTTAGTAAAGAATCTTAACTATAACTTAAGATAATCCTACGTATGAGGAATTAAATAGATAAGACTAAAAGTATAGTTTGTTAATTAATTTGAAGATCTCTCAATAACCTTTTTGACAAAAAGATTAATCAAATTTATTCATAGGAAGAAATCTGTTGGTTATGGAACCGTTTCAGTTTTCTGAAAACAACTATATCAAATGGAAGAAATAAACACAGGAGGGCGGGGTGATATAGAGGACAGGAGACAAGTTTAGAGGAGAGCCATCGATATTATGTGTTAATGAAGTGTAATATTAATATAATTTCAGATTTCGTGATGTCTTTTTCTTTATATCTATTGCTGTTCGAAATCAAGAATCTCTTATTAATGTTTAGTAGAAATTGATTGGAGAACTCATCATTAATGGAGTACTGTCATATGTTTTGGTTTCCTTTATAAAGAAAGGAAACCGATAGGTTGAAATGCACTACAAGTGAATGGAATTTCAGATATTGATAAGCATATGGATTTTTTTTCACATGAGTAAATTTAGAATTTGGGTTGTGACTGTGATGTGAGGATTGAATAAAACTTTTGCCTCTAATCTGTTGTTTTATGACAGTCAATTTCAGTCTCGGTACAGAGACCGTAACTTTAAATTTAACCATTGGATCTTCACGATTTTTAAATATGTTTGACAAAACCTAGTTTGGAATAAGTTCACCGGAGCGATCAGGAAAATATAGTCTGGTTGGAAAGTTATAAAGGACTGAGTACGGCTCTATACAGAATGAATGTTACAGATTTTTCAGCAGAGCTATTTGCATTCAGTGCCGTGGGATGATCGGGTAAAGCTTGGCATGAAGGTAAGATTGGATCCAATTAGTAATATTAACTATTTATGTAATGTTCCATTTATTTCAATTATAGATAAGAGCTATAGGATACTAGTTTGCCAATTTAGGTATAATATTATCGGATAAAATAAATAGATATTCAAATATTATTAGTTGTAAAAATCAATTCTTTTAGGTGTAAAAGATAGGCTATTGACATTCTTTCATATTCTTTTTTTTTAGATACATTATTATTATTTACAATAAATAGAAGTAGTTATTATTGTAATATATAAATAGAAACAAGAAATGTGTGATTACTCTTCGAATGTTAATTGTTAAAAATAAAATAAAATAAATACAATTAGATATATAAGTAAATCTCCTAAGTTGTTGACAAATTTGTATAATTATTAAGGATATAGTGGACGCTAGAAGGTTAGATGTATGTCTAGAGATACATGTGTGTGTGTAAGAGTTTGTGTAATGGTCTCCAATGGACAACCCTTTATGATTAGGAACTAGAATGAAAGGTGTTTGTTACTAGATGACATAGATTTACATAAAGATGCACATAAGTATTAGGGAATTTAAATAAGTTGTATATATTATTCTCTCTAGATGTGAGACTATATTATCTTGTATATTAATTTTACTGTTGTAAATATTGATGTCTTGGGTTTCATTTAGGGGTTACTTATATTATTTGTAATAATATATGAGGTTAGCATAGTTTGAGATCAACCCCCTTATATGCTCCTATCTTTCTCTTGGTCATTTTGTATATTCTTGAATACTTTTTTGTAGATTTTATACATGTGCATACACTTATTGGATTGTGTTCACTTGTACCCTTATTCGTATTACACATTTTTGGTAGTTGATATAACTTTGTTCTAATAATTATATGCATGTTGTGTCTTATTGTAGTTTCTTATTGTTATGGTTGCACACTTGTAAACATGTTCTTTGTAATATTAATAATTCTTATTTTAATTATGGATAAATTCTTAATCATTTGATTTGATTTCATCATAACTAAGTTTACCGTTAGAGATAGAAGAGGTTTTAAGCCTATGTCATGATTTCATGAGATTACATAGGTATATTTTTCTATGATGATGCTATTAGTGATTATAAAATACATGACCATATCTTAGTGGGATATATGTATTTCACTCCTATGTTTTCTTGGAAGGAACTTTAGTAAATACTATGATTAAGGAGGTTTCATGAATACTATATCAGTGTGAGTTAAACTATGTTTTTGAGTTATGAAATTTGTATGAAGTTTTCAACTTTAAGTCTAGGAATTTCTCCTTGTTCCACCTAAGTGGGTGGCAACCGAAGGGAAAACTGTCTGGGGGACAAGACCCTAGAAAGGTTTGCGTACCCGCTTTCTTGATTTTATAAATAGATAGTCTAGAATGGGGAGAGTCGAACTACGAAGTCTCTGAGCGTGAACGTAGGCAAGGCCATCGATGATGAGCCCCCGAGGCTTAGGTCCAGTCCCTTAGGGTTTTTCTTTAAGTTTATAATGCAATGATTTCCCTCCTTAATAATGATTCTCATAGCTAAGTTATCAATAAAACATTTATTTGTAATATAATATATCTAATGTTTACATCTAGTTGTTTAGACATATGTGTAGTTACAGGTGTAGGACATGGTGGTCATCATGTAAAAGAAAGTTAGCAATATTCAGGTATGCAAGAATAATAATTTGTTAATTGAGCAAGACAAGTAGTATAATCTCTTTATTCTCTTGACCTTTAGTAACATTAAATAAATCAAATTAGATTATGTTCCGCTATTTTATTGAAAAAAAAAAAGTATTATATATTGTGTATGACTTAATGAGTATAATGTCCTTGAGCCAAGGGTTCCTTGGTGGGGCATTACATCTGGTATCAGAGCCCTAGGTTTCCACACTGGGAACTCTGGGACTCTTAGCTCACTTATTGCTCAATATTTTGCATAGTTTAATTTTGGTTTATCATTATAAGATAAGATCCTAGATATAGGAATTATGTTCTTGGTATTCATGCTATAGTATTTTATAAAAGTGTACCTATTATTCTAAGATTAGGTTGTCTTACATAAATTACTTCTATTTTGCATTCTAGAAATAATGAATGAGCCTCCTAAGTACTTTCATAGACAGTGGATATCTTTCTAATAAATAAATGCTAATGAATTCCACATGTTTTATATCACCCTTTTGTTGTACTCCTAGAAGGATTCCAATTAGTATTATAAATTATTTTGTACCATAAGTGTTGACAGTAGCCAACCATATCTCCTCTAAAACTTGTCATCACGAGTGCTTGTTATAGCGATTATAGGTTGCTTGATTGAGTTGAAAAGGCTTTACACCTTATTCTATTTTTATATCATAATAGCTATGTGTGATCAATGAATTTAGTTACTGATGTTACTATGGTAGTTCTCCTTATTATAGATGAAAATGATGAAGTTACTACATACATATTATAGGCTATTGTAAGGACTGAAATATTGTGTCTCTCTCTTTCTTATTCCCTATTTTAGAATAGAATTGAAAAAAAAAAATCCTTGTACAAAACATGAATTTAGGACCTTATTAATTATGTTGCAACATTGGAATTCTTGGGTAATCCTTTTGGTCATGTTGTTGTTGAAGAATTACAAATAGTGGGGAACATCTGCTAAAATTAACATGGTGAGTATTTCTCCTTAGATTTATATGCAAATGATAATGTGACATGATGCATGATTGATTTTGTTTTTTTTATAACACCTGAATGTTTACATGAATTATATTAGGGTTATTTGATAATAATAATAAACGCAAATTAAAAATAAATATCTCTTCTCTGTTCATGATGAATGACCATCAAATGATGCTATCTATATAAAGTAAAAATATGATTTAATTTGTTAATTTTGGAAATTCTTGGCTAAATGACCTAAGGTCCATTTGTGACTATAAGCCTATGTAGGGATTAACCACAGAGATGAAATTAGGAGTTTTTCACAATGAAAGGAATATGTGTTCTTTTGGTACAATTATTGAAGGAATAGGTAGGGTTGATGTAATATTTTCTTGACTATCTTTCTAAAATCGTTTGTTCTTGACTTGATGAATAGGTAATATTTAGATGAAATATGAATGCTATGGTAAGTTCAGTAATGATGTGATTATCCTCCCCAAATTGCAATATTAGGCAATTGAGAATTCAATGTATTCCTTATTAGTATTGAAGTCATTATATTAGTGAAAACTAGTGTCTTGAAATGTCTATATGGTGTGTTGTGTCCTTATTGGAGGGATTTATCATGTGTAATGAAAGTACCTAGCTAATTCATTTGTTTGAAAAGATGATACTTGGTCCACTCTTAGTGTCCTTGATTAGGTGAAAAGTAAATGTCCATAATGGTTTATAATGATTAGTTGTGAATTTATTATGTGACTAATAAATGTACATAGTACAAGTTTATTGTTTCCTTTCCTTAATTAAAACAAATATGTGTTGATTCAATGACTCTTGAAGAAATATAGTGTATCATTTTTCCTTTTGCCTTATTTTATATAAGTTAAAGTCATCTTGAAAATAGATGTTATTATTATGGGAATGGCAGAGATTGATATGTGTACATTGGATATTGGCATATGCCCATGAGGAGGTGAAATGTGATTAAGTGTGTCATTGGTATTTTTTACTAGGTAGACAAAGTGAGTTGTGAAAATAAAATAAAAATTAGAATATATGGATACTATGTGATGTTATTGTGTACTTCCTTGTAAATGTGATAAAATCAGTGCCAGTGCTTATGTTGGGTGTTGTGTATAACCAGTAATTATTTGAGTTCCATGGAGTGGTGCAATATAAGTACCATCCATGGAAGTTATGTTTGGATAAGGGTATGGGAGAACCATACCATTCATGTGTTGTCTTCTTGTTTGTCACCCTACTGAGTGCCAACCCATGAGTGTTGGTAATTTAGTATGTGGAGGGGTAGTAGTAGCACCATTTCCTCAGGTATTTATGTGGCGTACGTATAATGGCGGCGCGAAGTGACCTTAGCTTCCACTACTCGAGGGAAAAGAGTAAACTATGCTTCCCCTTATGATGAACCTAAACATTTAGTTCATAAGTGTTTATCCTAATTCCCACAGTTCTTGAGCACAATACCAGTACTTGATATGAGCCTCTAAGAGGAGATATATGATTTATCGATATGTAAATTTCTATGTGGTCCAGCATGTGGAGGGAGATTTTGTTAGCCCATGCTGTGATGGATACCATATTCGCACATGTTCCGACATGATGCAATGAATATGATGCCACACCCCACTATTGTTCCGACATAGTGTGAGGTGATGATGCCGTGTTGCTGATGGTAGCGAGCCGAGCTCGAGAACACGATGCCACGTACATGATTACGTGAAGGCGCAGTATATGTATGTATTTTGTTTCCTACTTGATGCAGAGTATATTGGTGATACTTGCATGCTTGTAGAGGGGCACCCATGGATGCTCGGTTTGTAGACGCGGTAGGCATATGGGTAGGCCCAAGCCATGTATACCTCTGGCTATGATGATGATCTATGAGAGACATCATTATGCGGGGTGTGTCCTGTGTGTGCCTACTCCACAAGGAACACTGCCATGCGACATACGACCAGAGTGTGCTTACCACTTGGTGTATGGTCATGCCGAGTGGGTTGGCATGCTTATTCTGCACCATTCGATGCAGGGGTGTTGCCGAGGTGAACCCCCTATGCCATGTGGGTAGTGTTTCCCGGGCCCAACCACATGAAGGGCTATTGCGATAGCTGGACGTTGTTCCCTCCTTCCTCGTGAGGTGACTAGATATAGTCACATAGTGATGTGATGTGCAATTTATGGTGAATTTAATTTATCTTCAGTTGTGTAGACCAATAATTTTCTTATCTTTTTCTATAATATTTTAGCCAAGACTTATGAAATTTATCTTGGATTCTTCTTATCTTTTTGTTGAGATTGATAATTCCATTTTATTTATTTATTTAATATTATTGTTGAGCTTTGATGGCTAAACTATCTTCTTTCATAATGTTGGTCTTGTGTTGTGATTCCTCACTAAGGACGCATGAGGCAGACTTGGTGAGTGTATACGAGGAAGTAGACGCAGGGAACCCTTGAGGATAGGGGTATGTGAGGCTATTATGTAGCTAGTATCCACTACCTTCCTATGTGTGGTGTATGTTCCTTGGAGGCTAACCACCTTACACAAACAAGGGATATGACACGTGGACTTGTATGGAGGGTCTTTATGACAAAGGCCTAAGACACCATCAAGCCACTATGTGAGGTTTTGATGATAGATTTTGGATATAGAAGAGACTGGTATTGTATCCCAGAGTGAGAGTTTGTCTAGAGAGGCATATCCACTCCTGATCCTTGTGATGTGTAATCCCAGTGATGTGGACTGATATGATTGTTTATGAGGCATATTTGGATATGCTCAATGTTTTATGTTAAATTGAAATATATCATTACGTTGGATGCAAGTAAAAATTTGATTTATATGTGTTGAAAGAGAAGGAAATTGTATCATTTTTGATATATTTTAAGGAAAATTGAGTGGTTCAAGCTATTTACCTTGGTCCTTACTTTCTAAATAAAGGGAAAAATTCTATTCATACTAATGTGTGATCAAGTTCAAGTTATCCTTGTTGGTGGTAGTAAAATTGATTGGGATATATATTTTATGTTTAACCATATTATGAGGATTATTCTCTATGGATTCAAGGATTAGTTATACATGTGATATCGGTTAAAATGTGTTTAAGATCTAATGCGTGGTGTATTTCCCTTTCAACATTTCTGACTTCCAGGAGTAAGTCTCATCTTAGGGGGGGATGATGTAGTGCTCCTCTAATTCCTATTCGGTAAGGAACTAAAAAGGTAAGTAAACCTTTCATCACTTATAGTAAATTGTTAGTTGATGTTTTTAGATGTAAACATGCATAGACGTAAATATATAAATAATATATGTGGTTGTATGACTTTCATAAATATATAGTTTAAAATGTTGTGAATTACAAACAATGTAATTTCATTTATGTAATATTTCACTTTACAAATCTAAAAGAAATATAATAAATATTTTTAAATTAAATATGTTATTCATAAAAAAGATTTTTATTATTTTTCTATGTATTTAAAAATAAATAAATACATATATATAATTTTAAATAGTTTTTACATATTTTAAATATTTTGATTATAAAATAAAAGCTTTATTTATTTTATTATATTCTTTTATCAAAAAATTTTATAAGAACATTATTATACAAATGAATTTTACAATAAAATAAATAAATAAAATAAAGAAAAGAAAACTAAGCTATCATTATAAAAATAAAAATAAATAAATAACTAGGTTAAGGAATCTTATTCCTTAGTAAAGAATCTTAACTATAACTTAAGATAATCCTACGTATGAGGAATTAAATAGATAAGACTAAAAGTATAGTTTGTTAATTAATTTGAAGATCTCTCAATAACCTTTTTGACAAAAAGATTAATCAAATTTATTCATAGGAAGAAATCTATTGGTTATGGAACCGTTTCAGTTTTCTGAAAACAACTATATCAAATGGAAGAAATAAACACAGGAGGGCGGGGTGATATAGAGGACAGGAGACAAGTTTAGAGGAGAGCCATCGATATTATGTGTTAATGAAGTGTAATATTAATATAATTTCAGATTTCGTGATGTCTTTTTCTTTATATCTATTGCTGTTCGAAATCAAGAATCTCTTATTAATGTTTAGTAGAAATTGATTGGAGAACTCATCATTAATGGAGTACTGTCATATGTTTTGGTTTCCTTTATAAAGAAAGGAAACCGATAGGTTGAAATGCACTACAAGTGAATGGAATTTCAGATATTGATAAGCATATGGATTTTTTTTCACATGAGTAAATTTAGAATTTGGGTTGTGACTGTGATGTGAGGATTGAATAAAACTTTTGCCTCTAATCTGTTGTTTTATGACAGTCAATTTCAGTCTCGGTACAGAGACCGTAACTTTAAATTTAACCGTTGGATCTTCACGATTTTAAAATATGTTTGACAAAACCTAGTTTGGAATAAGTTCACCGGAGCGATCGGGAAAATATAGTCTGGTTGGAAAGTCATAAAGGACTGAGTACGGCTCTATACAGAATGAATGTTACAGATTTTCCAGCAGAGCTATTTGCATTCAGTGCCGTGGGATGATCGGGTAAAGCTTGGCATGAAGGTAAGATTGGATCCAATTAGTAATATTAACTATTTATGTAATGTTCCATTTATTTCAATTATAGATAAGAACTATAGGATACTAGTTTACCAATTTAGGTATAATATTATCGGATAAAATAAATAGATATTCAAATATTATTAGTTGTAAAAATCAATTCTTTTAGGTGTAAAAGATAGGCTATTGACATTCTTTCATATTCTTTTTTTTTAGATACATTATTATTATTTACAATAAATAGAAGTAGTTATTATTGTAATATATAAATAGAAACAAGAAATGTGTGATTACTCTTCGAATGTTAATTGTTAAAAATAAAATAAAATAAATACAATTAGATATATAAGTAAATCTCCTAAGTTGTTGACAAATTTGTATAATTATTAAGGATATAGTGGACGCTAGAAGGTTAGATGTATGTCTAGAGATACATGTGTGTGTGTAAGAGTTTGTGTAATGGTCTCCAATGGACAACCCTTTATGATTAGGAACTAGAATGAAAGGTGTTTGTTACTAGATGACATAGATTTACATAAAGATGCACATAAGTATTAGGGAATTTAAATAAGTTGTATATATTATTCTCTCTAGATGTGAGACTATATTATCTTGTATATTAATTTTACTGTTGTAAATATTGATGTCTTGGGTTTCATTTAGGGGTTACTTATATTATTTGTAATAATATATGAGGTTAGCATAGTTTGAGATCAACCCCCTTATATGCTCCTATCTTTCTCTTGGTCATTTTGTATATTCTTGAATACTTTTTTGTAGATTTTATACATGTGCATACACTTATTGGATTGTGTTCACTTGTACCCTTATTCGTATTACACATTTTTGGTAGTTGATATAACTTTGTTCTAATAATTATATGCATGTTGTGTCTTATTGTAGTTTCTTATTGTTATGGTTGCACACTTGTAAACATGTTCTTTGTAATATTAATAATTCTTATTTTAATTATGGATAAATTCTTAATCATTTGATTTGATTTCATCATAACTAAGTTTACCGTTAGAGATAGAAGAGGTTTTAAGCCTATGTCATGATTTCATGAGATTACATAGGTATATTTTTCTATGATGATGCTATTAGTGATTATAAAATACATGACCATATCTTAGTGGGATATATGTATTTCACTCCTATGTTTTCTTGGAAGGAACTTTAGTAAATACTATGATTAAGGAGGTTTCATGAATACTATATCAGTGTGAGTTAAACTATGTTTTTGAGTTATGAAATTTGTATGAAGTTTTCAACTTTAAGTCTAGGAATTTCTCCTTGTTCCACCTAAGTGGGTGGCAACTGAAGGGAAAACTGTCTGGGGGACAAGACCCTAGAAAGGGTTGCGTACCCGCTTTCTTGATTTTATAAATAGATAGTCTAGAATGGGGAGAGTCGAACTACGAAGTCTCTGAGCGTGAACGTAGGCAAGGCCATCGATGATGAGCCCCCGAGGCTTAGGTCCAGTCCCTTAGGGTTTGTCTTTAAGTTTATAATGCAATGATTTCCCTCCTTAATAATGATTCTCATAGCTAAGTTATCAATAAAACATTTATTTGTAATATAATATATCTAATGTTTACATCTAGTTGTTTAGACATATGTGTAGTTACAGGTGTAGGACATGGTGGTCATCATGTAAAAGAAAGTTAGCAATATTCAGGTATGCAAGAATAATAATTTGTTAATTGAGCAAGACAAGTAGTATAATCTCTTTATTCTCTTGACCTTTAGTAACATTAAATAAATCAAATTAGATTATGTTCCGCTATTTTATTGAAAAAAAAAAAGTATTATATATTGTGTATGACTTAATGAGTATAATGTCCTTGAGCCAAGGGTTCCTTGGTGGGGCATTACACTCACAGACTCAAACAATTGGTAGCTAGGCCATGACAAGACCTTTAGGGTTTTAACTAGGAATAGGCCATTTTCAAAGGATTTTTTTCTATGACAAGAAAATGGCCTAACAAGGGCTCTGATTCCATGCTAGCATTTAGTAGGAATCCCTATACACATTCAAGGATCATTTCCTTCTAGCAATCTCCTATAAGTACTTGGTTGCATTGAGGCACTTGGGAGTCTATTACAAAGCTGAAAATCACAATCCAATTACTATACATAATTACTCATCTTTCCAATTAGCTTTTTTTTAGGATTAAAGATGTAACAAGAGTGAACAATGAAGACCAAAATGACATACATCATTTGAAAGAATCACACATATGAGAGTGAGAATAGCGCCTAGTGGACAAAGAGGTCCCTTGTTTAAAGCTTTTACAGTGAACAATGAAGACCAAATATGAATTTTTTAAATGAAACCATCATAGGTCTTTATATACATTACCTCAATAGAGGTAATGGTCATTAATTCATAACTATTAACTTTTCTTCTTAAGCTTTGTATTGAAGAACTTGCCAAGGTGTCATTTAGGTGTCATCTGTTGGCTCTTGGTTTAGCAAGATTTTAACTACCTTTATTAATGCAGAGATATACCTATGGGGTAGCTTACTTCCCACAATTAGTACATTCATAAAAGAACAAGGACCAATGAACAAAGCACTAAGGCTTTCTACACTTTGAACTCTATAGAATTCAGGCAGGTGCACCTAGGACTAGGATCACTTAATCTCAACCTTTTCACTAATCCTCACAAAGTAGATACGTGCCCATAATACTTCTTGTTATCTATGACATAAAGATATAGGATGTGAAGCTAAGAACACTATTAAATCACTCACAAATAAAGCAGGGGTTATTGCTATTAAGTCCACAATTATTGACTTAAAGATTTAGAATTTGATTTGTTTAAGTTTTGGGGTAGATCGGTTAGACAAGAAAGAACATCTATTTTGACAAAATGTCTATGATCATTCCCTTATCCATTGGGCATATTCAAAAACAATTCCTCACTATATTTTTGATTCTTATCATTCACCTTGCAAATGAAAATCAAATGAGAATCCCACTACTTACCTATATCCTCCTAAATACCCTGTTATTCTATTAGGTTATATTAAGCATCTACTTAAATTTTCAAGTTAACAACAAAACATATCAAAACATACAACACTTACGTCTACAGTTATTGATCTTGAAGTCATCAACTCACAAGATAAGAGGAAATAAAAAACCATCAAAGAGGAGACAAGATTCTGAGTTATTATGGAAATCCTAATATTAACCGATATAGGAGTGAGTTACTAAACATAGAATACTCCAAAAATGAAGAAGAAAAATATAGATTCATTAAGATCTTTATGAAACAAAGAGGTTACAGACCTCTTCTAGCAATCCTTGGATGCAAGCCTATAGAACTGAGTCTATCTTTGGTCTCTTGTAAATGATTATTCTTCTCAACCCCAAAAATGAACTCCCTCTAAATGACCTTGGGAATCCTTTTATATGAATAAGGATTGCAACAAGCTTAGGGTCATTTAGGGCACAATTAGGGAAACACTGCCAACTACTACAACATGAGATTAGGAACTAATTTATTACAAAAGTGACAAGGAAGAAATCCTAATTCAATCAAGAAAGATCAGAGACAAATTTGATATCCTTTACATTCTAGAAACCCTACCAATGAAACTACAAATCAGGTCATGATCTCATTATCCCTATGATAAGTAACTTATCAAAAATATCTCAGCTACCTCTACGTACTAGGATAGTAAATTCTTTGACAACTTGGTCCAAATAATAATGCTACATCTAGAAGAAACCACCTACAAAATATCAAGCTCATGGCGACAAACAAGATTTGATCATATTTATCTCAACCACCTTGGAAATCATTGAATTCTCAACTAAAAACTCATCATTTATGACCCAAGAAGAAATCAGATTGTTCATTTGTTCTTCTGTTGCACGGTCATTTCTATTTTCTACAAACCCTAGCTCAGAAAATTCAAATGTAAATCGACAACAGTTAATTTATCAAGTTTAAAACATGGTCGTTGATCTTGTTCCTTCCTGGCACATCGGATAATCCTTAAAAATCATTTTAATAGTCTATTGAGATTTGAAAAGTCTAGCCACATCATCATATCTTGGCATCCAATCAGGAATGAGCACCTCAACATGACTAGGTAGTGGACCCACTTTCTTTTTACCACAGCAACCATGTTAACCACACTGGATCTAGCAAACTAGCAACTGAATGAGTTCTCCTAATCTCAGAAGATTTTTCTAAACTGGGGTTTGGTTTGCAAATCATGTGAACAAGGCATTCACATGATCGCTTAATATATTCTTGATCATGAGTATCATTTGGCGAATATGAGACTACCATTAGATCAAGACTTCATCCACGTCTCATATTCAATCTCAGAATGCTCTTTATCCTTTAACCCAACCTCCATCTAACGATTCGGTGATTGAAGAAATCTCATGATTTCTCAATGTTTAACTTAACCCTTGCTTGGTTCAAAGATCACACCACTAAAGGCATTCCTTGGATCTCCAAGTCTTTTCCTAACCTTGAGTTTAATATGGAGATTGCGTGACTGAAGGAAACCAAAACTACTCGCTAGGTCACCAAATGTTAGGAACTTAGCCACTAAGATCAAGAGAATACACGACTATTGTATTTGCCCATTCATCAAATAAAAGACATAACCACCCAAGAACTTAGAGAACTAGTGAATGCCTCAGTCACTAGTTTTCCAAATAGAAACATAACTGATTGGGATGAGAAATAAAAATGTACAGAATGGGGACTTAAGTGACCAGGAAAAAGGTAATGAGGAAATAGAATGAAGCTTGGGTTTCTTGGACTTAGACAATTTTTCAAAACCCTTTCCCTAGTTCCTTTGACCTAGAAATGACAATTTCTCTTTGGTGTTAACACTTGAGCACATGTGATCTTAAATGGGGCTTGATGACAAATTGATTAATACATGTCTTAGTTCACAACTTATAAAACTTTACATATCTTCTTCATAGACCAAAACAAGATGCAGTAGGATGTTGGTGTTTGAGAACTCTTATGCCACTTAGGATTACCAATATGGCTTGAGACTAATGTTAGGAGTGGTTAGTTCCAAGTATGGGAGCTCTACAAGGCAATTGGACCAACTATAGGGACAAGACTACCCTCTTCACTTTTGGCTCTGCAAAACCATGGCGGGTGTACCTAATCCAGTAACTTATGGCATTTTAGGACTTTGGACTGGATTAAACAAAGCAGATGATAGCAAGAGACTACTAAATGTTAACTAGACATTCATTGAATCTCAATTGGTATGAAGGGTAAAATGGCCTTGTGACCACAAGACTATGAGGGATTGCACGATTGGAGATATTAAATATAATTGGGTTTCTTGTAGGATGCAGACAACCATGCAACACTTTGCATCAGCATAGGGATACTAGCTTAAGATCAGTGCCTTATCCATTGGGCATCATACCTAAAGTGAACATGGAACACAAGGACAACTACTAGATTCATATGAGAATCCAAGCCATAAACATAGTTAAACATCTCTTACACTACTTACAAGTATCCTTACTAATTGAACCAAATGAATCTATGCTTCACTCAGAGACTTTTAACTTGATTCTAAATCAAGGCTGAGAGATGAAACATATGCATAAGCAACCAAATGCAATGAGCCAGAAAACTCAGAATTCATTAAGAACAACTAAAGGAGAGATCCAAGAATGAGAAACTGTATTAAGTATGTGGATTCAAATCCTTGTATTACAAGTTGATTCAGAAAACACCATAGACAATATGCAAAAGATACATGAGGTTTTTCCCTAATGTTGATACAACCAGCATGAAAATGTTTACATGAAGAAACTGCTCATGGAACCAAAAATTGGAACCACTAGAACTGACAAAATTCAGAACCCTTACAAAGTCAAAAATTCAACAACTTATACCACTAGCTACCTTGGAAACCCAAAATAGGTTGCAACAAGCTACGGATAGCTAGGGCTAGGGTTTCACCCACCCAACCAACCAAAAATACATCAAAATTTAAAAACTCTTGGAGGGAAAACCAAGCACATGTCTATCAGACCAAGCATGATCTTCGCACTTGAGAAGAATCTCTGAGAAGGATAGGAAGATCATAAATTTACCATGCAAACCATACTGATCAGACCATCAAAACACCTCGAGCCAACAAAAACTATCCTCCCCCACATGGAAAAACATTTGCAAGCAATCACCCAGCTCACTGGACCATTCTGCAACCATTGGCACCACCAACCAAATCAAATCTAGCCGAAGAAGTAATAAAAACTAGTCCTTCTATCATTAGAACTTCTCAGGAAATTCAAAAATGAATTTCAACAGTTATGATAAAGAGCATTAAGACATGACTGTAGATGCACTTTGTTTCTCGACAAATCAGGTGGCCCAATATAATCTTTAAAACTACCGCAGGACCCCCAGACAAGTCAACCACCACCTCATAAATCCCTCGATGAATAAAGACCGAGCATGTCAGTAGCACAACACCATGGACCTACCTTAACTCCACAACAATGCCATACTAACAATTTTCACATGATCACATAGCCAGGAAACGGGCTATGCGAACATGCGACAACCCGCAGACCTTTACCTTGCCGCATAACCACCACCGCCACTAACACAAAGTGTCAGTCACATGATCACGTAGCCTTGAAAAAGACTATGTGAACATGCAACTAACCACCAGCTCATCACTGCCACTGCCACGCTGACCAATGAAAAGTTCCCACGTCACCAAGAGCACTGGCCCCATGCCCCCTTTCTTCCAGACATGACCACCACTGCAGCACCACATGGCACCCAATAGAAATTCACCACCTCACCACTGCAGATGCCACATTACCACCTACCACCAGGCCCCAAGGACATGTGTCAACTGATCACATGATCACATGTCAAAAAAATTTGATATGCGATCATGCGACAACCAACCATAGGCCGCCACATAACCACCTCTGACAAACAGGTCCACCGGGTAGTCTCCACTTAAAGCAAAAATGGTGGCTGTCAGTATACCATGATGTTAAAAAATGAGCATCTCCACTTAGCGGTATAATGACAACCACCAGATCTATCCACGCTTTAACTCCCTCAGAAAACTGTGGACCCACCGACGCCATCCAACATGTCATTCCAACAACCAATCAAAAGATGCCAACTCATTCCACCCTAACAATGGACCCACTGACAGCCCTTACAAGAAAATCCAATGGCCTGTAGCAAAAGCATAAAGGTTAAACATCGTGCATCTTTACCATGCAAACATACAACAACCACTGATCTTGTTTGAACCTTAACTGTGCTAGAAGCATGAAGAACTGAGTCCCACTGATGAACTGCCACCTCACCACCATAGACACATGTCAACTAGTCACATGATTGCATAGCCAAAAATTGGGCTATGCAATCATGCGACAGCCAACCAAAGGCCACAACATGACTGCCAGCAGGACCACACCCTTTCCACCAACCAGCCCCATGGGCAAGAAGTAACCGGTCGCATGGTCACATATCAAAAAAATTTGACATGTGATCATGTGACAACCAATCATTTTGAAACTTTTGAAGACCCGGGCCCACCATCCATCGCACTTGTGCAGTTAGGGAATGCCAGCAAATAGGAAACTGTGAGATCGAAAACACACAGGGTCTTCGACGGAAAAGATTGAAAACACACAAGGTTTCTGATGCCAAAAGATAAGCACACAAAAGCTAGAAGGCACAAGGCTGAAAACAATGAGGGTTTTCACACAGACCGAAAACATCATGGATTTTCAAAAACACTATGGGTTTTCGACACTATGGCAGATTCTAAAATTTGTTTCCTGTAGACATTAGAACTTTAATAACTTTCTAGATTTGTGATTTAGCACGTGTGTTTTGGACTGGAGCAAGGTGATAGAATGAAGAACACAAGGCTAAGAGCACAAACCATGAAACACTATGGATTTTCAATCCAAGATGAAACTGTGCAACAAGGTGGGATAACTTCAAAATTTTCAGGGAAAAGGCCATTTTCAAAAGATTTTGCATTGACAAGAAAATGGACCAACAGTGGCTCCATCTGGGGATGCATGCCTCTTGTAGGCATGACAAGGATCTAGATCTCTGGGAAGAAGCAGACCACCCAATGGAAAAATCACAAAGACCTCAAAAAACATAGGGAACATGAAATAAAGACACACAACAGGAAAAGGGAAAACTATACAAAGTGTACATGTTTTACAAAAAACCTGTAGCAACAAACAAGAGTTAGTTCTTGCCTCTATCAAAAATTTGATTCTCATTTCTTCCTTCATGTGGCACACCATATTTTTTACTTTCACCTTTTTCACTAAGCATGTCAACATGTTCAATCAGCATAACAAGAAGAATAAAGTAACTATCCTCATAGTGCATGTAAATTTTTTTGGCACTTTCTCCCTCTTGCTCACTATGAAGAAAAGATTCAACATGCCCATGAACAGTACCATCAGATAAGAACCTATTCTTCTCCACTTATTCATGTATGCCATCAATTGGAAACACAAAGAACTCATATTCTGCCTGCTGAAAGGCCGCATCTAGACCTTGTCTTTGCATTTCCCCAGGTGCAACCGGCTGGAGCCTAGAAGAATAGTCAAGCTCATATTCATATATATCATTATTATCAAAATCTAAAACTATTCTACAACCTCCTGATGAACAAAATACAACATCATCATTTGAAGCTCCATCATAGATGAAAGAAGAACATCCTGATTCCAATGAATCTGAAACCTCCACATGTTCCTCAAACAAAGGATTGACAACTTCATGCAATACACCTTGTTGAACATCATGACAAAAAATGGGCTGATAGGCAAATTCTTCATCATATAAAGCATTAGAAAACACTTTAAAATCAGTACCCATCTCAACCTCATGGAGACTCACAGCACATGAAGAAAAATTAGAACCATATGAAGACTCACTGATATCACATTTAATTATTTTTTCTTTATCTTCATACCTTGAGGATGAATCATCCTCAACATCTTCACTATCCAAAGAATTTTCACTTCCATCATCACTTTCATCCTCCCATGTTGCATCTGACTCATATGAAGACACCACACCCTCACTGTCTTCATCACTCTCAACATCAGCACTTAAGGACATGACCCTAAGTGCATCCTCAAGCCCAAGGTTGTCATCACTAAGTATCCAATCTCTGACACATATATAATACCCTTCCCACAATGCATCTAACCAATTGGTTGACTCATGAAAACAAAGCTCCAAGAATAAACCAATGAACTTAGATTTAGGAAACTCAACGTCATTAGAAATCTCATCATATGCACCACAAAATCTATCATAGAACAAAGATATGGATAGATCCTTTTGGCACCCCACCTTCAATCTTACCAATTTTATGCAATCTCTAAGGATGCCTTATTCAAGAAATGCAAGTTCCTCCTCAAGCTTACCCATTATAACTTAATGTAATACTTCCATAAAATTTTATAGAGATGCAACTAAAAACTTGAAGTATGCAAACCTCTACTCACACCTTACTCCTTTTCCTTGTGCTTGACCACTTAATAAGGAGACATTTCAAATCATGAGAAATACCTAGGAATCTTGCAGCAGAAGACCTTTGGCTGGAAGCAAGGCAAATCTAGAGCTCACCTTGCAGCTCCATCAGGTTTTGCAAAGTAGAGTCGCCACCTCCTTGAAGAGGAAAGTAATTATTTGTTTCTTCTTCCAATTAATACAAAACTCCACAAGTAACCACACTATTTATCAGAAGATGCACTGATTAAACAGAGAAAAATTAGAGCCGCCACTCACAACTAGGTGAGAAAATATCAACAAATGCTTTGTTTTTGTATTTGACTCTTTCCAATGGCCTCCCCAGCAGAGTCACCATCTTGTTGGTGTTTCAAAACTCTTATGGCACTTAGGGCTACCAATATGGATTGAGACTAATGTTAGGAGTGGTTAGTTCCAAGTATGGGAGCTCTGCAAGGCAACTGGACCAACTATAGGGACAAGACTGTCTTCTTCACTTCTGGCTCTGTAAAACCATGGCAGGTGTACCTAATCTAATAAATTATGGCATTTTAGGACTTTGGACTAGATTAAACAAAGCAGATGATAGCAAGAGACTACTAAATGTTAACTAGACATTCATTGAATCTCAATTGCTATGAAGGGTAAAATGGCCTTGTGACCTCAACACTATGACGGATTATAGGATTGGAGATATTAAATATAATTGGGTTTCTTGTAGGATGCAGACAACCATGCAACACTTTGCATCAGCACAAGGATACTAGCTTAAGATCAGTGCCTTATCAATTGGGCATCATACCTAAAGTGAACATGGAACACAAGGACAACTACTAGATTCATCTGAGAATCCAAGCCATAAGCATAGTTAAACATCTCTTACACTACTTACAAGTATCCTTACTGATTGAACCAAATGAATATATGCTTCACTCAGAGACTTTTAACCTAATTCTAAATCAAGGCTGAGAGATGAAACATATACATAAGCAACCAAATGCAATGAGCCAGAAAACTCAGAATTCATTAAGAACAACTAAAGGAGAGATCCAAGAATGAGAAATTGTATTAAGTATGTCGATTGAAATCCCTGTATTACAAGTTAATTCAGAAAACACCATAGACAATATGCAAAAGATACATGAGGTTTTTCCCTAATGTTGATACAACCAGCATGAAAATGTTTACATGAAGAAACCACTCATGGAACTAGAAATTGGAACCACTGGAACTGACAAAATTTAGAACCCTTATAAAGTCAAAAATTCAACAACTTATACCACTAGCTACCTAGGAAACCCAAAATCGATTGCAACAAGCTATGGATAGCTAGGGCTAGGGTTTCACCCACCCAACCAACTAGAAATACATCAACATTTAAAAACTCTTGGAGGGAAAACCAAGCACATGTCTATCAGACCAAGGATGATCTTTGCACTTGAGAAGAATCTCTACGAAGGACAGGAAGATCATAAATTTACCATGCAAACCATACTAATCAAACCATCAAAACACCTTGAGCCAATAAAAACTATCCTCCCCCACATGGCAAAACATCTGCAAGCAATCACCCAACTCACTGGACCATTCTACAACCACTAGTGCCACCAACCAAATCAAATTTGGCTGAAGAAGTAATAAAAACAAGTCCTTTTGTCACTGGAACTTCTTAGGAAATTCAAAAATGAATTTCAATGGTTATGACAGAGAGCATTAAGACATGACCATAGATGCACTTTGTTTCCCGGCAAATCAGGTGGCCCAATATAATCTTTAAAACTACCGCGGGACCCCCAGACAAGTCAACCACCACCTCATAAATCCCTCAGCAAATGAAGACTGAGCATGTTAGCAGCATGGCACCATGGACCTACCTTAACTCTGTAACAATGCCATCATAATAGTTGTTGCATGATCACATAGCCAGGAAATGGGTTATGTGAACATGCGACAACCCACAGACCTTTACCTTGCTGCATAATCACTGCCACTACTAACACAAAGTGTCAGTCGCATGATCACATAGCCTTGAAAAAGGCTATGTGAATATGCAACTAACCACCAGCTCATCACTGCCACTACCATGCTGACCAATGAAAAGTGCCCATGTCACCAAGAGCATTGGCCCCACGCCCCCTTTCTTTCAGACATGACCACCACCGCAGTACCATGTGGCACCCAATAGAAATTTTCCACCTCACCACTGTGCATGCCACATTACCACCTGCCACCGGGCCCCAGGGACACATGTCAACCGGTCGCATGATCGCATGTCAAAAAAATCTGACATGCGATCATGCGACAGCCAACCATAGGCCACCACATAACCACCTCTGACAAATGGGTCCACTGGGCAGTCTCCACATAAAGTAGAAATGACGGCTATCGCTATACCATGATGTTAAAAAATGAGCATCTCCACTCAGCAGTATAACGACAACCACCAGATCTATCCATGCTTTAACTCCCTCAAAAAATTGTGGACCCACCGACGCCATCCAACATGTCATTCCGCCAACCAATCAGAAGATTCCAACTCATTCCACCATGACAATGGACCCACTGATAGCCCTTGCGAGAAAATCCAATGGTCTATAGCAAAAGTGTAAAGGTTAAACATCATGCATCTTTACCATGCGAACATACAACAACCACTGATCTTGTCTGAACCTTAACCGTGCTGGAAGCATGAAGAACTGGGTCCCACTGATGAACTACCACCTCACCACCATAGACACTTGTCAACTAGTCACATGATCACATAGCCAAAAATTGGGCTATGTGATCATGCGACAACCAACCAAAGGCTGCCACATGACTGCCAACAGGACCACACCCTTTCCACTAACCGGCCCCACAGGCAAGAAGTAACCAGTCGCATGGTCGCATATCAGAAAAATTTGACATGTGATCATGCAACAATCAATCATTTTGAAACCTTTGAAGACTCGGGCCCACCATCCATCGCACTTGCACAGTTAGAGAACACCAGCAAATAGGAAACTGTGAGGTTGAAAAGACATAGGGTCTTCGACGAAAAAGATTGAAAACACACAAGGTTTTTGATGCTAAATAATAAGCGCACAAAAGTTGGAAGGCACAAGGTTGAAAACAATGAGGGTTTTCACACAGACCAAAAACATCATGGATTTTCAAAAACACTATGGGTTTTCAACACTATGGCAAATTCTAAAATTTGTTTCCTGCAGATGTTAGAACTTTAATAACTTTCTAGATTTGCGATTCAGCATGTGTGTTTTGGACTAGAGGAAGGTGACACAATGAAGAACATAGGGCTAAGAGCACACACCATGAAACACTATGGATTTTCGATGCAAGATGAAACTGTGCAACAAGGTGGGATAACTTCAAAATTTTTAAGGAAAAGGCCATTTTCAAAAGATTTTGCATTGACAGGAAAATGGACCAACATAGGACATGGCAATTTTTTAGGGCTTTTGTATGAATAGACCATTTTGTCTAGATATTTTGCATTGATTAGAAAATGGACTAACGTCATCTACAAACTATCAATGAGTGAGGGAGTCCATGTCCTCCAAGCCTTTAATACCATTGAGAAGAGTTTGCTTCACAAAGAACTAAGTTGGCCAAATGCCTATACCATAAGAATAAAAAGGTGGGGAGAAAGGGTATCATTATGCCTAAGAATTTGAGAGAAATCTACCTAGAGGGGCATCAAAAAAGGGAAAGTAACTATGAGAAAGACCTTTCAACCCTACCACACCTTAACAAGATTCAAATTTATTAACATACCATAATTTTCTTAACAATTTTCAAAGAATGAAAGGTATCATGGGTGAGAATGACCCCACCTATGACCCACCTATTACTAGTGTGCAAAGAGACACATAGCCAATCTATCAGACTGAGAAACTATTCCACCATTTCTCCATCTTGACCATGCAAATCTGGGTTGAGCAATGACATGTATTAAAACCTATGTTCCATAGTGTTTGCAGATGGAGAAACTCTATAGTTAAGTGTGCTTAAGCTGGAGTAGTACTGGGATGGGTGACCTCCTAGGAAGTCCCAGTGCTTCACCTCTATGAGCATCACCTAGATGCAATCTGTGCTAAGTGTTGCATTCATTCTCATGAGAGATGGGTTCTTGTGTATCACTATTCATGAAAGATGGGTCAATGAGTTTGACTCAAAAAACTACATAGTTGAATCCTGATAGCAATATCTTAATTTTACTTGCTATGGTAAATATCTCCTATTATCATATTTAATAGTTTTTTTTAATATCAAGGCTTTCTTCATATTCTCTAAGCTTATTTATACTTCCTTTCAGAATTTTATTTAACCTTCTGGCTGTACTGATTCCAAAGGAAGGATTGACTACTTCAATCCTCCCAATTTCTCCAAGATCTCTTCAACTGATATTTCATTGCACACTAAGGATAAAAAGATTTCCTAATTGACTTTAAGATCACCACCCTCTTCTAGATCTCCAAAACCATATCTGAATCAACTTGGAGATCTTCTATCTTTGTAGTTGACTAATCCAAAGGAGCTTTCAATTCTTGAAAATGAGAATACTTTAGAATATTTCAGAATCTTTCCAAACATCCTTAGTTGATGGAAGAATCCCTTTTATGAAAAATCCTGAGATGAACAAAAGCATTCTACCACCATCTCAAAAAATAAAGATGTGTCTACCTCTAGAATTGCATCAGAAAAATGTGTCTACACTAGAAACCATTCACCTAACATAGACTGGAGATTCCTGAAGCCTCCAAAGGACTAGAGGTTCCTGAATCCTACAAACCCAACATAAATTCTTTAACACCAATAGCCAGATAGGAAATAGGTAGTACATTCCCAGAGGTATTGAAAATTTGACACTGCCATGTGGAGGAAGAAATGACATGTTTCTTTGCTATGACACAGGAGAATCATTCCTCAGAAACTTTAAAATACCCGGACTCTAGGCCAGGCCTCCTCTATTAAACTGCTCCACTATTGACAATGTCTATCCATTTCCTTTTCCCCAATTCACAATGATATTTATGTGTCAGTGTAATATATGATTGCAATGTTCAAATCTGTATCAGAAAGTTGGTTACACTCTCCCAATTAAAGTTGTCATGTTGTCCAGTATAAGTACTACAACAACAACAATCATGTAGACCTAACAGGCTTGTTTTCCAGGACTCAGTAGAGCTGATTAGCTCTTTTTGAGGGATTGATTTTGATAGTGAAACATTTAGATAAAATCTTTATGAAGATAAATTGTGCAAGCATGTGATAAATATAGCATGAAAGATAGCAAAATAGAGTAACGTACTTTTGTTTAACTCACATTTTTTTTTAAGCACTCTAAAAAGTGGGAATAATTGATGATTTCTAACTTGAACATAGCCTATGCCCTACATTAGTTTGAATCTATAATAATTAGCAACTACAAATAAATGGATATATGAAACATGATAGTTGCTAATTGCCAAAGTATTGTAGTGAGAATCACTAAGGTATTAATATGTGATCTCAATCAGACAAGTCATACAAATGACTGTTGAACTTTCTTCTCAATTTGGAGGGCCATAATGATGAACTAGGTAGTAGGTGGATGCCAGATCCACATCCTATGAATCACCAACAATAATTTCAGTTTACTAGGTGTAAGGTGGTGAGATTCTAGGCTAGAGTTGAAACCAGTTTCTCTGATACCATATGTAACATGCCAACTATAGCTACCCTAAAAGGAATAGATAAAATTAACATGCAAGTAAAGGAAAATAAGCTTAAAACAGAAAACATAGGAGTATTTCCTTAGTTCCTTGAAGGAATATGGTATGACAGTTGTACATTTCTTGTGATCTTGTATGCATGCCAATCTGGTTTTATGCTGATTTGGTCTTAATCTAAATCTAATTTAGTTTGATCAAAGTTTTCTCGAGCCCTCACTCAACTTCTATCCTTAAGACTTACCTAGTATGGGTGGAACTTTAAGGTTGGTATACTTAGGTTAGCGAAATTCTAAGCTAAAATCATATCATCTTGAGTCATCAAGATAGATTATGGTCATCCTAGAGGGTAGGTATATGAAGTTATGGCCAAGAATATGGATAACATAGTTTCTTAAGGACGTTGAGTCCAAGGGGTTGTGGAAACTTGAATAAGAAGTTTTATTGACTCTTAACAAGTCTGGTGGTGACATTGGCAGCACGAAGAAAGTACTTTAATTTAAAACTTTGGCCAAGGTGGTACTATGCTATAGTTATTTAATGAACTTATTTTATGCTCATAGGAAAAGGATATCAGTTATTTCTATTGTATCTATTTTAAGCTTATTTTTGTTTACTTGCATGTTAGTTTTATTTATTCCTTTTAAGGTAGTTATAATTGGTATGATACACTTTACCTCAATTAGGTTTTAGCTTTGGCATTTCATGACTTTGGGAACTACCATTAAAGTCACCAATATCACTATTAAAATTAACTCCCTCTACATCATCAAAATTCTAAATCATATTCCCACCAATCCTTGTTTGGCACCATCCTCTTATTAATCTATATGTTTCCCCTCCATGGTAACACACTTCTTTGTTGCTTGTTTGTACAAATACTTAGTTATTTTTTATTGATGATGACATAAGCCACTATGCAATATGAGTAGCGTCTTGGCTTATTTAGGGGAAATTTTGTTATTTACAAAGTGGACAAATTGATATATGGGCTGATATATTTTTGTTGCCAAAGGATCAAGAACATGGCATGGGAAATGGATGGCTAGTTTGTAAGGATTTAGAATTGCATTCCTATGTATTTCTCATTGTCTAAGTGTGTTGTCTTATGCTTTAGATTATTAGTCCTCCCCTTATTCCAATGTAAAAGATGTTGCCAACTCAAAAATTAATCTTTGAATTATCTTCATTTCATCCACAGACAACATCTATCCAATAGCAAAGTTTCCTTACTCAAGAAAATGAGTATTGTTGCATTACATTTTATAATTTCACTGATGATTTTCTATTTTAAATTTTAGCAACTTGATAAATTTTTTTTTAATTTTAACATGTTTTTTAGTCAATCATTTATCTTTTCATAGATACCCTTCTTTCTTCTTCTTATGTGTCACATGGATATGATACTTAATACTTGTTGAATTTTTTGTATTTATGAGAAAATTGATGACTAACCATAATATAACCATGTCTAATCTTTTGTTTAATCTTGTAATCTAATTTTGGTACAGATAGATGGAGTAGCAATGCCTAGAAAACACCAATGCACAAACTGTGTAGGTGCATGTAACTTTTTGGCTTATCCGGAAGGGTTCAGAGATAAAGTGCTTTTAAGTTCAACTGCTTAATGCTCTTTGAAAATTCTTGGAAAAGTTGGTATTCATAATATGTGTCTTTTTTTTTCTTCCTGACTGACATATCAGAGAAGCTTTGATATTTCTATTAACTTCATGTATTATAGACCATTTGATTTGTTAAGTTTGTATAATATTTCATTTTTTGTATTAAATACATTGCATAGCTAATGTTCTAGATGGAGTACTTGAATCAGATCCCATTTATTTTCCAGGCTTGGAGTTCTCTTCCCTAACTATGAAGAAACAAGTTTTGAAGTAGCTAAAGTTGAAAAGTGAATTACACAATTGTGGTGTAAGGAATAAAAAATCTTCAAATTCTGAAGCTCCCAAAAATAGTAAGTTTGAATATTCATCTTTCTGTTCACGCAAGTTTTACTTTCTTTTCACTCAAATTTTAAAGTGTACAAGTTCTACTATAATTGAATGTTACTTTTGAGTACTATTGATGTACATTAGTCATTTGTTGGCATCAATTTAATTTCAAATTTGTAGGCTTCACACAACCAAATTAAATTTATCTGCGAGGTTCCACCTAGTTGTGTTTGATACCTAGGCAAGGTGGATTGTTGAGGACTTGGAACCTAAGATCTCCCAAATGCTGGTTTGACTCCTTGCGAACTGATATGTCAAACATTTTTCAGTTTGGGATTTTAACTTAAACCTTCAAGTTTGTAACCTTCACACAACCAAATTCATTTACATATGAGCTTCTAATAAGAACTTAGGACCTACCAAATTCCAGTTCAAGAAGTCTACCAACTAAGCTATCAATCCTTTGTAAGTAGAAGATTTCAAGCTAAACCTTCTCTACTATTAACATTGCAAATTTTTAAGCTTAACACAACCAATTTTATTTATACAAAATTTTGTAGATATTTTTTTGAATACATTTGATGAAGGGCTACACCACCCAACAACAATAACACAAAAATTGCAAACCAAAAAATACTTACTTTCTATTACTTCAAATGAAAATGGAAGTACAATATCAACACTCACAAAATATTAGTCACTTAGGCTTTACACATCTGCATGTTGGAGCTACAAGATTTTCTTCTTAAGCTTTGTATTGAAGAGCTCAACTCTGATGGTGCACTCAACTTTGGATAATCCACTCACCTCTATATGCTTAACAACTAGACCAAGCCCTCAATTTATAGCATTTTAGTGCCTCTTGGAAATCATGCACCTAGTCTTGGAGATCAACACATGGATGTAAAGGAATTTTTCCAAAGTGGGTTCCTAAAGAGGTTACTGTAACACCCCGCCAGAGAACATAAGAGAGATTAACCTAAAACATACTACTAAGTTTGGTGAATAATTTTTTTTCTAAAGTTAACATACAAGATAAACATCAATGCAGAAGCAATTACCATTTACTCACATTAATACAACACCAACATAGATTACAAAACTTGAGGGTCTCATGATGTAGAGTTACTTAAGAACACAACACAACTAAAATAACATCAACAAAAGATTCCATAACATAAATATTACAATTACATCATATATCAATAAATACAATTCTCATGGACATCCATGAAATATAAATAAACTCACATCCACTGCACATGTCACAAGGTATGTGCTAATCACTCTAACAATACTAATACAATGTCCAGATTAGGTATCACATGCGATACTCAAATACGAGATTACAAATAATGAAGAAATGAAAAGAAACATCAATGAAGCATCATAAGGAATCCCACTGCAGAATCACCGTCAGGCACCAACACCAGGATGTCAAATCTCAAATGGTAAAGAATCAATACCACCCATCCATGTAGAACCACAAAGGCCTACCCGACCGTGCTAAGGAGATAACAACAAACCCCAATTGAATATCCAATAAAAAAGCAAGGTAAAACCCCTAAGCAAGAGGATTCCTGAAAGCTCTCTACTCAAGGTAAACAAAATATACAAAAGGTAAGACTCACTAATCCAGAGGCAACCGACACATGTAGAATTACTAGACAATGCATAGGAAGGTGTCATCATGTACGTCTAAACCTTGAGTTTTGTCCTAGTAATCTCTCTGAATCCCGACACCCAAGTGACCATACATGACATCAATGACCTCTCATACAGATGAAGTCATCAACTATGCCAACTCATGCCTTTTAAAGGTGGCTAGTCATCTTCTCAACATCCATCTTAGTCTATACTAGCACTCAAGCATGGGTGAGGACTCATATCTTATTAGGTTCATTTAAATACCCCTTAATTATATTAGGTTATCCCTTGATTATAGATACTTACAATAAGTGATCTTGACAGCCACTTGTGGGCCCCGATGCTTATTGCAAGCCACCTCCTTCTACATGTCTAGGTAAACTACCCTAGGCTCATAGATCTCTCCTAGATCTAATGAAGTATACAACTAGGTAATCCCAGATCTAGCTTCACACACAAGAACTAGAAATGATTACAAAGATACCATAAATAGAATAAAAGCATCATGAGACCATATGGTCAAGTCAGGGATGACAATCAGAATATACACACACATCAAAACATAACTAAAACATGTCCATCTAACACATACCCTGGCATCTATTTTCCCCCTAGGTCATCTAGAACCCGATATCACAATATGCACAAGGAGATAGTACAAGAACGAAGAATACAACACTCACATCATGGTAAATTGAAATTAAACCATAAGCATTTAGATTCCATATTCAAAATAACTGAATCCAAAAGTAGAAACACATAAAATTGCTAAGAGAATCTTAATCATAATCGTCACAATAATGTCATGATAAAAAATATCATCCATAGTCTCATAATAGTTCTAAACAAGAGAAAATACCCAATTTCACTACATGGTCTACAATTCCCAATAACTAATCATTTAAAATAAACGTATATGAGAAAAACATAAACTAATGATAATATTAATGTACAATACTTAAGCATATACTTATATATAAAAATTATTAAACTAACCAATTAAACCCATCCCACAAAGATGGAAATCAAATGAATATAATCATACTTTGATAATTAATAAATTTCCATATATAAAACAATCTATTATTTAGATAAACAAATCTCATATTAGTTTAAAAACAAAATTCCAATTTAATTAAGTTAATAACAAAAAATTTAGCTTAACTTAATTAATATACAAATCTAATTTAATCAAATAAACAAATTATTTAAACTAAATTAAATAAAAAATTTAATTAAACTTTATTAATTAATAAATAAAATTTAATTTAACTAAATTAAAATTAAATAACAATTAAACTAATGTAAACAAAAGTAATACATAACTAAATTTAATTATTAAACTACAATTTAAAATTAAACTAAAATTAAAATGAAATTTTTAATAAATAAAAATTTATTTTTAAAAAATAACAAATAACCAAATTTCATTTTAAGTGGGGGGGCCTATGGGCCTGCGCCCACTAGCGCAGTAGCCTCGGTTGTCGCACTAGGCTCACGGCCATGTGTGTCGGCAGAGCCTGCAACACAAGGACTGTGGGGGTGGGGGATTTGGTGCCCCCCCCCCCCCCCCGCTCTCCCTGCCCCCCCCTTAACTTTAAATAATTTTTTTAAATTTATATTCAAACAATGAAATCACCATTTAAAGAAAAAAAAAAAAGAAACTTGATCATTTTTTTTATATAATAAAGTCATAAGCATTTTTTTAAAACAAATTAGATTTTTTTTGAAAGATACAATTTCTGAAAATGGAAATATAATGTCTCTGTGTCTTTTTCCAGAAAAGGAAAACAAACCTTTTTACTTTTTACACACAATATTGTTTTTTTTCCTCCTTTTATATTTTTCTACCCTAATGTATTTTACAAGTGTAACATATTTTAATCTCTACTGAATAAAAACCAGAGACCATGAATTATAATTTTTCCAGAATGAAATTATCTACCCAAATTGGGTTTTTTCTCACAAATAATTCATTTTATTTAATAGCTCAATAGTTTACACTATAGCCCATATTAATTTTTTATTTTCTAAGAGTTTTAGCAAGAATTTTGTCACAAAAATTGGACAGCATAACCCTACTATGCCAAGTCTAAATAAAAACACAAAATTATAGATCCAAGGGTTTTCTAATACCCAAAATCACTAACAAAGAAAAAAAAATCTACTAAATCAAATGAAACTATCCAGGCATAATAAATTACTAAAAATTGCACAAACAAAATTACAAAGAGGATTCTCAAAACCCTACCTGAGGTCCAATGCAAGAATTGAAAATGGAATCTTTTGAGAAGGATAGAATTTCAGAACCTTCAAAATAAGAACTCAATCCTGCATATCTAAATCGACCAAGAATGCAAGCCAAGAACCAAATGCAAAGAAATCTTTCACAAATTTTCAAGAAATACAAAAACACCCAAGAATCTCAAGATCCAAAACCAAGCTCTCTCCACAATTCTTCAAAACCTGTGTGTCCACTCAAAATGAATGTCTTTCCCCCTATTAGGGATTCAATTCCCCCTTTCATGCAAACCCTAGACATGACTCATTAGTTATCTCATAATCAAACTCCAATTCTCAATTTGAAAGAAAATCCTAATTAATAAATTAAAATAACTTCATTTTGCACAACTCAACTTTGCCTTTTGAAAACAAATTGTTTTTTTTTTTAAAAACAATTTTCATTTCAACATAATTAAAGCACATGTAAATAATAAAAATTCATATTAAATAAATTAAATACTTAAAGAACTATTTAATCATGCAATTAAATATTTAATTATTTAATGAAGCATAATCAATTCCAATTTCAAACAATTAATTAATTAAATCCAAATATTTAAATATTTGATCTTTAATTAATTATCCTCACATAAGCATAAATATTAAAATTAATATTATTTTTCAACTATAATATTAAATTCCACAACTATAGAAAAATCACACACAAACAATTGAGATCAACAAATAAACCAAATAAAATAAAGGATGGGATCCATGAATTCATGTCACCTAGACAAATACAGGTAAGGTAGTCATACTGATACTTGTCCAATCCTAGGAGAAATTAGACTTAGGTTAAGGTTTTGGGTATGTGTCTTATCTCCCCTCTTTACCATTGAGATGAATATTTATGTGCATGCTCACTCCTACCAATTCAGGGAAGATGATACCCTGTACCTACAAACCTGTCATCACAAGATGAAGCATGTACATCCAATATATATATAGTAGACAATGATAGGGTATGGTGGGACGTGTGGATCTCGACTATGCAAGTAACTACGCCTCCATCCTCTACGACACAAACACACCAAATAGGTACACACACATAATAACCATACACATGCAAGTATGGGGTTAGTAACATCATAAACCGATATAAAGCATACAACATCATAATGATATCATCTAATCTATGCAATCACATGATACACATATAATGAACAATAATCCAGAATCATCATTTATTAAAATAATATCCGATCACATGAAAAGTGACCTAAAAGAATTTGGCTAAACAACTAAAACATAAAGAAAACTATGGGTGGGTACTAAAGTTACTTTTCCCATTCCTTTTTTAACCACTCAATACATGTGGAAGCTTGTCTCTTTCCTTTCCTCAAATCCATGCCAAGATGGGGCTTTTCTTAATTTTAATAATAGAAATACATGCCCACTCATAAAAATTATATTTGCATTTAGACATAGGCCACAAAATATAAATAATTTCAATCCCCTTATATGCATATTTCAATTATTCACCGGGAAGCGAAAGGATTGAAATTATTCATAAATAATTTCAATCCTATTCTTTTTTAGGCCGGCCGATGATGTAAATTTCTATATAGGGTATGGACTTGTTCCTAAGAAGACAAGGGTGAGGTTGTGGGTATGATCACTTATATTACTTGGATTATCTGGGCTAGATTTGTAAGGTATTTTGATGTAATTAGGAATGAATTATTGGCATGTAAGGTTTCATGTTATCGATTTGTTGTAAATGATTTACCAATGATAATAGAAGATTGTATCTCTCTTTTTTTTTTATTGTGTCTTGTCTCTTCTATTGTATTGTGTAGGATGCAAGGGTTAAACCAATCTCCTCAAGGTTTATCCATCCTTGACTACATTAGGTGGTATTAGAGAAAAATGTTGAACAAGGTTGAGGTTGAATGAGGTTGAGATTCTTGTGCTGGTAGATCTGAGTTCCTAACTTATGCTTCCTTGAACCTATTGATTGTGAGTTTCCAGAGTGAAGATCTAACTTGCAATTATAGAGGACTTATAAAAGGTAGCTAGGAAAGTTTTTTTTTTGGTTGTTGAGAGTTGAAGGAATATTGAGGGTGTACAAATCATTGGTTGGAAGAGAATCTTGCAATAGATCACCAATGGAGAGACTATTGCACATGAGGATTGGAAAATGCCACCTAGAAGGTTAGAGAAAATGATGTAAGATTTCAAAGTTGATATGAGGAATGAGAGAAGAAATGTGTTGATAGGATTCAGAAGGAATCCTGAGACTAAAAAATAATATGAGAAGGCTACTGACAATCTTGAGGTTGTAGATGTTGATATCCCTACAGATGAAGAAATATTTTTGAGAGTGATGAAACAAGTAAGTAAGAGTTATAGGATTGATGTTTCTACTTTCAATATTTCATTACATCCTGAGGTTTTGATAAACTAGATTAGAGGGTTAGAATATTACTTTGAGCTTGAAGATGTTAGAGATCCACAAAGGGTTAGGTTAGCATAGACTAAGTTTAAGGGTCACATTGGCTTATGGTGGAAGGAATTACAAAAAGATAGAAAGGAGCATGGTGAGACACAAATAACTAGATGGAAGGTGATGGTTGCTAGGTTAAAAGATAAATTCATTCCTGAGGATTATGAGATAAAGTTGTTCAAGAAATTGTAGAACTCAAGGCAAAAAGACATGAGTGTGGAAGAATATACCAAGGAATTATATAGGATAACAATTAGAGATGGTCATAAAGAAGTATCTAAGTTGAAGGTTTCCTGGTATGTTAATGGTGTGAGATTTATTATTCAAGATGAGTTGAGTATGTTGAGGGTTTCTACTATTGAGGATGCTTATCAGTATGCATTGAGAGAGGAAAATAAGTTGAAGAGAAGAAGTAACTCTAGAGGGAGGGAGAAACAAGTTAGCAAAAATGTCAAGGAGAAGCTAACTATTGAATTTAAATCTGGTTAGAGGATACCTAGAAGAGGGAATGGTAGAAAGGAATTCAAAGTTACTTGCTTCAAATGTGGTGGCATAGGACATAAGGCTTTTCAATGTTATGAAGGATCTAGTAAGAACATGGGAAAATAGAATCTTGTGGCACAAGAGGAGAAAACTATTGATGAATTTGTGGTTAATGAAGAAGATCTTGAGATGGGAGAGTCTCTTATGGTTAGGAGAGTCATTTTGAGTAAAAAGGAAGTTGAACCTATATAAAGGAGGAGTTATTTTAGGACTATTTGTTAGAAAGTAAAGTCCACCAAGATAACTGAGAGGTGGGGGAGGTGAATCAGTTATTAGATAATAACAAGTTTTACTACCATTATCAAATTTCAACCATGTAATAAATATAAGCAACAACCATAGAAATATAAACATACACATCAACACAATAACACAAGATATGTTGACTAGGGAACCTCTTGATCAGAGAGTAAACCACGGTGGGAATGATGCCCACAAAAGATGTACTAATATGAAAATTCCATGTGAGCGGATAGAATCTGTTAGGAGCCTTATGAAATACATTCAATACATATGAGTCCTTGTTAGGAGACTTTGAATCTCTATTAAAAGGTTCTAACCCGATTAAGAGTTTTGGAAGACAAAAGGAAGCACTATCCAAACAAATTCAAGGGCAAGATCATTGAACACACTATCCAAATGATCTCTATATTATCCAAATAGAATAATACCAACAATTACTAATCTTCAACAACTTATAATTTCTCCTCTACCTATGCCAAACCGTACCAACTACTTCACCAAATCTCAATACCAAATCTCTGCAATTCATATATCCTCTTACAATATCAACATCAACACATATTGCTCACTTCCATAATTCACATCTATATCTCATCATATTAAAATTAAGGAAAAAAATCCTTCCTTCATACCACACTCAAATAATTACAAATGAGTCAGCCAACAAGGCTTAACCAATTACAAAATATAAACCTTCACACATTACATAATATTTCACAATCACATAAAAAATGTCAGCTTAAAAAAAAAATAACTCTTCACACGTGCAACCTATGACCATGCTATCTCATCGAGGTCACCACCAAAAAGTCTTCATCAACTCTATAAATTTGCATGCCCAGATTCTATCCCGATTAGGAGATATAATCTAGTCATCACAGCTCTAGTACAAAAACAACAATATATGACTAAATAAACTACTAAAAATTGTAGATAAATTACTAATTTTGGTCACGTGACCATTAGTAGTTTATTGCCAGTCATTTATCTTGCGACCAAATTTATGAATAAACTATTTTAGTCATTGATTTGGTCATTTATTTAGTCATTTATTTGGTTGTTTATTTGGTTATTTATTTGGTTTTTTTTTGGTCATTCTTTTGGTCATTTATTTGGTTGTTTATTTAGTCATTTATTTGGTCATTTAGTTTGTCATTTATTTGGTCATTTATTTGGTCATATATTTAGTCCTTAATTTAGTCATATATTTAGTCATTAATGTAGTCATGTATTTAGTGATATTAGGGCATGCTAAAATCGAACCATCATCCTCCTACTTGTAAAGTAGGTGCTCTTCCATTGAGCTATTACCCTTTAAACAATAATCATACCATGTATACTAGTACTTTGGACATTAAACATGATTTCAATTTTTTCCATCTACAGTTCAAGGGTTTTCTTGTTCATTACAACTTCAAATGGAGGCGACTTCTTTCATGCATTGAGTAGAAAATTTACATGATAGTGAGATGAAAGGGAGGTCTATTCACTATTTTATATGCTCCATTCACTACTTGAAAGATTCAATCTCTTCTATCATATAATGAAACCACTAATAGTTGATAGAAATGAGTAAAATCACTAAGGTTAATGACAGTGATGTATCAGAAACCCATGGTAGTGATCTATGCAATGACGATATAAAAGAAATTATTTTTAAGTTGCTACTTTATAGTGGAAAGAACACTTGACTACTAATATTCACTGTCATAACATTAGGTCATAAAGTTTATAATAGTCACGAAGAGCACCAATATCAAAGAAAAGGATATGTGACCATGCACCAATGAAAAGTAGTGATGTTAATGGAAAAATAAAGAAGATGAAGGACACATAATAATAGACATCAGAATAATGATCAAAATGCATAAAAGATACATGGGAAGAATGTAGTCAAGTACAAAGCAATGAGATAAGTAGCAGTGTAAAAGAGAATGAGAGGAGATTATCATGATGTTTGGAGATGGTCTTAGTGATACTATCTACCATCAAAGAAAAAAATGATTCCATATTGAAGATGATCCAAGAGGGTCATGTTATAATGAGGACAGATGGATCATGAAGACAGTGATGTAGTCTAGGGATAGATATTTCACATGGAGAAAAGATTATTGTTCCAAGAAAAGATATTATAAGGACAAAACTATATCACTATCCTTATAGAAGTACAATGATTGGTCCTAGGATTATACTCATAAGTAAAACATAAGGTAATTGTTCTTCATGGATCGATCTAATCGATGGTTCCTTTTTATTCATAGATGGATCATGTAGTTCTCTTCAAGCCATTTTAATCCTTTAAAGACATATATTGTATCATCTTTTTTCTCATTTTTTCAAAGTTACTTTCACCTTTTTAAAGTGCAGAAGTAATGAAGTAGAGAGAAAAGTTAAATGAGTATAAAAAATATGACAAGAACCTCTTCTAGGGATCACATCCATCATGGTTCCAAGATCTCTTGGTTATCCTTCAATTGTATTCATTGTTCATGGACTTTTTGGTTATCCTAAAATCATTGCATTCTATGAGACCACATTTCTTTGAGGCATTTCATCAAACAATTCAGGTGCCTTGTGAAATTTATATACATAAACTTAGTGAAGCTAAAAATCTACATCATTTATGTTGTCAGGTGTACAAGATTAATAGGAAAGTTATGGTGATTTAATTGTATAACTACTAGTCCATGTAAAGAATAGAGAGTACACATTTGATGTTATGGATAGAGGATAAAAGTAAGAACAACAATCATGAAATTGATAAGACATGGACATAAAGGATACAGAGATAAAGAACACAACAAAGGAAATCATTATCATTGAAGAAGAGTGATACACTAGTAAAATAGAGATTTCCAATAAGTGCAGACAATGGAGATTAGAATGATAGTCAATAGAGATGTAGTCAATGAGGTGAAGACATTGTGATATGAAAAGAGCATTGATATTCATATTAATGAAATCAGTGATGAATGAAATCTATAATGTAGATTTTTGTTGTTAATAATGGCCGCTCAAATAGAGATAATATAGATGTTGCACAAATGATAAAACAATTTTCATTATAAAGGAATGACACATTAAGATCAAAACATAGTAGTTACTTAATATACTAGGTTTTCAATAGGCTATTTACTTAAATGATGTCTAACATAGATCCTCTTTAAAATGTTGATCCCTATAAAAGAACAGTCTTGGCATACCTTTTTAATTGCATTTACTAAACGTTGACACATTCCCTAGCATCAGTAATGATGCCAACTTCCAATAAGAGGCAATATCTCTACTAAACGAGCTCCATGGATCCTGTGTCATGATTTAGAAATTATAAAAATTGCATCAAGTGAGCCTCTAGAGAATTATTCCTTTTGTATTGTACAAATTCAATGAAACTATTAGTCTCATAAATCTACAAACAAATTGCATGTTAATCAACAAAACCTTCAAAAAATTCTGAAAAGAAAAAAATACCTGATTGCCACAACATAAAGTATTTCATCATCCTTCTCCAATATTGTAGTGTAAAACCCTTGATAATTCAAATGACTCAAATTTGACCTGTACAATAAAATATGTTTTCATAAAATTCTAAAAATAGTTTTCCAATATAACCTATCACCATTGTAGTTTCAACTGTTGCAATCGATTGGTATATCAGATCTAAGGTTTCTATGTTAGTGTTTATATGTTTTGGTATTCTGTTGATAGACATATATTATTTAGTTCCAATATCACTTTGGTTTGAATTTCAGAATATAAGGATTTAATTTATTTTTGTAGACCCTCATTTCATATTCAGCTTTCCATCTTTGCTCACAAAAATAAAAAAAATATAAAGAAATCAAAAAATTGAGAAAATCTAGATTTAGTACATCATAATAAGGCTCATTTTTCACTACTTGGTGGTAAATAATAGTAAAATAATAGTTGGATGTAAAATTCAAGGCCTAAATTCATATACATTTAACAACAAAGCCAAGATTGACAATGAGGCACTAAAGTAAGAAGTGGAAATATCAGATGCCAAATGAAAGGAAAGTAGAGAACTGTTAAATTTGAATGTTAACAAAGGAGTTTATAGAAACTTCACCATGTTTAGCCACAAGGATATTCTAAATCAATGAAAGGGTCTCAAAAAATGACATTGGCATGTGATGACACAAAATAGGGAGTCAAGTAAAGGACATGTGATGATCCATGTGGCAGGGGTTTAGTAGAGAGTAGTTAATGCACTATTGTTAAGAAAGATATGTGACTATCCAACATTGTCTATGAAGCATTGAATATATAAACCACTATTCAAGGAGTTCAAGTTTGAAACTTTCCATAAATTATAATTGGTAGGTGTAAAGACATATCCTTTAGTAGAATCATCCATGCCTATGCCAAAATTGGAGCTTTAGAATAGGATTGAAATTATTTATGAATAATTTCAATCCTTTGGTTTCCCGGTGACTGATGTCTTGGTTGCTTGGCCTTGGGAATATCATGTGGTGTCTATTGTAGTTGACTCTATAGGTGTATTATCTTGTAGTTCTTTGGTTTTAGACTCTTTATTCTCAGGCTCATTTGAATCATTTTTCTCTATTTTACCCTATCACTCGGGTGTCTCCTTTTGTTGCTCATATGTCGATCCTTCGGGTTCCTTTTATGTAACAATATTCTATTGCTTGAACCAATATGGGTAAATCACCCAGTATATCAACTGCTACTACCTCACTAGGTGCATTCTCCTTAGTGGTTTTTGCTGCAATGTTGATGTCCTCATCATCATTTACATCATCAAGATCTCCCTTTGTGATGTCCTCAATCAAAACATCATTTGTCCTAGGGGTTACTAGTTGTTCAGGAGCATCCTATTTGTATTCTTCACTATATCAAGTTGAGTAAAATTATATAACATAAGTTTCATCTACTATCTCGGTATCAGATATGTGGATTGGATCCTTGGTGGCTATGTCTGCATCATCCAAGTGAACTCCTTTTCCTTTCCTTTTGTTCTTCTTCTCAAGAATGATAGCTAGTGCAAGTTGATCAACTTCTGCCCTAGCTTTCAAAATTATGGTCCATAGAAGCTTGATGTTTTCATCAACTACCTCAAGGTTTCCTACCAATATATCAAGGGTTCTATGCTTCATCAAAAATTATTTTAAGTATTGTTTCATTAGTTCTTCTATCTTGGTAACCGATAGAGAAGGCATGGCCAAAATTAATGAATGCTCCCTCATTTTCTTCTCTGTATGTAGGGCATATGTCCACCTGGTTGACACTTTCTCATAGAATTCTTTAGGAATATATTTAGAAAATTCAATAGGTACTCTATCAAATTTAATCATCATTTGTATCATAGCTTCCTCTATTTTCTCCTGATCCTTGATGGTCATATATAAATACCAATTTAACTTAGGGTGAGTTAGACTCCCTATCTCCTTTATACTATTTTCTAACTCATCTACCGTCTGAATTTTATTAACAACAACCTTGAATTTTTCTTGATCATCTTCCTCAATATAATCTTTTTCTCTTATCAATCTTCTCCTCTTTTTAGGTTTCTCAGAGGTGACTTGGGCACCTCTCTTTTTCTTCTGATATGTTTTAGTAGGAGTTGGCCTTGATATTTTTGCAATTCATTTCTTCAAGGGTAGGGAAGCAGCTATTGAGGATCTTATCTTTGCTCTTGTAGGTGTTTTTTCTTGTTTTATCTTCATTATGGCCTTTACCGGTGCACCTTGGATATCTTTATCTAACTCAATCTCCTCCTCATCATATTCATTATTTCCAATTAGTAATTATTCCTTGGTTGCTTCTTTAACTAGATTGGCTGTTGATTATTATTCTTCTTCTTCTGCATCATCTCCAAATTGTTTTGCTAGAGTATCCATCATCTTCTTGGATTTTCTACTTACTCTCACTCTGACTAGATCCATCTTTATTCTTAATTTGGCCTCTTCATAGGTTCCAAAGCTAGTAGCCTTTGGATCTTTGAGCTCGGCAAAAAATGCCTGTATTAACTTAGAAGCTCGATCAATATCTAGTTCATAACCCATTGGGGGTAACCAAGCAGTCCTTGGTTCAATTGCCTTGATTAATGTGGTGTTGGTGTCCACTAGGAAATAGATATCATCTTTATGTTTTTCTACCAGCTGACCTGTATCTTTCTCCTTTGATGCATTCTATCCTTGAATTGTTCAAAATAAACATCCATAACACCAACAAAATTCTGACATAGACTTTGAATAAATTCATTGATTTGTATAATAACTAGTCGGTTGAAATCCCAGTCACCATTGTTGATTGATGGAAATAATTTTTACATGTAGAAAAATACATAGACCAGTAGGGAACCAAACTTACAAGTATTTTTCTTTGTGGTCTTGATGGTTCTTATGTTCTCCTCCATTTGTTTCAATTGAAGCTTGGCTAGGTTAAATTGAAAACCTTTCTTAACAATCTTGTAGGTGACATCTATGGATCCACAATGTACACTGTTCAACCTTCTTGATTGAAATATCTTGTACCTAAAAACATAAGCTCTGAACCTTATCTCAAGATTAATAATTGTGTTGACTCTCATACCTATTTCATCTCATTCTACTTCAGTAAGCTTCTCGGTCTCAATCCTTGGTGCACTCCTCATGGCTTTCACTTTATCCTTAATAGGGTAACCAGTGACCGTATGTATAATGTCCTTGATTATCTTGACCGGTTCATCTAGCCATAACTTCCCTTCATGCACTTGACTCAAAAAAACCCTAATCTATTATGTCTTAAACTCTCTTAGGAAATACAATGCATTCATTAATCCCTTCACCTCGAGGTGTTTGTTCTCATCTTTGACCTTTATGTTCACACTTAGCTCTTGGTAGGTGGATTGAAGCTCAAAATATTTGATTTCACCAATATTGCAATAGATGTATGAACAAATGTCTTGTACCAATAAAACCCTTGGCGGTATACTAGAAAACACACTAGTTTGATCAATATATGATGCAATTCTGGGGTGCAACTTGTATTTTAGTTCATCACGAGTCACAAACTTAATCAATGTGACCTTCTCACTCCCAAACTTTGATTTCATGACCTTGGATGTCGAGGATGGCATAGTTTCTCAAATTGAGGGCTTTGCAAATATTTTTGTTAAATAAATCAATGGTTGAAGAAGTACTTACTTTAGATTGTGATAAACTTTCTCGAGATCTCTTTAAATATTTTCTAAACAGATCTAGAAATTCTTCATTCAAATTTTCTCAAGTCTCTCTGGTTCTTCTTGTGATCACTATGTGAAGAAATGACTAAGTTCATCATGTATTTGTACCAAAAATCTCATTTCCCACTCAAACTTTCATATTAAATTCTTTACCTACCATAACTTGATAAACATAGTTGTGCTGAGTTTACACTTTAAAGAGTTTAGATTTTAACATTTAGATATTACTCAGTTGATACTATAACTCAGTTAACCTTGTCACTATTCACTAACTTAGAAAACATTTTACTCGATCATGCTTTTACCGACTATTCACAGTTTAAGTTCTAAACATGTAATCCCATAGTGCATCTCATTTCATGTTGATTTGGTGTGCATTCACTAGATATAAGGAACTATTGTAAAATATAACTGATTGAAATTCAATTTCATACATACCTTCATTTCTTAGGTGGAGGTGGTAATATCACCTAATCCAATGGATGAGGTGTCCCTAACTGTAGTACTTGATCTAGCTTTTTCATTTGATTATTTTCTTCACATTTGATTTCTTATCCTCATGATTTCTTCCATTTTATTTCCATTTTTATCTGTATGTATCTATGGTGCTTGGTCTCTACAATCCTTTCTTAAGTGACCGACCTTGTGACAGTGAAAACATGCCATTCCAGTACTTGTCCAATTATGAGATCCTCATCTCTAGTTCTTTCTCATGTAGTTTTATGCTACATGTCCATACCTACCACATGTTGTGCAATTATCCAAGTGTTCTAATCCCAAGTATATGCATTACCTTTCCTTCTTGGTTGATATGATTTGTTCTTTTCTTTCGGTGTCCAGACTTGATTCATTTTTTTCATGCATTCTTGTGACATGTGTCCATGCATGTTGCAAGTGCAACAATGTTTCTCCATATAAGGTTTCTTGGGTGTCCTATTCAAATTTGATTTTCACTCATGTGCCTAATGTCCATACTTATTATAGTTATAGTAGTAACCATTGAATTTAGGAATGGATTTAGGAATACCTTTTGCTTTTCTTATGTGAAAATTTGATGTGTGGGCCAATTTTCCACAATGATAACAGGATAGCTTCTTTGGCCTTGGATTAGCATAAGAATTATTCTGTTCAGGTTGTCATGATGAATCTCCCTACTCGATATATCCTAAACCAATTGTGCTATCAATTCTTTTCTGACTAATCATAAATTCATCCATTCTTTTAGTATTGTCTTCATCTTTCTTGGTCATCTCATTATGTTGTTTCATCTTTACCTCATTCTTCAATCTTTCATTTTCCTCTCTTAATTCACTGATGTCTTCTAGTTTCCTTGTAAGCTCACTAGTTACTCAATTGACTTCCTGACTTATGACAACCATTTGATTAGAGATTTCAAAGTGATGCTAGATGAGTCTCAGTATCTCTAATTCCTTCTCTTGAAACATATCAATCATTTGCCTCCTATCTTCAATAGCCAAATTTATTTCTTGTTCTTCTTTCCTTGCCTTGTTCATGACATCAATCATTCTAACCATTTGTGTCTCTTGACCAATCTACAGTTCTTTCACTTGTTGAGTAAGATGTAGATTTCTTTCAGATGCATCAGATATGCTACCAGATCCAGATCTAGATACCTCAAATGGATCATCTATCTCTTCTTCATGATAATTAGTCTCATTATACTAAATTTCCATATCCTTCCTCTTGATCAGTAACTTCTTCAATTCTTCTTTGGCTTCTTTGAAATGTTGAATATAGATCTGCATATGTAGTCTTTGATTCTCAATAGTCTTATCAAGCTTATATCTTTCTATCCTTATATATTTTCTCTTTATTGATTAAACTTCCTTAACCAAAGATCTAGCTCTAATACCAATTTTTGAGATTATGGAAAGATAAGTACAGAGAGGGGAAGGATTTATCTATACCTTCAAAAATTTTCAAGACCAAAAAATTTGCAAGTGTAGATAGCATTAACCGACTGAATCCATTGTGTGAAATATACATTCAACTATAACTGGAAATTTAATTTTCATGTAATATAATCAATAAAACATTCATGAAACTTCATACACATAAAACAATTATTTTGACCAATATCACAGAAACCCTTGTAAGAAGGTAAAAACTATGGTGGGGATGTGACCTAGAAATATTCACTACTACAGTAAAAAAGTATATCGGTTAAGGCTAAAAATGGTCATCACTTCTAGTTGTCTTACCCTGTTAGGAGTAATAATTAGATCAACTAGATCTACCTGGTTAGAGGATTTTAACAACAAAATACATGTGCATACTCGATTAAGAGATTTAACTAAGAACGGTTAATTCCACTTTGTTAGGAGATTTTAAATCTTCTACAATGTTTAAATAGTAATAGTAAGATGTATCTCTACTTAGAAACTTAAACTTTCCTAATTCAAATCTATGAAATACCATATAAATATCACCTTGTAGTGATGTATGTGTCCTTATATTCTTCTCAGTAGCCTTGTGTATGTTCTAAAAAACTGAATGCTTCTCTCAAACCTTTCTATCAAAACCCTATCTGATCTCCTAATGTCCTTAGTGCGGCTACCTCTTCATGATATATATTCATAATGAAATCTTTACATATTTTATATCAAACTAACTTGACCTAATTAGGGTTTTACAATATCTTCAAAAACCTTAGATCAACGGTGAAACAAAATAACCTAGATCTTACTTTACATAGGAATCATGTACAATTGAATGATTACATCCATATTTAATTATGTCTCGATATTGGTAAACCATTTTCTGATCGGTGTGAATTGTTTGCATTGATGTTTGTGCCATTTCAAATTACTATGTTATTTCATGTTTTACTCAGTGTTCACTACATTCTCTATTTGGTAATTGACTAGTGCTTTGTGTAAATTAATGCTCGATGATGACTATGCTTGGTACTTGGTAATCTTTTGGCTCGGTGAGGGTACTTGATCAAAGACATGTTCGGTTAACTTAGTTATCTGCCTTTTATCCTTCTCGGTGTATATGCTTTATGTATTTTGACCAACTATCCTATTTGTCTCCTTTACCAACTGAATAATTGAATGATACTAATGACAAACATTAATGCTCAAATAGGAGTAGCCAATTGTCACTATCTTGTCAATCCCAAAATGTCTAGCTAGTCCTCCATAATGTTTCTCCTTAAATGGAATCTCCCTCATAGATCCTTGTGGTATACATAATTGAACTCCTTTAAACAAAAACCAATCCTATATAAAATAATCCACCAAAGAACTCCTATATACAACCAAAGTTTCCTTACAAGCTTTCCAAGGTTTAGTAGAATTAGGATCAACCTCATACAACGTCTTCAATTCATGAAATACAAGAAATCACACCTTCATTTTTTTCATAAGATTCCTTCTTCTACTCAAATCATTGGCAACCTTATTATACTTATTACTCCTATGCTTCAACACAAATGAATATTTGTACAAGAATTGAACCCATCTCATATGTCTCTAATTCAACATACTCTTACTAGTAAAATACTATAAATCTTGATGATCAATATACATTAAAAACTCCTTACACAATAAGTAATGTCTCCACTTCTTAAAATACTGAATTATAGCATAATTTTTTTGATCATAAATAGAATACTTCCTCTTTGAACCATTCAAATTTTCACTAAAGTTAGTAACCTTTCTACCTTCTTAACTAATTACCGCTCTCACTACATTCCCACTAGCATCACAATCTACTTGAAATACCTTATTAAAATTAGGTGGTTCTAACATGGGTTGTTCAATTACCTTTTTCTTCAAAAAATAAAAACTCCTTTGTGCTACATGTGTCTATTTGAATCCCTTCTTATTTGCCTTCATTATCTCAGTCATAGTACTGCAAATAGATCTCAAATTTATAATGAAATTTTGATAGAAACTTTCCAAACCATGAAAATATCTTACTTCACTAACACTACCAAGTTTAGGCCATTCAATAATTTCCCTAACCTTCTTAAGATCCATCTTCATCCCATCATAAGAAATAAAAAATGCAAGGTACATAAGATATTCCTTCATGAAAGTACACTTCTTCAAATTTATCAACAACTTTTCTTCCTTTAACCTCTACAACACTTGCCTTACATGCAACAAGTGTTTTTATTTTGTCTTACTAAAAATTGGAATGTCATCCAAATAAACTATAACAAACTTATGCAATAATTCCTTCATCACTTCATTCATCAACCTCATGAAATTACTTGGTGCATTAGTCAAACCAAAAGTCATTACCAACCATTCATACAAACCTTCTTTATTCTTAAAAGTAGTTTTCCATTCAGTGCCTTCTCTTATTCTAATATAATGATAGCCACTCTTCAAGTCAATCTTTGTTAAATACTTAGTTCCACTCAAGCAATCCATTATGTCATCCATCCTAGGTAAAGGAAATATGTACTTGACTATGATCTTGTTTATTGCTCTAGAATTAGTACACATTCTCCATTGTTCATTGTTCTTTGGTTCGAATAAAATAGGTACCACATAAGGAATCATGGTTTCCTTGATTAATCTCTTCTTTAATAACTCCTGCACTTGTCTATTCAATTATTCATTCTCTATTGGGGTCAATTAGTGAGCTACTTTTTTAGGAAATCTAGCTCCATGAATTAAATCCATGCAATTACTAGCACTTCTAACTGGTGGAAAACCATCAGGTACATTACCTAAAATAACATCAACATACTCATCCAACATTTCCTCAATCTCTTCTGGGTAATCATGTTTCATATCTACATCAACAAATTTCTTAAGAACAATATAAAAACAAACATTCTCATGTCTCATACCTTCCAAAAATTCCTACCTTCCACCATGAAAATTCTACCACTAGTACAAACTTCCTTTTAAAGGTTCCTCCAAATGAAATGATCCTTGATTCATACCATTATCCATAATAGTATATATATTTCTCCTATTGTCATGTATAGCTTGTCTATCATATTTCCAACTCCTACCTAACAAAACATGACATACATCCATAGGCATAATATCACACAATACTTCATCATGATAATTTCCTATTTTCAACTTAACCCAACATTTTTCACTTACCATTACCCAATGATCATCTCTTATCCATGCAATCTCATAGGGTTTTGGATGTTTGAGTTTTTTTTACTGCAATGTATCTAGCATTTCCTTAGATGCCAAATTATCATAAGTACCACCATAAAAAATAACCTTACATATCTTACCATTAACAAGACATATAGTTTTGAACAAATTATTCCTCTATAAAGTGTCTTCTATCGTTGCCTCATGGTAAATATTTCTCCTCATGATCAATGTCTCTTCCTTTTCATCTTGATTTTTGTTAACTTATTTAGAAGATCCATTTTCTTCCATAAGATTTTCCCTTCTATTTCTTCATGTCCTCCTTTTAGATCCACATTTTTTTACATTAAAAGTCTTATTGACCTTCTCGACCACATTTGAAACAAGTAACTTTAAATATCCTTTTATCATCTCTTCGGTAACCCTCATTCCTATAGCCACCTCTATAAGATCTTATTTTAGGTTTCTTCTCCTTTCACTTCCCTTTATTATAATCTCCAACACATCTATCACCTCTGCCTCTTTGAAATATTCTATCTTTGCCTCTTTGTCTTTTTTCTTGTCTCCTACTTAACTTGTCTTCATCCTTTAAGGCATACTGATATGCGTCTTCTACATTCACAATCCTAATAATATTAAGATCCTCTTGAGTTGACATCTTCAACTCATTTAGGTACATTGCAACTCTTTCTACTTCATCCTCCTTAAAACCATATCTGATATCCAACTTGTATAATTCTTTTGTATACTATTTCACATTCATGTCCTTCTGCCTCACATTCTGTACTTTTTTTATGAAACTGTCCTAGTAATTAGAGGTTAAGAACTTATCCTTAATTTTACTTAGCATCCTATCTCAAGATTTGATCTTCTCCTTACATCTTCTCCTTCTATCATTTTTCAAATGATCCCACCAAAGTGGAGCATGACCTCTTAACTTAGTACAAACATACTTTACCTTATTTTCATCAGTTCCTTCAAAATAAAATTACCTGTCCATAGCTAAGATCCAATCCAAAAAATCATCTACATCCAATATTCTATCATAATCTAGTGGGTTAAAATGTGGTCTATCATTAACCCTAGCAAGAACCCCAATAAACCTTTCTTCTCCTTGATCAAATTCTAGTTGTACTTGTTCTTCTCCCTCATCTTTTTCTTCATTCTCCTCTTCAACATCACTTAGCTCTTCAATATGTTGACCTCTCCTTTAGGCCATTTCAGTTGTCTCCAATGTCACTGAAATCTATCTCAACATTTCACCAACATTAGGGTATTCTCCTCTTCCACCTCTAGCACCTCTCGTAGCCATCCCAATTGAATCCTCTACAATCTTGAGTCAGATCCTTACTCTTCCACTCCATGAAAAAATATTTAAGGAATTGCACACTTAGGAGACATGACTCTTTTCACCGCAATCAAAAACCTTTTATTTATTACTACTTGATGTAGTCAAAGGAAGGTGGGACTATGATGATCAATCCTACCTCACAACAAGAGTAAACATCATGGAAAATAAAAAAAAGGAATAGTAGAGAAAATACAAGATCCAATGTATATTCAAACTATTGGTAATTTTCCTTCATAAATGCCAGGCTATAAGGTCTACCCAATTGCATCCTTACAATTTATCTAAATGAACCTTCTAATCCATTATAGATCTAGAATCATTCATCTATGACTTACTCTCTTACATTATTACATCAAGTTACAATATATAGCTATCAAAACATACAAGTCAACCCTTAAGAAAGATTATTATTCATAAGAACTTGTTCCATAAACTATGTGAAGCCATGTGATCCCATATTTAGGTCCACACAAAACATAAGAACATAAAACAATGTGCCACCATTCACCACAAGCCAAGGATTGTCACCACAAGATCAACATCCCACCGACGTTCATGAACAAGCAAAGAACACGCTACCTAAGAGAAGATAAATCATAACTCAAGAAACATAGATTTAAATGAAGTGTGATCATGGGAATGTTATCAAATATAGGTCCAAGTTAATATTTTATGACCTCACATGTTAAATCAAACATATGATGAATTTCCAACACAATCTTTTAGATGTTGGATTAGGTATGGAAATGTAAGTACTAAGAGGGGAAGGGTGAATAAGTATTGTAAAAAACTTTTAAACTATTTGAAGTTTCTTCCTTAAACATTTACTGAATCCATAAATTTTGCATGCATTATATAAAATATATAAAAGATAACACATAACTCATAACACATTCATTTTGGCATTGTAGAAATCCTTGTTAGAGGATAAAAATAGCGGTGGGGATGACACCAACAAAACTTCACTACTGCAGTAAAAAGTCTACTTAGTTAGAGCTACAATGTTATCTATTTTTGATTGCTTACCCTATTAAGAGTATTAACCTAGTTAAGAGTCTTAAGACTTGTTAAGTCTACCTTGTAAGAGGATTTTACAATTCTAATCTAAGAACTGTACCTGGTTAAAGGATTTACAATATAAGATCTATTAAGATCTTCTTAGTTAAGAGACTTTACAATTTTGATTACTCTTTAATCAACAACACAAACTTGTCTATTAAATTTCCATCAAACATATGCATATTAGACTCTTTATGCTCAATAACTCATCACCCCATACTGTGTACTACTCACAATATCAATTAAGTGCTTGGTAGATTCAACTCTGAATCACAATCACTTTTTTCTCTTTACTGCTTTGCACTCAATGGTTTCTTTTCTCATCACCTTCTTTGCAATTTCTACTTCACACATGTAATCTCCCTCCACGCATGCATGGTGATATTCACATTTTGATTCATTTAAATAAAATTCTAGAAGCGATGCAACATGTTCTAGAATCATCTCCACAAGAAGTGTTAGCATTGGTTACTCCTCTAATGTATGTATCATACTATATTCTCATTGGAAAATATCACCTTGTAATCAAGTGTAATTATTATGTTTTACATCTCCAATTATTTGACATACAATCTCCTCGAGATTTGTAAACCATTTTCTATTTGGTATACAGATTCAATGTACTTAAATATTCTCCTTATGTCATCCTACTATGCTCAGTAACACATTTTCATCTACCTTGGTAACTGTCTTATCTTCTTGGTTTGGCTGATGTTATAGCTCAGTATAACTCGGTGCTTGGTGCTCGATGTCTAAACTTGTTTTGTGTTTACCAAAATTACTCATTCCTTTCTTTCATTTTACCAATTAGCTTTACCTTCTTTACCGACTTGTCTTTCCTTCTTTACTGAATGACTTTGAAAATCATTATGAATTCCTTATAACTAATGAAAACAAAATAACTCTTAGGAGTATCAATCTCCCCCTTTGGCATTAGTTTGGTATCATTGTTTAAAACCTTCAAAGTCATCAAAAAATTCATATCTTTTTCCTTGTCCATATATCCACTCATATATCCATTCATCAGTAAACGTATTACTCACCCTGAATTATTACTTCCTAAATTTATCCTTTAACATATCTAGTTATCCTTCTTTTGTATACATATACTATATTCCCCTTTTACATATTTTCATCTATATTATATATTCTCCCTTTTTTAATAAAAATGCCAAAATGAGAACTTAATCTTTATGCAGTGTGGGGATCTTGTCAAAAATAGATTTGTACTTGTCATGAGCATCCTTTAGTGATTCATTCCATGTATCCTTAAGTATCTAAAACACTATTATTTTCTCACTTAAATCAACAGTTAAGCTTACCATGTTGTCCCTAACACTAACATCTGGTGTGTTGACTAAATATTTGGCCTTGTGTACATATTTTTGCAATGATTCAATATGTGGAATTAAAATTGTTTGGAGTTCCAATAGATCTACTCTAATCCAATTCTCCTCCCTTTTTAGCTCATATTGCACTCCCATCAAATTCTTCAGCCTTTGAAAATATTATTTTATAGGCTTAGGCTCGGTGGAAACTTTTGATAATTTTTTTGTGAGTTCCTTTTCCACATTATTATCCTTCTCTTTGATGTCCTTGGTGAAATTGGAAATTAAACAAATTTGTTGAAATAATGAAAGAATTTTTTGCATCTCATTTTCCAATTCATTAATTAACTCATAAAGAGTTACCTTATCTAATGCAACTGATTCAACGAGTTATTCAATCAATGTAGTCTCCATTTTCTTCTTATGTATTTTCATCATGTGCTCGGTAGTATCACTACTAGGATGGTTTACTTTATTTACCAGCTCTCTTAATTGAATATAAATATATCCTTTTTCATTTATAGTGGCCTCGGGTACAATCTCACTTAATATATCTTTTACTTGGTCCAAAACACCTATTTTTAGCTTCTTTGCCATTAGCTTGTCTTGTGCAACTTTTATCTTTAGTATATCTCTGAACTCTGAGAATTATTTTGGACTTCGGGGGTATGTGCAGGATCATGGTATGCCAAACTAGGACCTTAAGTGGCAATGAAAATTTAGAAAATCAAGTTTAGGAAAATTGACATAAAAATTTGAAGAAGTTATAAATATTATATCGAAAATATGTAAGAAGAGAATCTATAGAAAATTGAATTTCATTTCTAAGATACTAGGCCTTTTTTGAAAAACAATTATTCTATATGTTGAAAATTTTAAATTTCAATGTAGTAGTACAAAAATTTCAGGAAAAAAATAAGTAGGTGTATGTCTGACCATCTTAAACACAATCAAATGATAATGTTTTTTGAAAAGATTATAGATATAAGTAGTAGACTCATGTCCAGATGTGACACATATTTTTTTGCAATTTTTTTCCATGTAAATAATTAATTATGATTTTTCTTCTACAACTTTTCCTGAATACAAAAACTCTCGTGTCTGACCACGTTAGCTTAGTCTAAAATTTACCAAATTAAAATTTTATTTTATTTTTCTTGTAGTAGTAAAAGCATAGAATGTGACACATATTTTGGATTTCAAAAATGTTATACAGTTTGAAAGTTATAGCTATTTTTCAATAAGTCTATCAATCATGACTAGAAAGATAACAAGTAGGTGTATGTCTGACCACATTAAACAAAATCAAATGATAATACTTTTTTATAAGATTATAGATAAAATTAGTAGACTCATGTCTAGATGTGATGTATATTTTTTTGTATTTTTTTTTCATGTAAATAATTAATTATGATTTTTCTACTACAAATTTTCTTGAATATAAAAAATCTCATTTCTGACCACCTTAACTTAGTCTAAAATTCATCAAATTGAAAGAATTATTTATTATTATTGTATTAGGTGAAGCATAGAATGTGATGTATATTTTAGATTTTAAAAATGTTATATTATTTGAAAGTTATAGTTGTTTTTCAAAGAGTCTATCAATCAGGACTTCTTTTTCACATCGCCACTTTTTGGCATACCATGATCCTACACACACCCTAGGGTTGAGATATCAACCTTGGGAATAACAATAGGTTGGCTGACATCATCCTATTTTTCATGCTTTCTCTTCATAGTCTTTCCCTTCACTAAATATGCCTTCTTTGGATTAGATTGTGCACTTGTTGTATCCTCATTTTTCTCTTCTTTTTCTTTCTTTTTCTCTTCTTGTTTCTTCTCTTCCTTCTCCTATTTTTCTTCTTTATTTTCTTCATTTGCTGCCTTTATTTTTTCTTTTTCTAGTTCCTTTTTTTGTTTTGTAGTTTCAGTAGGAGTTATCAAATCTTGATTCTGACCTTGTGTAGACTCGGTCTCTTTTGTTTCCTTGGTCTTCTATGTTTCAGTCACCTTTTCTAGCTCAGTGGAGGTATCAACTTCAATGGATACTTCTCTTGTCACCTCTCAGATCACTTCTTCAATCTCAATAAAACTCAATACCTACTCAATAATAGGATCTACTTCCATTAGCCTTGCCTTAGTAGAATCATCAATTTCCATTACCTCTATTTCTATGGCCTCAGTTTCCATGATGTCTTCATCCCCTTTTATTGTTTCATTAGGGTCTTGATTGGTTATGTCCTCAATTATAATGTCTTCTTCATTTTATATCAAGTCAATTATATTTGACTTTCCTTCTTGATCTTTGACTTCTTCAATAGTCAATTGATCAATAGAGAAAAATCTTTGTCCAATGTTATTATGTACTTCTTCTAGCTTACTGACCATGATTCTCAGTGCTCTGCTTTTTACTTAGAATATTTTTGAATATTCTAGCAGTGTGTCTTTGATTCCTTTCTTTGTTAGGTTTGGGAGAGTAATTTCTAGGGACCTCTCTCTCATTTATTTCTTGACTACTAGAGCATACTTCCATCTAGCATCAATTTTTTGATAAAGTTCATTTATTTTTCTCTTCATCATTTCTCTTTTCATACTTTAATTTTGTCAATACCAAATAACCTCCATATTTTTCAAGTGTCTTGAGAAATTCATCAAGACTCTTCACCTTAGGTAATTTACTTTCTAAAACCTTAAATTTTGATAGGTCTTTAGATTGTGTGTCACTTTCTTGGTGCAACTTCATTTTCCTTTTAGGCCTTCTAGTAGCCTTGTTTTATCTTATTTAAGTTTTTGTTTTTTTTTGGTTCTACATATTCTTTCTTATTTTCTCTTAGTTTTGAGGAAGACCTTGTTGATGGTTTAACATCAATTGGGCTAGGGATCTCTTTCTTTACCCTTGTCTTCTTCCCCTTAATCTCAAATGGTTCAGAAACCTCTTCACCTTCAGCAGCAATACCTAGATTCTCTAACAAGATTTTTTATCATTCTACTTGTATTTCTTATTGCCTTAGATATCAAGATACCCATTCTTATTTTCTATTTTACTTCTTTAAATGTACCATAAGGATTTGGTCAATTGGTTTCTCTAACAGTCCTTTAATTTGAATAGAGGAAGCATCAATGTTCATCTCATATCCCATAGGTGGTAGCCAATCAGTTCTAAGCTTCACGACTCTTATAATACATGTGTCGGTATCAATTTCAAAACATATCTCATCTTTATATTATTCCACCAGGTGAGGTGGAATCTTGAATCTTTTATGCATTCTTTCTTGAAATTTAACAAAATAGTCATTCATGACCAAATCAAAATTATTTCCTATGCTTTGAATATAATCATTAATCTAGTGTGCGATCAGTTTGTCTTCTTTCCAAGTTACTTCACTTCTTGTATGAAATAAATTCTGAAAGTAGAAAAAAATACATACCAATGTGGTCTAAAATTTAATGTATTTTATTTGTCTTTCCTTATGGTATTCATATTATCATCCATCTGCTTCAACAATATCTCACAATAGTCTATTCATATCATTTTTAACAATCTTGTATGCTATGTCAACAACTCTGTAGGGTACACTATCTACCCTAGATGACTAAAAGATTTGGTAAGATATAATGTTTGATCTGAATCTTAACTCAAGGTCATCCATAGTGGATAGATTCAATCATCTTCCATCCCATTTGGCTTTTGTAAGCTCACATATCTTACTCTTATTAGTTTTCTTGTATGCCCTCAGTATATCACTGACCTGAAATCCTATGACTATGTGAAAAACATCCTTTGTGATCTATACTTGGTCCATCGAGCCACATGAAATGATCATACACTCCAGATTAGTACTATCCTCATCCATTTGTTTTTAAATGCTCTTAGTGCATGCATAGCATGGACCAAACCCTTGGTTTTCAAATGTGTGTAGTTTCCTTTCAATTTTTCATTCACACACAAATTCTTGTATGATGTGTCAATTTTTTCTTGGCATATATCTTCAATTTTATAGTGAATCAAGGCGTGAACATCTTCAATCAGTATAACCTTTGGTGGGATTGATGACAAGGCTCTAATTTTGTCAACTTTCATAGCAATGGTGAGAGGTAGCTTGTATTTAGGATTCATAGGATCAATATTCTCAACAATAACTAGTTTTTGAACTTTTGATACCATTTTGATCTCAGAAATAATATTTAAACACTAGGGTTTCACTTAAATAGAAACTTTGAATTTTTTTAACTCAACTCGATAAATACCAAAAATACCTTGAATACGATAAATGATATTTGGAATGCTCAAAAGATCACTTGGAATCACTCGGTGATCTCTTCTCTATCAAATGCTTCAAATTCTCACAAATATTTAAGGTAGAAATGAAACAACATGCCCTCTATTTATAGTTTTTCCTAAGTTAGGTCTTCCAATGATATAAAATTTTGCATTAAATACTTCTTTCCTAGTTCATTTCACCGATAACCAAAATACACTTTCCTTCACCGAATGGAACAAAATAACTCATACACTTTATCGATCAACATATCAAATATTAACTTCAAAACTTATATCCAAATGCCTCTTGGTATGCTAATATGGATCTTTTCACTAATTTTAGGAACCGATTTAACATAGAATTAGCTTATCAGGTCCTACACATACCTTTGACCAATTAAGTAAATATATAAGGTGCACTTGATCCAATAGATGTGGTGCCATCATTTGTTCCAAGTTCCTTTCCATCATCTTGAGACTTCCTTCTCGAAGTCCTATTCATCTGATCTCTTATTTCATCAATATTAACTTAAGTCTTTTCACTCGATTATTCCTCAGTTGGGGCTTTACCTTTGTACCTGCAATCTTTGGCTAGGTTACCGATCTTGTGACAGTGGAAACAAGCCATTGCAGATTTTCTCCATGATATTCTATTGTTCAGACCAAGCAACCTAAAGCAATTTGCAGTAATCTAACCAAATATTCCACATGCAGTACAATTGATTCTTGTGTTATAGTCCCATGGTATAGTTAATCCTTGTCAGTTGTTTGCAGCATTCCGTTAGTTAGGGACCCATTTCTCATTCCTTCTTTATGACTTGCATTCTTTATATTTGTGACCATGTCTATTATATTTGTGACCATGTCTGATTTTTCTTCAAGTTATTCAACTCAATCTTGAGTGTCTTTCAATTGATGTGTTGGATCTTTCCTCTTGTTGATTGAATGCATCAGTTTTCTCCTTAATTCATCAATTTTCACATTGTCCATTCTCAGTTTCATTTCCATATAATCAATCACCCTTTCATACATATAACTCTCCATTCCTCCATATATTTCCTCTTAAGTGATTAAACTTCTTAATAAGAGACTATGCTCTAATACCAATTATTGGATTGGGTATGGAAAGGTAAGTACTAAGAGGGGAGGGGTGAATAAGTATTGTATAACACTTTTAAACTATTTGAAATTTCTTCCTTAAACATTTATTGAATCCATAAATTTTGTATGCATCATATAAAACATATAAAAGATAACACATAACTCATAACACATTCATTTTGGTATTGTAGAAATCCTTGTTAGAGGATAAAAATTATGGTAGGGATGACACCCACAAAACTTCACTGTTGCAGTAAAAAGTCTACTCAGTTAGAGCTACAATGTTAGCTATTTATGATAGATTACACTATTAAGAGTATTAAGATTTGTTAAGTCTACCTTTTAAGAGGATTTAATAATTCTAATCTAAGAATTGTACATGGTTAAAGGATTTACAATATAAGATTTGTTAAGATCTACTCAGTTAAGAGACTTTATGATTTTTATTACTCTTTAATTAGTAACACAAACTTGTTTGTTAAAATTGCATAAAAAATGTCCATATTAGACTCTTTATGCTCAATAACTCATTACCTCATACTGTGTACTACTCACAATATAGATTCAATGCTTAGTAAATTAAATTATGAATCATAATCACTTTCTTCTCTTTACTACTATGTACTTGGTGGTTTCTCTTCTCATCACCTTCTCTATAATTTCTTCTTCACACATGCAATCTCCCTTTGTGCATGCATAGTGTTCTTTACATTTTGATTCCTTTAAATACAATTCTAGAAGTAGTGTAACATGTTCTAGAATCATCTCTACAAGTGGTGTTAAAATTGGTTACTCGTCCAATGCATATATCATTCCTTATTCTCCTTGGAAGATATAACCTTGTAATAATGTCTAATTATTATGTTTTACATCTCCAATGCTCTGACATACAATCTCCTTGAGGTTTGTAAACTATTTTCTATTTAGTGTCCAAATTCAATGTACTTACAGATTCTCCTTGTGTTGGCCTTCTATGCTCGATAACACATTTTTCTCTAGTTCGGTAACTATCTTATCTTCTTAGTGTAGTTGATGGTGTAGCTCATTATAAATTAGCGCTCGATGCTCAGTGTCTAAACTTACTTTTCCTTCACCAAAATTACATGTTCCCTTATTTCCTTTTATCGATTAGATATACCTTCTTTACCAACTTGTCTTTCCTTCTTTACCAAATGACTCTGACAATCTTTATGACTTCCTCATAGCTAATGATAACTTAAATAACTCTTAGGAGTATCGAAAGAAAGAAAAAAACTAAATTCAAAATGAAAAAATCTATATTCTTTTTTGGTTAGTGCAAGATTGTGATGAAACCCAAGAAGCTCCTGCATCAAGATCCAATAGTCCAATATGCCCAAACTAGCAACATGACACTACCAAATGCACAACATTGAGTTGACCACTAATCCAACCTATGGTGGTTCATAAGATCTGAGCTACCAAAGATTCAATAGGGGATTTGGTTCATGATATCATCACAAATTAGACACAAACATTTCTCATGATTGGACATTGATTGATCATCAAATCAAGATAATCTCCTTATCCACCCTTTCTAGCACACAAGATAGCCAGGATAATTAATTGGAAATCTGAACTGGGATGAGTTGATCTGAGTTGAGCAGTGTGATCCAGTTGATCTAACATCGATCCAGACACCTACTCGAGCTTAACCTCCTTTCCATAGCCGCTCATCAAATTTTCTCCTACTGGTGTCTTTTCCCGTCTACACCCAAAAATGAATGTCATGCAGAATTTGGTGATTCAATTACTAACATGCTAGCATACATCACCTCATCATCAAATGTGATTCCATGTTAGCGAGATGAGCCTAGTATTAAATGTTTTTTGCATTTCACATAATTTTTACTAAGTTAAAATTGATGGGTGTTTAACCATCATTGGGCCAATTTTATTTTCCCTTTGATAGGTATCTAGCTATCAAATTTAATCTCATGCTTGTGTGATAATTTTGTGATGTCAAATTTTATGGCCGTTTGAACCTCATAACTAGAAAGTTTTGTTTTGTTGCAATGACCATTTGATCGTTAAATTTAGTCTTATTAATTTGCTGACATTGTTAGGTTTTCAAAATTTAGACCCCCCACCATATGTAGTTTTGATTTGACAGTACGACATTGAGAGGCCATAACTTGGTCATCCGAGCTCCAACTTGAGTGCAATTTTTTTATTTTGGGTAGAATATCCTAAATTTTTTAGTGGTGTAGTTATTTTCTAGTTTTGGTAGATGAAGTTTACAAAACACTTAGTTATTGGTGACTGTACCTATTTGAGCCCTTTTTTTGCAACTTACGACACTTTGTTCAAGCTAATATAGACACATTTTCATGTGCAAATTTTTCTTGAAAGTGCAGAATTTTTTGAGACCAATCCATATTTTCTATGAAAAATTCACTTTTAGAATTTAGTCTATTTTGTTACTTGTAATCAATTGGATCCTTTAGTGATCTTGTGTCCTAATTACATGAGTCTATTATTGCTTCATATTTGTTGTTTTATTAATCAAAATTATAATTCCACTTTGGCCAATTTTAGTAGGTGGAAATTGTACAACACTCCATATAAAGTGCCAAAATCATCTTTTTTTTTTTTTTGTCAGGGGGGGGGTGGGTTCTTTAATTCATTGCATTTTGGTTGGTGCATTGATTTTTTAATCTCATTTTTTATGTGAGAAGTATCATTGATTTAATCATGGACATATCACCACATCCTATTGTCATAACTTTGAATGGGGACAATTATGAGTCATGGACAAAAGGAATCATCACACTTGTAGATCGCTTAATCTCTTGCCTCATCTTTATGGACTCATCCTTGAACCAAATATTTTTTGGAATCATGGAATTTCAAAAAATAAGATTCATCATATTTTATTTTTTATTTATACCAACATCAATTGATTTTTATTATTTGAAGTTCATGGAATTTACCACAAGATCAAAGGTATTGAGTGCCCACACACAATTTGGACAAAATAAGGGAGAATTTTGAAGATCTTCAATTTCCTCCATTCCGAAAAGATCTTACTATAGATTTCCTCATTCCAATTGATGTTGTAGATCATATTTCCTTTGGTGATGATGCCTTGCAAATGCTATCATGTTTGAATTATGTTTGAGACCTTGAAGATACTTCTTCAGTTGATATCTTTACCATGGTTTCTTGTGATCCCGTATACAAGGATTTTCCTTGTCTTCTAGTTATAGTTCCTTGGGATGAATTCTTGACAGAAATTGTAGGTTTTTTTGTGGATTCCTACATTGAGGATTTGAGAGACTTCATTGAAGGAATTCACCTTCTCTTTGTTGAAGATGATCCTTCTTTAGCTATTGTGAGGGAACACTTTGACCCTCATCTTCATCCTTCACTTGATCATTCTTTCAAGTTTGAAATTATTGTGGATCCTTTGATACATCATTTGGAGGTCTCTTTCACTTCAGAGAAGACATTTGAGTCTTTGGAGATTATTTTTCATGAGTCACAAACTTCACTTGATATGTCATATTTCATGGTTGATCATACTTATGTGTTGGATATTCCTATTCAATTTCCTGTGACATCATAAAATTTGATGATTCTTCATAGAGATTGGGGAGGATTAATTGATATACCTATGGAATTATTTCTTCCTAAGGGGAGGAACATTATTTAGTTTCCATGTACCAATGGAATTCCTTCTTCCTAAGGGGAGGAACATTATTCAATTTTCATGGACCAATTTCTACATTGATCCTAGAAAATCTACTATTTGTGTGCATTCTACATTGAGTGGTGGATACTTTGTCTCTCTTCATACTTCCTATTTTAAGGATACATCCTTTTATTTGGAGCATGATCCAAATTCTTACATGGATCACTTACCATTGGTTCCTTTCCCGTCACCTTATTCTATTGGTTATAATCTAGATTGGTTAGTAGCATCTTCATCAACCAAGGACATGGCTCAACATGAGAGAACTTTAGAGACATCATTATTTATTTGAATTCCCTTTCCTTCTTCCTATCCATAATGGGAAGCTTTCTTGCATCTATACTTGGTGTGTCTTCTTCCTAAGGGGAGAAATGTTGTTTGTAGGCATTGGACTATGTTTTTCCTTCAACAACTCACCATCTTTGTAGGATATTCTTTGTTATGGGGGGATATCATGTCTCCATGTTTCACTCCTATGGGGAGAATCTTTATTGTATATACATGGTGTATGTCATAATGGGGGGTCTTTATTACACCATCCATCCATGCATCTTGTTTTTTTCATGTCCCTTTTTAGGGGAGGGTTTTTCCCATGAAGTTTTCCCTCTTTCTCTTATTTACGAGAGATTACATATTGTACATGGGTAGCTAACATGGCCTAGTAGCTAGGACCCATCATGCATTGTCATCTATCCTTGTGAGCATAAGTGAATTCCCCTAAGTTGAACTTAAGGGGAGGTTTTGCTGTAATTAAATATTCCTAATTACACTTTACTTAAGTTTACTTAGGATAATGTATTTTCATATTAGTTTGTCATTGAGACACATAGGATTTATCATCTCATGTTAGCACATGGTGTAGGAGAATTATACTTTAGATGTGAGGTCCACCTTTAGTGGTCTTATCACATTATCCTCCTCTCCTTGTTTCACATGTTGCAAATACTTTTTTTTACATTGGAGGATGATCTACCTTTGGTGGACATGTGGTTATACCTTGTGTAGATGATAGGTTATCATTTGCATATATCCTAGTTATTATGCATTGCCTTTATATTCAGCCACATCTACTTTGAATTCAATTTCTTTTGTATACATTATCATTTGATCAATATTTAATGTACATCTGCTTTCAATTCAATTGATTTTGTAGATCCATTATCATTTGATCCATATTTAATCAATCATTTGATCATATCATTTTATTTATCTTATTTGTGCTATAATTTTAGCTTCTAGATCTTGGAATTTTCATTTGTTTCCTTAGGAAAATTATTACATTTTTAATGCTCATATACATTTGGATCCCTTATGAAACACAATCCTTAAGGATTAATCCCTATATTTTCACTTTCAATCCCTTATGGAAACAAAAATCTCTAAGGCTAGATATCTCTTTGTCAGATTCTCTTTCTAGAAACACAATCCTTACGGGTGATAGTCGATGGGTTGACTAGAATGACACACAAACCTTGCTAGACTTTTAATGCCATCTTTTACAACTTTTCTTTTTGTGTGATTCATAGTAAGACAATAATTCTTGTTAGGCCTAGGTAATCTCTCTCTCTCTCTCTCTCTCTCTCTATATATATATATATATATATATATATATATATATACATATACATATACATATACATATACATATACATATACATATACATATACATATACATATACATATATATATACATATACATATATATATATATGTATATATATATATACACATATATATACATACATACATATATATATATATATAGATATATATATATATATACAGATATATATATATATATACATATATATATACATATATATATATACATATACATATACATATATATATATATATATACATATATATATATATATACATATATATATATATATATATGTATATATATATATGTATATGTATATGTATATATATATATGTATATATATATGTATATATATATATATATCTCATATTATATATATATGTTAGAAAGTAAAGACCACCAAGATAACTGAGAGGGGGGGTGAATCAGTTATCTAATAATTAAACCATTTATCATCATTAAATTCGATATCAACTTCAACAACTTTAAACCATATAATTAATGTAGTAACCAACCATAGAAGGATAATCATACACAATGACACAATAACACAAGATATGTTAACTAGGGAACCTCTTGATCAAAGAGTAAACCCTGGTGGGAATGATGCCCACAAAATGATGTACTAATATGAAAGTTCCTTGTTAGAGGATGGACCTTGTTAGGAGTCTTATGAAATACATTCAGTACATATGAATTTCTATTAGGATATTTTGAATCCCTATTAAAAGATTCTAACCCTGTTAGGAGTTATGGAAGACAGAAGGACCCACTGCCCAAACAGCTTCAAGGCAATATCTCTGAACTCACTGTCCAAAAGATCTTAGGATTATTCAACAAAACAATATGAAATATGTTACCTCCTTCACACTATGCCAAAACTGCACTCTCTGCTACGCAAGATCACAAATCCAAATCTCTATACTTCGCAAGTCTTCCTTCATCACTGAATTAGCTCTTTTCTTCACTTCATGCATACATTTGCATCACAAATTTCATAATTTCATATCACAAATATTTCAATCCTCTTATAAAAAGGAAAAAATTCCTTCCTTTATACCACACTCAAATAATTACAAATGAGTCAGCATGCAAATACAAAATCATAATTTCAACATGCTACATCAGAATTACATAAAACTATCAGCTTCTAGATATAATAACTTCCCAATCGTGTGACCTCAAAGTTTTTAATATGAACCATGTCACCAAAAATGAGTCTCAAACTTCCCTTTAACTATGTAGAATCAGATTCCATCCCAGTTAGGAGATATCCTCTGATTACCAAAAACCGCTACACAGGAATACTGCCAGAACACTACTTGCACCAAAATGCTTATAACTTTCATGAATAAATGAATTTATTTTTGTGATCCTAACCATAGGCTAATAACACACCAAAGAACATATCATCAACTACACATAACTCAATCTATAATATAACATTTGTGCAAAACAAAACTATGCCTGCTTCTCTGCTAAACTCCAGAATATCACTGTGTTGACATTAATGACAATCATAGTCATGAATGCAACAACCACTACTACAAAATGACTGCTAAAAGCTTCAAAATTCATTCTTAAAAATCTCCCCCATTGGCATTGATGGAAACATAGATGAAAAACATCCAATGTTCCAAAAATCCAATCACTGCTACTCAACTGCACTGCTGCTCTTCATCAATCAAATCTTGCTTCATTATCCTATTCAATCTCTCAACAAATGTAGTTCCTCAATGTTTCCTCAATGTTTTTCATGATTCTCTCCACCATTGACATCAATGATAGAAATTCTATCACTATGTCAAACAATAGCTCAATGTCAAAAGACATTATTCAGAAAATACATTCACAAGAGTCCTCAATGACTCAGCTCAGATACACATACTCCCCCATAGAGGAAGTAGCAACATCCAATCAAGAAAATAGATAGGACCATAAACCATTGGATGGATGCAACCAACTACATCATTTCTCAAAAGTAGGTTGGGGCATAACCCCAAGCATACCTCTTAGATACTCAAATGTATCCTTAGGAAAAGGCTTAGTAAATATATCTGCTATCTACTCCTTTGTGCTTATGTACTCCAGTCTGAATTCTTTATCTGCAACTTTCTCTCTTACAACATGATACTTGATCTCTATATGCTTTGTTTTAGAATGTAAAACTAGATTCTTAGACATACTAACTGTACTTGTATTGTCACAATATATGACAATAGGCTCATCAAACTTGATTCCAATGTCCATCAACATTTGCTTCATCCATATTATCTTATTACAATTGTTTGATGTTGCTACATATTCTGCTTCTACTGTACTCTGTGAGATACAATTTTGCTTTTTGCTCAACCAAGAAACTAATCTTCCTCCAAGAAAAAAGGCTCCACCACTAGTTCTTTTCTTGTCATCAACACTACCTCTCCAATCAGCATTAGTATATGCACATAGGGTAAAATCATTAGAATTTTCATACCACAGTCCATAGTCCATTGTGCCTCTAAGATATCTCAATATCCTTTTTACTGTTGCATAATGTGACTCTCTAGGTTCAGCTTGAAATCTTGCTACCATCCCAACTAAATGTTGTATATCTGGTCTAGTGTGTGTCAAGTACTACAATCCACCAATCATAGATCTGTATTTCTTTTTCTCAACTTCTAGTGTCTCATCTTTACTAGATAGTTTATGTCCTGTAACCATAGGTGTTCCAACTAGTTTACAATTCTCCATACCAAATCTTTTCAACAAATCATTCAAGTACTTTGTCTGACTTATAAAGATACCATCTTTGTTCTATGTTATTTGTAATCCCAAAAAGTATTTCATTTCTCCAATCATACTCATTTCAAATTCTGTCTTCATTTCATCAGCAAATTTGTCACTAGCTTCATCTTCTCCTCTAAAGATAATGTCATCAACAAAAATAACCAAAACTAACAATCCATTCTCAATTTCTTTTGTGTATAAGTTACTATTAGTTGTTCCTTTTGTAAATCCTAATTTTAACAAATATTTATCTAATCTAGCATACCAAGTTATAGGTGCTTGCCGTAGTCCATACAATGCTTTCTTTAGTTTACATACCATGTCTCCTTCTTGAGTCAAAGGAAAACCTTCAGGCTACTCAATGTAGACTTCTTCCTCTAATTCACCATTCAGAAATGCTGACTTCACATCCATCTGATACACTTTGAATTTCTTAAATGCTGCATAAGCCAAAAATATTCTTACTGCTTCAAGTCTTACCACAGGGGCAAAAGTCTCTTCATAGTCAATTCCTTCTTGCTGTGAGTATCCCTTACATACCAATCTTGCTTTGTTTCTAATTAATTCTCCTTGTTCATTCATCTTGTTCCTGAATACCCATTTAGTTCCAATCACATTTTTGTCTTTAGGTCTAGGGACCAATTCCCATGTCTTGTTCTTTTCAATCTGATCCAATTCTTCTTTCATAGCTTTAATCAAATGTTCATCTTCACAAGTTTCATTAGTAGACTTAGGTTCAATTTGAGAAATCAAACATAAATGTACCTTCTTTCTAGTCATAACCCCTCTATCCAAACTTCCAATAACTTGCTCAATAGGATGATGTCTTGATATATACCTATTAGGTATCATAGTCACTGATCTTTCTTCAACTGTAGATTCTTCTCTATCTTCTTCAGCATGACTTTCATTCAACAATTCACTGTCAGTCTCAAAAAATTGTTCAATAGTTTCAATCTTAGGCTGAGGGTTAGTTCCTTCATCAGATTCATAATCAAGCATTCTTTCCTAAATTTTAAACTTCTCATCAACTTTTACATTTTCACTTTCAACAATAGTTTTAGTTCTCTTATTGTAACATCTATATGCTTTTCTTTTCAAAGAATATCCAAGAAAAATTCCTTCATCACTTCTAGGATCAAACTTTCCTATATCATCATCTCTTTTAATATAACATTTGCTTCCTAAAATTCTAAAATACTTAACTGAGGGTGCATGCCCAAACCATAATTCATAAGGTGTCTTGTCTGTGTCTACTCTGATTTGTACTCTGTTCATTATATATATTGTTGTATTCACTCCTTCTCTCCAAAATGTCTTTGCCAAATCACCTTCAAATAACATAGCTCTAACTACTTCAGTTACCGATCTATTCCTTCTTTTTACAATACCATTTTGTTCAAGTGTTCTAGGGGCTGATAACTATCTCTTAATACCATTCACTTCACAAAAAGTGTTAAACTCTTTAGATTTAAATTCTCCACCTCTATCGGATCTCAAACATTTAATCCTCATTTTTTATTCATTCTCAACTTTATTCTTCATGACCTTAAACTTATCAAATGCTTCAGATTTTTATTTCAAAAATGCAATCCACATCATTCTTGTAAAATCATCAACAAGAATCATAAAATACCTTTCTCCATAGAATCTTCTAGTCCTAGTAGGACCGCTCAAGTCTGTATGAACAATCTCCAACTTTTCTGTAGATGTGAACTTCTTGCTAGGAAATGAACTCCTTTTCTGCTTAACCATCACACATTCCTTGCAAATCATGTTAGTAGGCTTCATAATCTTAGGTAAGTCTCTTACTGCAAGTGTAGAACTCACTTTCACAATATTATCAAAGTTTATATGACAAAACCTTCTATGCCATAACCAACTATCATCAATCTTAGTCATCAAGCATGTCATCTCAGTAGGGTTCAACTAAAATACATTAACTCTGGTTCTAGATCCAGTTCCAATTAGATTTCCATCTTTATCCTTAATCACACAAGTTTTCTCAGTAAACCAAACTTGATATCCTTTATCCACTAACTATCCAACACTCAAAAGATTATGTTTCAATCCATCAACAAAGTAAACATCATCAGTATTAGTCTTTCCATCAAGAGTAGTAGATCCTATACCTTTAATCAAACAAGGTGCATTGTTACCAACTCTAACAACTCCTCCATCATAATTGTTAAACTTTATGAATTTTCCTTTATCACTAGTCATATGATGTGAACAACCACTATCTATAATTCAATCAGCTTTCTTTTCAACTTGGGAAACTAAATCTTTTTCTTCTTTAATATCAGATTTAAAATTTTCTTCCTTAATTGCTACAAATCCTATGTCATCAAAGTTATCATTATTACTGTCACTCAAATTTCTTTCAATTCCTACTTCAATTTCTTCATCATTTGCATGATAACATTCTTTAGATCTTCTAGGCTTAAAATTGTTCCTATACTTCTTAACTCTCTTAGGACACTTAGATGTGAAATGACCATATTCTTGACATGTCCAACATTTAAAAATTTTCTTACCATCTGGTTCTATTTTTAGAAGTAAGGCAATACCTTCTTCAATCTTCTTATCTTCATCAGATTTGGATCTGCTACTGCTGGCATAATCTCCATTCACACTTGTACTTCTAGACAAAGTCGGTCTGATGCTAAGAGCACTGAATGTTGTCTCCACTCTAGGTAGTTCTCCTGATAATCTCAAATTCATCTCTACTGCTTCCAATCTTCCAAGAAGAGTCTCTCTTGAAAAGTTTGGTGTACAAGGTATCACTTGTTCAATCATTTGTGTAGTCTGCCTGAATACCAGTGTCAATGTTCTCAAAATCTTCCATATTACTTCATTCTCTATCTTTTCACCTCCACAAGACTTTATTCCTACAACAATTTCTGACATCCTACCAATATAGCTTCTAACAGATTCATCTTCCATAATTCTTATGTCTTCAAATGCACAAATCCAATTATGTAACCTAGCTTTCTTTGCATGTTCATCACCTTCAAAAGTAGAATGTAAAGCTTTCCAAATATCATGATATTTAGTTAAACCTTTTACCTGACTGTATTCATTCTTCAGAAGTGTTGATAAAAGTGCTTCTCTTGCAAGTATATTACACATAAATAGATCTACCTCATCTTTAGAACTTGTTTCAAGATTGTCTTCTTCAATTATAGTCCTTTCATTTTTTGTAATCAACCAATAACCTAGTCCTAATGTAACACCCCATCTATACTTAAAGCTAAAAGATGAAACCAAAGAAGATTCAACCATAAACAAAATCACATAGAACCATAGTAAATTTTTTTTTAAAACTACAAACTGAAACATATAATCATAGTAACTGCTTCAAAGAGCTTTATAGTTTTCAACTGAATTACATCAGAGTAATAAGAATACTCTTTATTCAAAGACTTAGTTTCAAAAACAAAATTTCCTTCTTAACCAATCCTTTACATTCTATGAATAGTTCTGATAACTAAAAACCAAGAAATGATCTGCTTCCCATAAATCTTAACAACTGCTATCCACTGTCCCATACTCATTGATTTATCCATCTAAAACTTGAAAATCAAAAGTAAACACAAGCGCAAATGCAAACAGGGCTCAATCACATAATTTAGATAACGAATCATCTCCAAAATTTTGCAACCATAAAAGTCAGTATAATATAACAATTATGAAGATTAAATACAGATGTTATTGAAATCTAATAACATAATTCCATTCTTGTTACACCAAAATCATCAAGCACTGAATCTCTTTCTAACAGAAATAAACTCGCAAAGAAAATGACAAAGTAATGATCCAATAGTTCATGGGTGTCCACATAAGGACCTACGCTATGTATTCATAAGGAAACCTCATAGTAATCCATTATGTCTGATGAAACCATAATGTTTTATCTTATTAATTGAAACCCATATCCCTTGAATTTATAATTATCACTTTATTAAACAACTGACAGAAATTCTTTCCCATAAGGATATAGACTAGTGTCAGTCACAACTGATAGAAATTCTATCACCACAAGGTACTAGACTAGTGTCAGCCCCCAATCTAACGATCAAACTTGCATTATCTCAAAACACTTGATCTGAAAATTAGTGAATGAAATGAAATGAACTACATTACACAATTTCACTAACACTTCATTTCTATTGCATCAATTTATAAAATTGAAACAGCAATCAGAAATCCATTTAGATCCATGTTTCCATATTCCTTAACATACATTCTTAAACATGATGTTTCTCAAAAGAAGAAAAGATCACAATTCTTTCTCCACCACAAATCCAATCAAATAATAATCTCCACATTAACTTAACATTAAATCTAAAACTGTACAATAAAATGTCCATATTGAATTCATGATTCCATTGAATAGAAAAGAACTAATATAATCATATATCAACTGAATCAACACAACACCCATCACTTTTAACAAACATACAAGCTTGCCATAACTGATTTATTATAAACTAATTTGTCAAACATCCTGCTTTGTTAATTACAAGTTTATACTTTTATATACATGTTGGTGTATGTACATGTATACACCACGACTTGTGTATACATATACATATCCCAGCAGGTATATATATGTATATATAATTATATAAACTTGTAATTAATAGTTCAGAATGATAAACATAGCATCTATTATATACATGTTGGCGTATGTACATGTATACATCATGGCTTGTGTATACATATACATATCCCAGCAGGTATATATAAACATATATAATTATATAACGTAACTTATCATTCACAAAAGTTCAAGCCCATAACTACACATTGAACAAAACCATACTAGTCATCTCAGTCCTGTCAAAAAAACACATCTACCTTAACATACTATTGAATCTGCCAATTTCATAAAAGAAATAGCAGAAAATTAAGAACCGTCATCTACATTTAAACAAAATACCAAAGTGGTCCTCCTTACTAACTGAGAAAGATAAAAATTGACATTCCTATAAATTCCTAACATTTCCTAATGTCGATACAAACTGTATGTGACTGAATGTGACCTCTAAATCAGGCACAACACAACATGGTCATTATTCACTTGATAGAATTCAGGAGAGAGTATGAAGAACTCAATCCAAATTCCATAGTGAGGTGACCTATTGCCTCCTATGTGAATGGGGTGTTTGAATACTCTCAAAACAAGAGCCAATAGCCGGGAGACCAATTCAACAATGGAGGATTTCCAAGAAGCAATAAAGATGAGCAAGAATGCAATTAAGCTAAGATGAAGTGTAATTTATCTAAGAATGAGGATGCAATTAATGTAAGAGCTTGAAAATAAAGATGAGATGCAACTTAATCTAAGAACTTGAAAGAAATATGATATTAAACTAAGAACTAATAAGCAAATTTAGTCTAAAATGTGATGCAAAGATTATACTAATAATGAGATATTAATCTAATAAATGCAATAAAAAAGCTTTCAAAATAATGAGATATGAGACTAAAAAATGCTATAGTGTAGATGCTCTCAAAAATTGCTCTTCCTTGAATGAGAAAAAGACGTTCATTAAATAGACCAAGCCAGAAGAGGAATGAAGAGTTTCTTGATTCGAAACTCCTGACCCTTCATTCCCACATTGAGACAAAAATGCAAGAATTACTTAATAAAAAGAATGGAAAATGCCACATAGGTGACCTTTCAAATATCAAGAATTATCAATTCAAAAAAGTGTGTCCATTCGAATATCAAGTAATTATTAATTCCTTTTTATGTGTAATTAGCTAAAGGGGGTAGATTTTTAATTTAATTAGAAAGCACATAGGACTTTACAATTAAATTAACGTATCATAGAGATAATTTAGCTAATAAAGTCAAAGAGACTTAGGAATTAATTTTAGTGTTTGATTATTGCAATTAATGGTCTTTACAATTGACATCAAGTCAAATTAGGTCAGGTAGGAGAGAGAAAATTGCCTAGGGAACTAGGACTTTGGTGATGTAAAATTGAGATAATGCACCAAAATTGATGAAATTAAATAGGTGTAAATTTTGGGGTATTACATTTGCCCCTCTTTGAATTGATGTGCGAATAGCACATTGATTCAAAGAATAGTCTGAAGTGACAGATGATGAGAATCGGGTGTCGAGGTTAGGTTGCCAAGACACTGACCCGATTAAGAAGCAAATCAAAGCAAGATCCACCGAAGTCTAAGTTAGATAGATTGCCCCAATACCAATTGATGAAGATGCAGATTTAGAACTATCTCCGAATCAGGGTTAGATTGCCCCAATACAAAGCTTAGTCCTCTAAGACCTGGGTTAGATTACCCAGATAATGGTCTAAAAGAGATTTTGAGAGTCATCTCCAGAATGAAGCTTGACTCCCAGGAATTAGGGTTAGATTGCCCCAATACCTAAGAGATAGATTTCCAGATGAGAAGATGTGAGGCATGAAGATGCCCTTAGCAATATTGACTGATGATTCAAATCAGACTGATTCAAGAATAGATTCGACAAGATTCAAATGATGTAATCATCCTACCCCCTCGGGAGTGAAATTGAAAGATGACATGTCAGAAGGATGATAAACAACAAGAGATTACAGAGCAAAAGCAATTAGACTAGATTCGCGAAGCTGCAAAAGTGAATTGGAGCAAAGCAGAGGTCCTGTTGACCAAGTTTGACCATAGTTGACCATGGTTGACTAAATTTGACTTGAATTGACTTTGATGAAAAGAGAAAAGATCTCAAGAACATGATGTAAGATGAGGATCTGGAAAGAAAATGACGCCAAAAGGTTGACTGCACAAGCATCCAATCCAGAAGGAGTCCAATATTAAAATGCGATTTTGAGCCACTTAGAGATGTCAGATTTTGATTTCGATCCCAAAAAAGGATGCAGCCAAGATGAGACTAGGACAAAAGATGAGAACCTTTGATGAGCAGATCCAGAAGAAAGCAATCAAGAGAGCAACAAGAAAGAGCTCCAAATGCAAGCCTAGAATGAAAGATGCAAGTCTAAATGCAGGCCTAGGATGAACAAATGCAATCCTCCGGACTCAGATGTTGGGACTCATCCTATTTATCATCATTGAGTTCATTTAAGCATGGGACAATCGCAAGATGCCATACAATTCTCCCCAACATGAGAATATGAATATGAGATAAGTCTTAATTTTTTTGGAACGAGGTGTAAGCATTAAGGCACAAGAAGCCAGAATGACCTGAACACCTATTCCTTTTAATTTAGCAAGTTAACATAAGCATCAAAGCACATTTGCTAGAATGAACAGAATGTCTCTTGCGAACAAACACACAAAACATGCGAGAGATCTTTCTTTTGCCAAAGAGTGCTCGCAGTGACCCCTATGTTCACTTAGCAAGACGAGTGTTAGCAATTCCAAATGTAGCAAAAGAAGTCACTCAAAACAAACAAGGAGAAGAACCAACCTCACCAAGGCATCCATATAAAAGGAGTCAAGGTACACATGGCCATCCAATATGAGATGGAGGCTCTTACAGATAGACACCCCTCTTAAATGAATTCTTTGGATCATTGGAACAAAACCAACAAACAGAAAGCAAAAAAGCAAAGCAAACAAACAAGCACTCAAAGAAAACAAAGCTCAACATGTCTCAAAGGAACACACATTTAGTTTGAGTTTTAGTTTAAGTGCGTGTTCAAGCAGATTGAAGTCGATTCAAAAAGATAACGTTCGAAGTCTCAATGAGATAATGACAGTAGACAGACGTAGTGAGAATCACTGGTGATTGATATAAGGGAGAAATCTTGAAGAAGAGAGATCGAACGAAAGCTAGGTATCTGCAGGTAGGCATAGTGGGAACCACTGGCGACCAATGCTCAAAAAAGAGTTTCTAAAAGTGATAGGACAATGCCCCCTAGACCAAGCAGGTGCCCCCAAGTGTGAACCAGTTCCAATCCATGAAGAGGCAAGCAAAATCTCGAAGATACTGAAAGCAAGGCATGAGCTAGCAAACTAAAGCAGGAAACAAAGGAAGCAAACTAAAGCTAGAAAGCAAACTAAAGCAAGAAACTAAGAGCCAAGCGATGCTGAGATGAGATGTTACTTCAGGAAAAACAAGAGGTGCTTGTTTACCAGGTTTTCACCATCTTGGCAAAGATTCTATTTTTGCTACCATGATGCCTGTTTACCAGGTTTTCATCAATGGCACATGTTTCTCATTTTCAATTTTTTTGTACTTTTCCTCTTTTTTTAATTTTTTTTGTATTTTTTTAATATCTCATTTTTTGTATTTTTTTTATTTTTCACATTTTCTATTTTTTTTTGTATTATCAAGGCGCCTGTTTACCAGGTTTTCACTAAGATGATATTTTTTTCAGGACATTTTGCAATTTTTAGGATTTTTTCAGGATCAATAAGTATGTACATCAGCATACTGAGAATGTCAGGTGTAGAATTTCTTCAAATGAAGAGTGTTGATGGGCTCTTTGAGTTTCTCTCCTTCAGTGGTGATCTTTGGAAACACAGTCATTTGTAGTAGTAGCCAGCTGAGAAGTTGCAGAATTAGAACCAGATGTTGTAGCAATAACAGGAGAGCCAACCAATAGTGTCCAACAATCAAGAGATCCATAGTCAAGGAAAGATCACTTAAGTGACACCCACAAATATCCTCATGGACACACCTTAACTCTTTATCAGATTTCCCACGCTCTAAACACTTAGGAAGAGTACATTCTAGATTTTTCTTAGTCACGTCATTAGCAATAAGGAGATATTGATACGCACTTTGGGAAAAGGCAAGATGGAGTGAAGAGTGTAAAGTATGAGAGGCAAGGGCGATGGAATGGAGGGAAGCATGAGAATTTTGGAAGCTTGAATGGAAACTTTGATTTTCCTTTTTTTGGAATCCACATAGCTTTTGAACTTTTTCTTCTTTACTTTGAGGTTCTTTTGATGACAACGCCTGTAAGATGGATTTTGAGATCCATTTTTTTTTAATTTTCTGGCTTTTGATTGTCTTCTTCTTTTTGAGGACCTTTGCGGTCTTTTCAACACCTCTATTGCTTTTTTCTTTCTTCGGAGTCACATGTCGATTAGATGGGACATGGTGACCTTGAGATATAAGTGGATTCTTATTATTTTTATTTTTATGTTGCACATCCAAGTTACTTCCAAAAGACTTAGGAATGGTGGATGAAAAAGGCTTATATGACTGGTTTAGGTGGAGAGGTGGAAATGGAAGTGGATGGGCCACTTTTCTAGGAGATGAAGAGGGAAGAGAAATTGATGGGATGGGCTCTAGTGCAAATATATTAGTATCATCCTCATCATTCATGAATGCATCAGGTAGATCAAGAAAGTAATCTTCCATAGAGTGTTGTTGATTGTGAGTCATCTTAGAAGAGTCAGATAAGTTTGGAGGAATATTATGTGAGCCTAACCAAGATGGTCTATTCCAAGAGTTAGGTCCCCTTTCAGGTGGTAAGAGTGCACGAATAGGAACCATTTCAATTCTGGATCTACCAATATTCCATGAAGCTGTAACAGAATGGGGTCTTACATACCCATGATTTGCTAGAGTAGTAGGAGTATAGCTTAGAGTAGATGGCCTAAGAGCCATAGGAATCATCTCCACAGGAGGATGGAAAGGATCATCATCAATAGCTTGATCTGGAGGATCATAACTTTCTCCTCTTTCTGAGTTGTTAAGACTAGCATATAAGTGCATAGCATCAACTGGTATTTCTATAGTAGCATTTGATATGGAGTCCCATTCAGCTAGAGACATAGTTGGAGGCAGATTTTCTTCATCACTATCACCTGTCAAAGGAAATGTTTCTTCAACAATAGGATCTTGTTCAGTAGTAGAAGCAGCAGAGTAATCTGAAATAGGCATACCTTGAGGCATACCCAAGAGGAGGGAAGCATCCAACAGTTGCTCCCAATCAGTATGTGTGCCATTGAAGTTGGCAATAGTAGGATTTTGTTCAATAGTAGAAGTGGTAGAACAATCTAGAATAGGCATACCCAAGATAAGCGAAGCATCCAACAGTTGCTCCCAATTAGTATGTGTATCATTGGAATCGGCAGTAGTAGGATTTTGTATCATTGGAATTGGTGCCTCACGGTGGGTGCCAAAATGTATGTGACTGAATATGACCTCTAAATCAGGCACAACACAACATGGTCATTATTCACTTGATAGAATTCAGGAGAGAGTATGAAGAACTCAATCCAAATTCCATAGTGAGGTGACATGTTTCCTCCTATGTGAATGGGGTGTTTGAATACTCTCAGAATGAGAGCCAACAACCGGGAGACCAATTCAACAATGGAGGATTTCCAAGAAGCAATAAAGATGAGCAAGAATGCATAAGATGAAGTGTAATTTATCTAAGAAGAGATGCAATTAATCTAAAAGCTTGAAAATAAAGATGAGATGCAACTTAATCTAAGAACTTGAAAGAAATATGATATTAAACTAAGAACTAATAAGCAAATTTAGTCTAAAATGTGATGCAAAGATTATACTAATAATGAGATATTAATCTAATAAATGCAATAAAAAAGCTTTCAAAATAATGAGATATGAGACTAAAAAATGCTATAGTGTAGATGCTCTCAAAAATTGCTCTTCCTTGAATGAGAAAAAGAGGTTCATTAAATAGACCAAGCCAGAAGAGGAATGAAGAGTTTCTTGATTCGAAACTCCTGACCCTTCATTCCCATATTGAGACAAAAATGCAAGAATTACTTAATAAAAAGAATGGAAAATGCCACATAGGTGATCTTTCAAATATTAAGAATTATCAATTCAAAAAAGTGTGTCCAATCGAATATCAAGTAATTATTAATTCCTTTTTATGTGTAATTAGCTAAAGGGGGTAGATTTTTAATTTAATTAGAAAGCACATAGGACTTTACAATTAAATTAATGTATCATAGAGATAATTTAGCTAATAAAGTCAAAGAGACTTAGGAATTAATTTTAGTGTTTGATTATTGCAATTAATGGTCTTTACAATTGACATCAAGTCAAATTAGGTCAGGTAGGAGAGAGAAAATTGCCTAGGGAACTAGGACTTTGGTGATGTAAAATTGAGATAATGCACCAAAATTGATGAAATTAAATAGGTGCCAATTTTGGGGTATACACAAACTATATTTCACACTGGTGATAATCGCTGAAGAATCATATAGCTCACCGTCAGGAATTGAGTACAACCAAGATATCCACATTTTCACTATGACTGAAACAGACAGTGACAACACCCATTTGACACAACAAACATTGATACCAGATTCAGTATATAACAGTGATGAGAATACCCAATTTCACTTTATGACTAAAAAAAAAACTCTTACAATTTGTAAACATACTGTTGCTACAGTATTCCTAACAACAAGAATAGTACGAGAATACCATTAAAGAAGCTATAAATAAAAACTCATTCTGTGTTTCAAACTGCATGTATAAGCCGATACTCATTCCCGATTAACCCCCTTATTACTGACCAAAGAAAAAGTAAACATCGACACAAACATACTATGGAATAACCATATATCAATTGCAACAACTATATACCCCATAGCTTGGCACAATCCATCTATCCTTGCTTTCCCTCCTTGGACTATCCTTCTCCCGGCCTTGCTTTCAATCCTCACCCTAGATAAAGAAGAGGGCGTTCGGCCCTATGGGGGGTGCTCTGGTGGACTCCATCTTTCCTATTTTGTTGGTATCAATCAATAATCATTTGATCGATCTATCGAAATAGGTAAATCAAAATAGACTAATGAGACTTGGCCTCAGGAACTATATCAAAAGGGCCATCCTTGCTTTCGGGTTGGTTATGATGTTACACAGGGAACCGATGAACCCTGGCCTCTCTGTCTGTAGCTGTCATCCCTGCACTAGCCATCCATCATCTCTGTAATAGCACCCCCTTCCCTTCTGCTATCATCCATCCCTAGTAGCTGGCATCAATGCCGCCCCCTCCCTTCCGGTCTAATCAATCCATCCCAATTATAGGCTGGCCATGAGTATATAATCCTTTTCCTCTATTCGATCTAGCTAATGGGCTCTATCTTGAGATATATAGCTAAGCCTAGCTAATGAGATTAGGGTGGTCCCCAGTGCTTGATTGTTGGCCTGGCTGGCAGATAGATATATAGGGGAGGGCCGCAACTAAAAG